>LR812538.1:62183213-62273107 GCA_903798195.1 Danio kyathit
TATTATGTGTGGGACTTTGTCAGTAACTGTTACAGTTCATATGGACCAGTTTCTTCTTCCTCTGGATCATCACATGTAAGTGTGATTAAAATTGTTGCCTGGTTTTGAGTAGTTTGCAAAATCTGTGTTTAATTGTGTGTTATAAGTTGTAATCACGTATCTCTTATAGATCAGTGCTTGTACTGCATCTCTCAGATTAAATCTGTATGGGGCTGTTCACATATCGCGTCCAAAACCACGTTGAAAACATGACGCGTGCTTCTTCCTTTACTGATTTAAATGCATTTCTAAACTCGTCATCCTCTGCTGTTAGTCTATGCTATGGCCACCATCAGCTGTTCATACACACGCGGTCAACTTTTTAGAATAGTTCAGCTTTTGCCGCTGTGTGGATTAATACTGAATGCGTGTCGTTGTTATTACTTGGGGTTAGGGTTAAGAGTAGAGTGCTGGTGTTTAACTGCATTGCTTTATTGCACTCCTGCATCATATACTCTGTGCTGAATATTACATAACAGTGCTGGGTGTTTCTCTCTGTCTCGCGCTGAATCCAGTCGACCAATCACAACAGACTGGGTCATTGGACCAATCAGCGCAGACTAGCATTGCACTAAGGAGAGGTTTGGGAACAAATGAATCGCTGAACGAATCATATGGTAGTCGCTGGGATCATTAGGAAAAAATAAATGCAGATTATAAGACAATGAAATGTTTTTGACCTGATGCAGATCAGCCTGTTGTTGGAGACCCCCAAAACCAAAATATGACCTTTTATAATACATAATAGGAGCTCTTTAAGTTATTTTTATAAATATGTTTGTATGTGTGTTTGATGACATTTTGACATCTTGAAAATATGAACTTAAAGCCTCCCACTATAGTCTCCGCCTCCTAAATCAAACATTCAGCTTCAATTATGATCAAATAATTATGCAGATCAACATCTGCATGAAACATCTATTTTCTGTACGTTTGTAATTTCAGTAATATATAAACACATGTTTGTAGGAATGGTATAACAGAAAATGTTAGCGTTTAAAACAGTGACTTTTCCGAACTGTGGTAAACCTTGAAACTGGTTGTCATCCCACATAGATATTTGCATTAGATGTTGCCTACGCTGTTGTTGTCTATTGGAAGGAATGCGCCAGTAGAGCCGCCATCTTGGTACAGGGTAGCACTCCTTTGAAATGAATGTGGGACCAAGGTAGGGCTGGGCGATATGGCAAAATTCACGATTTTGATTTTTTTGATTTTTTATTTTTTTTACTGTGTAACTATAGTCAACTTAAAACATTACAACAGCATGACTGAAGTAACAATCTCTTTATAAGTAACTTGAAAAACCATCTGGTTAAGGAACATGTGTTTTTAATGGCCATACATACAGAAATTGGTCAACAAGGTGTAGCCTATTACATTCCTATAGACAAATTCCTGCTTGACGTTTTAGAAAATATTTGTGCGTAGCTACACCACCCAGTGTATATTACAGATCACCGTGAACAACAAAAAAACCCCACAGAAACCTGTGACATATCTATCTATATTTAAATGTCTATCTTATATTTAACTGAATCCTATAACAGCCTATAGCTGAAATGTTGGAAATTGCTCAATTTATTTTTATAAAACATTTGTCAAAACGTATTGATATTTTTTTGGAGTAAAAACAATACCGACATTTAAGAATCCATATTTATTTTATTTATTCATTCATTTTACTTGTTTATTGGTGCAGATATGGGTTATGATTTAATTCATAGCTACAGTACCTTGGACAGCTACTGTGCCACTCCGTAAAGCTTTCAAGCAAAAGTCCAAATTAAAGAAAGATTTGACTTTCTGCGGTGACAGCCGACATTCACAACACGCCGTAACCGTCCTTCAGGTGGTGCGCAGGTATAAAATACAAAACCAGACGTCTGGGCTTTGAATTAGGTGCAATTATTTCCTCGTTGTTCAAAGAGTCTGCAAGTTCGTGTTTCATGGATATATGTTGTTGTTGATTTGATGCGCAGCAGGAAAAAAGGCTTTCAGCAGTGCATGTAGTCGCTGGTAAAGTTCTCACCCAGATCAGAGCGATCTGTGCTACCGAATACAGCGCAGCATGCAATAAACTCACGCTCAGCCAGGCGAAGTAAAGGTCTCATTGCCTATATGTCAATCAAATGAATTAAGCTCTAGCCACCAATAAAACTTTTAGCCTATTTTATTATTTTGTGTAATGTATATAGTGTAATCAGGGCCGGAGCAAGCTGAAATGGCGCTCTAGGCGAACGCCCTCAACCCGAAAGTGAAAAAGAAACGGTTTGTGGATGAAAGAGGACCGGGAGGGGGTAGATGTCGTGGATAAAAGTGAGGATCGGGGGGTTCTCGCTCACTATTCTGCTTAGGTCGCCTCTATGGATGCGCCGGCCCTGAGTGTAAAGCTGGATTTATACTTTCGCCTGGCGCCACATCGCGTGCCTCCGCTGACTGCGCACGCACCTCGCGACAATGGGCTAGCGCGCTTGCGCTGAGCCAGCTGTGGTAGCTCATCAACAGAGCCGCGACGTCAACACACAGAATCTGTCAGCACAATTCAGCACGGTTGTCTAACAGTTTAGAACGGTTTGGCACGATAGTGGAAAAGCTGCTTTAATATTGTTATAAAAAAAATCGCGATTCCTTGATTTTATAAAAAATTAAATCGTCTTAAAACGTAAATTCGAATTAATCGTAAAAATCACCCAGCCCTAGACCAAGGTGCAGTGGAGGACTGTGGCCGTCCAGAGCCTATAATATTTTTATAAAAATTCCTTTACTACATCGTTGGATAAGTGACTGCACAGTATTTGCCGACCAAGAGTGTGTGTTTGTGTGCATGGAAATGTATTATCCTCCCTCCCTGTTAAATGTGGTCTAATCCGTGTCCTGAAACACAACCCCTCTCCTGCTTTCAAGTCTCATGTTAACGGAGGGAGCGATTCGTTTGTTAATGAATCTCCGACTTGTGTGAACATCGATATCCCTGTGCACATCCTCCTTTCTGATCTAAATGCTATATAACATTTGTAATATTCAATATTTTAGGGTGGACAGTATGCAGATTGAGGCGCAGGCACTGTTATATTATCAGCGCCTTTATAAATTACTCCAAAAACTAGCCGCTACTTCACTGAGCCGACAATATTACCAGTTTCCGGCAGCGCAGCGTCTTGTTGTTATATTTATTTTACATTGTTTGCTGATTTTATTCAACCAAACTAGCATACGCGGAGTATTTAGTGTGAGTTGGTGCTACTTTGCTTTATGGTCAGTGCAGTAAGAGACTGTATTATCATCAATAACGTTACTTGTTGAGCACAAAAGTTCGTAACATACAAAATCATACAAGTCGAAGTCTTACTTATGAAATGTTCAGCCTTAAAGCTTTGCTTTCTTTGTTTGCTCATTACGTCATCTTCAGATTGGCTTTAGTCTTGACTAGTGAGGCTGAATGACTTTTGTCCTGGAAGCACTGTACCAATATGGTGGCAGTATTGACGCATGCTCAGGGTCCGTTTGCGATATCTAGTGTATACATCTATGATCGTCCCATGCCTAAACAAGAGCCTCAACAGCTTCTGTTTTAAATGCAGGCACGTTGTGTGGAGGTCAGAGGAGCAGTAGACATGAATGAGCTGCTGTTTCAGAGTCTCTGTGAGACCGGACAGGGAACAGAGGCGTGTTTAATCTGTTTGCTGGATATGATTTACATTCTGTCTCCCAGTTACTTTATTTGTCCGTCAGGGCAGATTCTAATCCTGATGTAGAAGAAACTAGGGCAACACTTTACATAAAGGGGTGTTCATAAGACTGTCATTAAACCCTTATGATCATGACATGAAGACATGAATCAGATTTTATGCATGCTTATGACACCTGTTATTAAAATCTGCATGAACAGGATCATTTTTTTTCTTTTCATATCAATAAAATCCTGATTCGTTTTTGCCCAGCCCTATTTATTATTCTGATTCTGATAATTATGAGAGTGATCCAGCACTCACGGGTCTGTGGTGTTTGTGTGGTGAGCAGCAGGTAGATGTGCTCTTCAGGTCACTCTCCTCCTGATTCCTGCGCTCTGCTGTGTGTTTGTGGAGTGTGTGTGTGCTGCTCCAGGCCGTCAGGCTCACACACACGCACAGCAGAGTCAGCAACACACACACACGCAGCAGGAGACTCTTCCTCGTCCTCATCCTCTTCATACAGGAGCACATTCTGCTACCGTCTCCATCCGTCACTATACATCTGAACACACCATACTCCTACAGGTTACATTAATACAGCAGTTACACACTTTATACACTGTGAAGAATATCTGCTAATGAACAGTTTCCATATTTTGTGTGTTTTTATTTACATTTGTGGATTGCGTTATGGCATGTTGGCAACACAGGCTCATTCTGAAAACGTACTCCTATATACATTTCTGAAGAGCGCCAAATATGTCGCAGGAGCTACGTTTTTTTTTGCAGTTTTTGTTTTCGTAAATCCACCAGAGGGCGCTGTGTACGCTTTTTCAGATCTCAAATTTCTCTGCCGAGTGCTATTTATGCCTGCTGTTCTCACGTAAATCCACCAGAGGCCACTGTCGCCTGACTGCCTGACTGAGGGATTTACTGACCCACCCTCATCCTTCCCTAAACCCAACCAGTAGTGTTTTCAAAAGCACAGATTGACCCGAATACACCCTTCCCTAAACCCAGGGGTGTCCAAACTCTGTCCTTGAGGGCCGTTGTCCTGCTGAGTTTAGTTCCAACCAAGCGGCAACCTCCCGCTCTCCCTCGGGAAGCCAATACGGAAGTAACTGAAACTGCAATTCATCGAAATCCCGCTAGTCCTGGCTCCATAATAGAGCAGATTTCTATTGAGCCCACTGTTAGAATGGCCAACTTTACAGCAGAAAAAAAAAGGTGTTTACAGCCTGCTACAAAGAACGATTTTGGTTCATATAGCTAATATTACCCTTCGTGACAACTGTGAGGGGGGTGAATTTTTTTATAACTCATCTGTTTCCTTCATATTAGCTTATATTAAGTTTGCATAATTAAGGGCGTGGCCACTTGAGTGACAGCTAGGTCTCGCTGGTCGCCGTCACTTCACCTCAGCTGATTACGGCTGATTAGCTGCTGATCTCGGCATATTCATCGTATTTTTGTGTTGTTTTATGTGGCTTTACACAGTCAGTTGCCTTTTGGAATTATTTCCTACAATTATCAGATGATATGGCATGCTGTGTGCACTTAATTGTGCTCACAAGCCATTCACGTGGCCTCCATTTGCCAGGTGAGTGAAATTATACCATCTCTATAAATGTATTTGTTTTAGTTAAGATCATTTATCATTTATAATGTTCTTTAGAGCTGTAATGCACTCCAGAATCTGACAGATTATTAGCTGCAGGCTCTAGAACAGTCATCTGAAGTGTTGTCATACAGTGTTCTGCTGGACTTCATAATTAGCCTTGCATTTACTAACACAGACTATATCTGAAGTGTTTGGAAGTAATTCGCACTGTCCTCCTGTTGAAAAACATCATAAGCACAAGCTTAGTGGCTCTATGTGTAACTGCACTGAGCCACTAAGCATTGCGCTTATGACGTTGCTTATGAAACGTGTTTTTAAAAGTCTAAACACTTTACTGATAAAGTGTACAACCAAGCACATGTGGTCAGAACACAAACGAGTCGCAGGTGATGAAGTATTAAGCGTTTCTCCCATAGGAAAGCTCGTCTAAGCAGCATGCCTCTGTAGCTCCTCTCACGCTCCGCCTCTTTGCCCTTGTATGGTATGCACGGGGTTGGTGCGATGATGCGCGAACAATATGGCGACGGTCAGCCACGCATTCTAGTGGCTTCTTTTGGGTTCTTCATAAACCTATGGGTGACGTCACGGATACTACGTCCATATCTTTTACAGTCTATGGTTCCAACTTGCTTCAACACACCTGCCAGGACGTTTCTAGAATATCTAGTAAGAGCTTGATTAGCTGGTTCAGGTGTGTTGAAGCAAATTTTAGCTAAACTCTCCAGGACACCGGCCCTCCAGGAATGAGTTTGGACACCCCTGCCTAAACCCAACCGACAGTGTTTTCTAAAACAATCCAGAAAAAGGAAAGTCCCCTGATTATTTACCTGTTTTATGATCTTACCACGTTCTCACTCTGTTATTTACTTGTTTATTTTATTTTTTTGCTTCTGTTTTTGTCTTACCTGCTTTCTGGAACCGCTGACGCACATGGCGAGCTACTGGACAAACTGGTAACAGCAGGAAAGCAGTCCAAACAGAAGTAAGCGGTTAGGCTCGTTTCAGAATGAGCATGGGTTGCAATGTTGAGCTTTGCTCTGTTCAATTCTGATGTAAAAAATTCAACTTTACAGTTCAACAAAGTGACTTTTATTGACATTTTAGTAGTTTTAAAATAATATAATGTATAAAAAAATTATAATATGTAGAGAAATAAGTGTGTAAAATAACAGAAAATGTGCTGCAGTTTATTGCAAAGTTTCTGTAGTGTAATATACAACACCAACACAGACAATAAAGCACTGCACACTATTACACATGACAATAGGGCCCAATCCCAATTCTACCCCTTAGCCCTTCCCCTTGCCGTGTTTTGCGTGTTTACGTGAAGTGGTAGGGGTGTCCCAATTCTCTTTAGCTTGAAGGTGTAGGGCTAAGGGGAAGCACTGGATACCCCTTCGAACTGAGATTTTTCAGGACCACACTTGAAACCAAGGGCTAAGAAAATTTCCCAGAATACACCAGCCACAATGGCAGCATGACTGCACATGGAGATCAAGAGATGCACAAATTGGGGTTTTTGGTAACAAACAAACAAGCACATGTTTTAATATATTCATAACCGCGTTCATGTTTTACCTTCATGCTTTAATAATAAAGAACACTTAAATAAAAAACGTTAAATTTGGCAATCTATACTCCCTAATAATAACTCCTGTACAGCAGTCCCACAACATTCTGACACTCGAACACCCTGTCAGAAAAGTCTAGTGGCTAAGAATGAGCTTTTACAGTGTCTGCTATAATGTTCATGTTGTTTTTGGTGTGTTTACACAGATGAATACGGCCACTGTGCAAATACACAGTACAGTTATAATCTTATTGCCACATTAGATCGTCATGATAACATAATATATGCCTTCAGTGATTTCCTGAAGATAAATACCAAACAATAACACAACTGGAATAACTACAGCAGTCGCCATCGTCTCATATGAAGCAAGAGATCGTGATGACATATGATGACCACCTATGTGCAGGTGCTGTAGTGCTGTCCCAATTCTTAGGGGTACATTTGAAGGGGTACAGAAATAGAATTGGGATTGGGCCTAAAAGTCACTTTTCAAACGCTTCAAGGTTTAAAAGTTTTTGGAAGAAATATCAAGCTCCCATAATGCAATTCAAAAGCAGAAAAAAATGGAGAAAAATAAAAAAAATGAATCACAAAATACGGGAAACTGCTTAATTACAGATGTTTGACAGTGTGCAGCTGAAGACATAATTAATAGAAATTATTTTTCAAATAAATCAACATGGGGTGGTGCAGTGGGTAGCACATTCGCCTCACAGCCAGAAGGTTGCTGGTTCGAGCCTCGGCTGGGTCAGTTGGCGTTTACCGGGTGCTCCGGTTTCCCTCACAAGTCCAAAAAACTGTGGTATAGGTGAATTGGGTATGCTAAAATTGTCCGTAGTGTGTGTGTGTGTGTGTGGATGTTTCCCAGTGATGGGTTGCAGCTGGAAGGGCATCCGCTGAGTAAAACATGTGCTGGATAAGTTGGCGGTTCATTCCACTGTGGTGACCCCAGATTAATAAAGGGACTAAGCCGAAAAGAAAATGAATGAATGAATGACTGAATGAATAATTCAACATAACTGATGTTTAACAGAGCATGCACATACTACAGTATGCTGGAGCATTAATGAACAAATACAATATAATACACTAGAACAGTGGTTCTCAAAGTGGAGGTCGGGACCCCCCTAGGGGTCACGGGACAATTAAGAGGGGGTCGCCTGGTGATTTCCAAAATCTCTTTATTTTTATTAAACCATAAGAATTACCATATTTTATCCATAACCTACAGAAGAGAAAAAAATATAGTCGTTTATAGTTACTATACAGTATACTATATAGTTACTATAGTAGCTTATAGTTACTAGTTCTATTGGATATCGGCCCCTGGGGTAATTACATTATATTAAAGACACAGCAATAGAGTCACATGCAGCAGATTGATTTTATAACACCAGGTTACACTTTCTGGCACATTTACAGCACTGACATGCTTAAAAAAAAATTAAACGAAGAATAGACTTGGGTCTATTGGTGTGTGTGCGCCATTGCATGCACGGTTTCTGTATTTATAACCCCTTCAGAGGATATTGGGGGTCGTGAGTGACTGGCATTGTTATTTTGTGGGTTGTGGGCTGAAAAGTTTGTGAGCCCCTGCACTAGAATGCTTCAAAAGCACTGTAATATTCATTCATTCATTTTCCTTCGGCTTAGTCCCTTTTTTAATCAGGGGTCGCCACAGCGGAATGAACCGCCAACTTATCCAGCATATGTTTTACACAGCGGATGCCCTTCCAGCTGCAACCCAGCACTGGAAAACACCTGTACACACTCATTCACATACACACTCATACACTACGGCCAATTTAGTTCATCAATTCCCCTATAGCACATGTGTTTGGACTGTGGGGGACACCGGAGCACCCGGAGGAAACCCACGCCAACATGGGAAGAGCATGCAAACTCCATACAGAAATGCCAACTGACCCAGCCGAGACTCGAACCAGTGACCTTCTTGCTGTGAGGCCACCGTGCCACCCCCTCATGTTTGTTAATGTTATTTAGTTCATACTTTTAGTTCACATTTGTGACAATAATAATGATAGATTTGTTTTTATCTATTTTATCTATAAACCCAAAGTGCTACAACAACAGAAAACCAAACATGTAATAAAATACACAGATTCAACATAGCAAAAGATATAAACACATTAGAATGAGCAAGAAGATAAAAATGCAATCCTCAAACGAGGAGTATTCAACATCATCTCAAAACGTACAGAATAAGGGAGAGCACTCCAGAACCTGAACGAGTTTATGTGAACTCTCAGTGTATTAACTGATGGCCACAAGCACAACTTTAGATGTTAATAATGTAGATGTTGAACTATGATAATAAACACTGCACACGTATTATTCACTATTAGCTCATGTTAGTAAATACATCAACTCATGGAGCATTATTCTAGTGTTATCAAGTAACTTTACTCATCACTAATAACACATGTACTGGCTACTGTTAGTTAATGCATGAAGTCTGAAGTTATATCTGCAGTGTGTGTGTAATGTCACGCACCTCCGTCATCCGCTGTAGATCCTGCTCTTCTGTTCTCCATGTGTGTGTGTGTGTGTGTTTATTCACTCCTGTCCACTTGTGTTCAGCTTCTCTGCGTCTGGAAACATGTCCTCCAGCCGCCGCTGCTCCTCCAGTGTTTCTGAGCGCAGGGAAAAAACACACACGTCACTGAGACACACACACAATCTTCTGTCTCCTCCCACAATCTTTTGTAACTCTAGACACACACGCACACACTCTGCCCCTAAAGCTCCAGCACAACACTGAACATTATTCTCACTCACACACACAGAAACGCACACACATTTTTGTATATATAATTGATCAGAATGAGCTTTATTCGCCAAGTGTGCGCAAACACACAAGGAATGTTTTGTGCTTTTTCAGGAGCTCAGCGTGCTGTACAGTGCATACACTCTCAGAAATAAAGGTACGCAAGCTGTCACTGAGGTGGAACCTTTTCAAAAGGTACACATTTGTACTTAAAGGGTGCATATTGGTACCTTAAAAGTATATATTAGTACCTACAAATTTAAGAGGACCACTTTTGTACTTTTTAGTTACTAATATATACCCTTGAGGTATAAATATGGACCTTTAAGGTACAAATTTGTACCTTTTGAGAAGGTTCCACCCCAGTGACAGCTCGCGTACCTTTATTTCTGAGAGTGTACATATCAACATAAGAACACTGAACTGCATTTAAATAAGTGGAAAATAAACAATACAAATTCTGAAGTTATAACTGTACAAATAAGACATAAAAACATTTGGATTTTTATTTCTTATTTGTAGACTTACAAAAGTCAACAACGCACATATTGCACATAAACATCTACATATAGAAAGTATTCAGACCCTCTTAAATTTTTCACTTGTTATTTTGCAAAAATCATTTAAGTTCATTTGTTTCCTCATTAATGCCCATATTGACAGAAAAACACAGACACTCTTGCTGCATCCCAATTCGCATACTTATACTACGATCTAAAAGTATGTACTTTTTTTGTGGACGAAAAATATATACTTTTGAGTGAGTAACAGAAAAGTATGCAAGCTTTGGGACATACTACTTCCTCGTTACACAGATCGTTGTGTTGCTTAGTTAAGAGCCCTGTCAATCATCCAATCATGCAAGCCAGTAGCGACAGCGGCAAGGAAAAAAAATAAAATAAAAAAAGCTCGCGAAAGCGAAGATTTTAAAAAACCTCGAGAGAAACCTGGCTCAGTTGGGCACGACCATTTCCCCTATGGCCAAACGTCTTGTGCAGAGCTGCAGTCTAGGCGCAGGAAGCTGGACCTCAGTGAAGACTCGTCTGTCCTTGGAGCATCACAGGAGTCAGTCTCATGTTCTCACTCCATGAAGACCACCACAGCAGCTGCTCAGGATACGGCCTGGTCCAGAAAACCTTGGGATCATCTCGTCGCTGGTCTCGGATCGCGTCAGTGGCACTGCATAGTCTGAGGGCCTCAAGATGAGTACCCCCAGGTGGAAATACAGAATAAGGAGAATAATTAGCGTAGCTGCTGTTCATAGTGTATATAAACGAGAACCAAAATTTCTTTATTGGTTTCACCAGTATTTGCTTTATTGGTTTTGATTTTGTGAATGAAGACTTTTAGTTTGTCTTATTCGGGATTTAAGGAAGCCAGGTAGTAGGTGGGGCAGGAAGGGAGGAGGAAACGATTTTCAGACCGTGAGTTTGTGGTGACGGGTGCTGCTAATGTTTCACAGATTTTAATAGCACAAGATGTGATAAAACTAAACATGAGAAAAGGACTCGCGCGTCATTGTTTACCCTTACAGCAATAGCGGCTTAGAGCAAAAATGCCACTACTCTTGTTAAATATTTTCTCTATTTAAAAACAATACAGTAGTGAAAGATGACTTGCCTTCATCAGATTGTGTGTTTTCTTGCACAGCTGGATGTTGGACTCATGAAAAATAATTGTGTGCACTGGCCAAAACTGATTAGCTAAAGTCACACTGAAGCGATAGCCGACAGAAGAGTCCACTTGGTCTTAAAACCTTTTTCGATTGATTATTTTACTATTTATGATGGCATAGCAGTTAAAATATGACAAATGAGCTCATGGATGGGATAAATTCTGAACCTTTGTCAGTGAGGGGTGGGTCTTTCGAACCACCCAAACCCCCCTGGCTATGGGCTTAAGCTTACAATGTCAGAGCAAATGAGAATCATGAGGTCAAAGGAACTGCCTGAAGAGCTCAGAGACACAATTGTGGCAAGGCACAGATCTGGCCAAGATTACAGAAACATTTCTGCTGCACTGTACTGAAGGTTCCTAAGAGCTCAGTGGCCTCTATTATCCTTAAGTGGAAGACGTTTGCGATGACCAGAACCCTTCCTAGAGGTATAGGGGGAGAAGAGCCTTGGTGAGAGAGGTAAAGAAGAACCCAAAGATCACTGTGGCTGAGCTCCAGAGATGCAGTCAGGAGATGGGAGGAAGTTGTAGAAAGTCAACCATCACTGCAGCCCTCCACTAGTCGGGGCTTTATGGCAGAGTGGCCTGACGGAAGCCTCTCCTCAGTGGAGTTTGTCAAAAACACCTGAAGGACTCCAAGATGGTGAGAAATAAGATTCTCTGGTCTGATGAGACCAAGATAGAACTTGTTGGCCTTAATTCTAAGCAGTCTGTGTGGAGAAAACCAGGCACTGCTCAATACCTGTCCAATACAGTCCCAACAGTGAGGCATGGTGGAGGCAGCAGCATGCTGTGGGGGTGTTTTTCAGCTGCAGGGACAGGACGAATCGAGGGAAAGATGAATGTAGCCAAGTACAGAGATATCCTGGATCAAAACCTTCTCCAGAGTGCTCAGGAGCTCAGACTGGGCCGAAGGTTTACCTTTCAACAAGACAATGATGCTAAGCACACAACTAAAATAATGGAGTGCCTTCACAACAACTCTGTGACTGTTCTTGAATGGCCCAGCCAGAGCCCTGACTTAAACCCAGTTGAGCATCTCTGGAAAGACCTAAAATGGTTGTCCAACCTGACAGAACTGGAGAGGATCTGCAAGGAGGAATGGCAGAGGATCCCCAAATCCAGCTGTGAAAAATTTGTTGCTTCTTGTTTCCAGAGTTCTTACCAGGTCTAGAAAATATGATCATATCACCCCAAGTTTATTCTCCTTACACTGGCTGCCTGTTAAGCTTCGTATTGATTATAAAATATTGCTTCTTATCTATAAAGCTTTAAATAATCTAGCTCCTGTTTATCTAACCAACCTCCTGTCTCGCTACAATCCAACCTGCTCTTTACGATCTCAAAACTCAGGGCTTCTGGTAGTACCTAGAATAGCAAAGTCCACTAAAGGAGGTCGAGCCTTCTCATTTATGGCCCCTAAACTCTGGAATAGCCTTCCTGATAATGTCCGAGGCTCAGACACACTCTCACAGTTCAAAACTAGATTAAAGACCTATCTTTTTAGCAAAGCATACACTCAGTGCATTACATGATGCATGAATGTGCTCCACGCATCTGGTTTATATACACTATGAACAGCAGCTACGCTAATAATTCTCTTTATTCTCTATTTCCACCTGGGGATACTCATCCCGAGACCCCCAGACTATGCAGCGCCACTGATGCAATCCAAGTCCTGAAGAGATGATCCCAAGGTTCCACAATCCTGGACCAGGCCGTATCCTGAGCATCTGCTATGGTAGTCATAGAGGATTGGAGAGCATGCGTCTGACTCCTGTGACCTCCAGGGACAGCCGAGTCTTTGTTGACGTCCAGCATTCTCCAGCGTCCGGCGCCTAGTATGCAGCTCTGCACAAGACGTTTGGCCAAAGGAGAAATGGTCGTGTCCAACTGAGCCTGGTTTCTCTCGAGGTTTTTATTCTTCACTTTCGCCAATTGGTGAAGTTTTTTCCTTGCTGCTGTCGCCACTGGCTTGCATGGTTCAGGACTTGTAGAGCTGCGCATCGATGGATTTGCTCTTCAGTGTTTGGATTCTCAGTAGTGAATATTAAACCACATTGAAATGAACTGAGCTAAACTGAAATTAAACTCTGAAAACTGAACTGACACTTTCAATTCACTATAATCTTCTGTGTGAAGCTGCTTTGACACAATCCACATTGTAAAAGCGCTATACAAATAAAGATGAATTGAATTGAGTTCTTTCCCAGAAAGACTCACGCCTGTATTAGATCTAAAGGGGGCTTCTACTAAACCAATGGTCTCAAACTCAATTCCTGAAGGGCCGCAGCTCTGCATAGTTTAGCTGCAACCACCTCCAACTCACACCTGCTTAACAGCCTCTAGTAGTCCTGAACACCTCGATTATTTGGATCAGCTGTGTTTGATTATGGTTGGAGCAATGCACTAAACACTGAACGAAGGGTCTGAATACAAATTCAAGTTCAAGTTGCTTTATTGGCATGACATTCAATACAGTGTTGCCAAAGCACATCAAATATGTAATATATTAAAATCATCAAATAATAATAAAAATAAATAAGAAATGAATGACAAAAAAAAAACACAATACATTTGATAAATATAACAATTATAAGAATAATAATAAAAAGTCTAGATTATTTAAATAAGACGCATGAATTTACATTAACCATTTCTTATGGTGTGTAGGGTGTATACATATTTTGCAGCTAGTCTACATGTCAAATCATTCTCTCCGAGTACATGGTAAAGTTTTTCTGAGTCATTTAATTTAAAAAATGAATTAGTCAATGTTTCAAATTGGGGGAAAAATGTTTCTCTAGTTTTGGTGTATTTGGGGCAGAACAGAAGGAAGTGCGTCTCATCCTCTATTTGGTTCATGTCACACTGTTTACATATTCTCTGTTCTTTAGGAGCCCAGGATTTTTTATGTCTGCCCTTTTCTATTTCTAGGTCATGATCACAGAGGCGATATTTAGAAAGAATGTGTTTTTCTTTGAATTGTTTTAATGATAAATAATTTGCCATCTGTGTGGTTCTGTTTAGGGCCGAATAACATTGAAGTTTATTTTGGAGGTTGAATTGAGTTTTTAGTTTTTCATCATAATTATATTTTAATGTTTTGTCAATGTGTTTGTGAAGGTTTTTATTGGGGACGGGTTCAGTTTGAGTTTTCTTCAGTAGTTCAGATACGAACGTGTTTAGAGGATGAGACACTGTAGGTTTTCATTGGCCAGAAGGGCTTTATATTGCACAGACTGGGGGTCAGACTGATGCAGGTGCAGCCAGAACTGAACAGCTCGTTTCTGAATCTTCAAATTCAGCGGGTATAAACCCGTTCAGCCCTGAATACTTATGACCATGTGATATTAGTTTTTCTTTTTGAATAAATCTGCAAAAATGTCAACAGTTCTGTGTTTTTCTGTCAGTATGTGCTGCTGTGTGGACATTCATGTGGAGAAAAAATGAACTTAAATTATTTTAGCAAATGGCTGCAATATAGGAAATAGTGAAAACTTTAAGGGGATCTGAATATTTTCCATACCCACTGTAAATATATTATTGATTACTTTATTTTCCACTCATTTCAATGTCATTCTGTGTTCTTGCGTTGATATGTATGTACTTTGTGTACCCTGAGCTCCTGAACAAAACTCTCCATAGGAATAATGTATTTTATACTGTAAAAAAAACACTTATTATACGGCCCTACCCCTAAACCCAATCCTTACAGGAAATGTTGAAAGTCAAAAGACCCAGGTAAGTTATGTTTAATGATTAATTTAATGTTAATGATTAATTAAGTTAATGATTTTAAGAATTTTGAATTACGAGGATACAAGACAGGTCCTCATAAACCATCTTAATAGTGTGCAACCATGTCATATTCATGCTATTGTACAGTTTTGTATACTAACAAACATACAATTCTGCTTGTCAGATCATATATGTCCTTTGGACCCTTCCAGAATACAAATAAAATGCATCACAACGAAAAACAAATCAGTGCAAGTCAGGTCGATGGTCAGTATTTGATTGGTAGTGTTTACTCTCTTGAGCCTGATGTTTATCATCAAACTCCATCTGTTTGTTCAGTCTGCCAATGTTAAATTCAGATCCATTGGCTTTTGATTTTGAACTTTGGAGTGTGAGTTTTTTGTTGCTATAAATGTCTTGACTGGACATCTGCACACTGACTGACCACAATCATGGGTGACCATAAACTCCGTCTGCTGCTGTTTTTCAGCTTCATTATCTTGTCCAGTAAGTATATTTACCATCACTCACTGCCATCACATTTCACAACTCTTGACCAACTTGGAACTCCAAATTCTACTGCTCATTTTTGCCTAGTACACATATCTAAACATTATTAAATAAAGACACATTTCCTTCAGGTGTGAAATGAAAGTGTTTTTTACTCTGTATTTTTGTCAAGTACAAATATCTAAAAACTATTAAATATGGATACATTTCCTTGAGATGTAAAATGATCTAATGTATGTAAATGTAATGGTATTTTGACTGGTAACGAGACAAAATATGTGCCGGTGGGTTAGGAAAAACTGGTGGTTTCCTTCGTGCTTTTCTATTTTGATTAAAATCTACATTTCTTAGATGCATATGCATGCAAACCTTTTGAACACATTTGACTTTTCATTTATTATTATTATTATATTTATAGCTTTACTACAGGGTCAAAGATAACATTTTAAAATCTGTTAAATTTGCAAATAAATGAAGTGATTTTCTTCGCATAGAAAACATTTAATGCAAGAGTGTGTACTTAAAATGTAAAATAAAATGTCTTGATTTTTATTCGCCCTCCTGTCAAATGTTAATTATTTTTCACATATTTCCCAAGTGATGTTTCACAGAGCAAGGGCATCTTGCTCTTATTTCTTGTAGTTGGCTTGAAAAAACATTAACAAAGTAACATCTGCATTACTATTAGCCTAAATAAATAAATACACACACACACAGTGGTGTGAAAAAAAAGTGTTTGTCTCACTTTAATGTTTCAGATCATCAAGAAAATGTCAATTTTAGTCAAAGATAACACAAGTAAACACATCATGCAGTTTTAAAATGAAGGTTTTTTATTATTAAGAGAAAACAAAAAGCAAAACCAGTCCACATGTGTTTTGTGGACTTGTGTCCCTTGTGGCATTCTGTGGAGGGTGCTCTGGGAGTATGGGGTTAGAGGAGCTTTTTTTAAGGGCTGTCTGGTCCCTGTATGAACAGAGTAGGAGTTTGGTTATCATTGCCGGCAATAACTCAGGCTTGTTTCCAGTGCATGTTGGACTCCAGCAGGGCTGCCCTTTGTCACCAATTCTGTTCATAATTTTTATGAATTTCAAAGCGCAGCCTTGGGCTGGAGGGGACGGGGACCACAGGATCACATCTCTGTTATTCGCAGACGATGTTGTTCTGTTGGCTTCATCGATAATGGACCTTAAGCATGCACTGAGGCAGTTTGCTGCCAAGTGTGATGCGGCTGGGATGAGAATCAGCACCTCCAAGTCCGAGGCCATGGTGCTCCAGCGGAAAAAGGTGGTTTGCCATCTCCAGGTTGGAGGAAAGTCCTTACCCCAGGTGGAGGAGTTCAAGTATCTTGGAGTTTTGTTCACAAGGGAAGGATGGAGCGTGAGATTGACAGGCGGATCGGTGCAGCAGTAATGCGGTCCATGTATCGGTCTGTTGTGGTGAAGAAGGAGCTGAGCCGAAAGGCAAAGCTCTCGATTTATCGGTCAATCTACGTTCCTACTCTCACCTATGGTCATGAGCTTTGGGTCCTGACTGAAAGGACAAGATCTTGAATACAAGAGGCCGAAATGAGTTTCCTTCGCAACTGCTTTCTCGCTAGCGAAGAGTTCAGTTATTTATCTACCATGTAAATAGCGAATGTGCAAAATCCACTTTTTTTAAAGAATGGGAAAAACAGTCTGTGCACCCAGCTCATAGTCTAAAACAGTGGTTCCCAACCTTTTTTTTTTTTTACCTGAGACCCCCTTTTTTCCTGGAAAATATTGTAAGGTCCCCCTCAACATTTAATGTCTTATTAATTTGGACGGCCTCATGCATTCGTTAGCAAAACCTTTGGCCCAGATAATGCACTGTTGCTGGGTCAGGAACTGAAAATGGAAATGGAATAAAACCATAGTTCCAGTAACTAGCTATTGCTAGCGATCCCACCCCGAAATGTTTGGTGCTTCCTCACCTGGTTCCAGTGTGCTTGGGTCATTAGTTTTAGCTGCTGAAAGTGAATCAGTGAGAATTGGTCTCCACTGTGGAGGACGAATTACAAATTTGTCTTTTTTTTTTTTGGTCAGCCAGGCAATAAAATGAACTGAGGCAACATGATCGTTCTCCTAACTGACCCCTGCTTACAAAAATGTAAAATATGACCACCCACAGAGCTCGCTGAGGCCCCCTTGTGGGCCGGGACCGCTGGTCTAAAAGGCTTGTCCTCATTCTCTTAATGAGTTATGGGTGTGTTTTGGGCATAATGTGCATTAAACAAATCAGAATCTCCCATTCACTTTAAGTCATCTGACTCTTAAAGGTCAACCCTTTTAGATCATGCGCTGGGAGCACAGATGGTTTTTCCTGTCCTTAAAAAGTGGATTTAGACATGCCCTTAGAGCAGAGGTGGGCAAACTACGGCCCGTGGGCCATATGCGGCCCGCTAAACTCTTTCATCCGGCCCGCGAGGGAGTTTTTAAAATGCTGCTTCTGAGTAACGGTTTGCTTTCAAAACTAGTAAATTAATGATGCAATACAAGTGAACGCCATTTGATGGCAGTATTGCACGCGGTACAGTTAGCGCAACCAGCAAAATTAGAACACACTCTCGGATATTAAAATACACTGGACCGTTAATGACTGAAAATGAGTCAGGCAAAAAAAAGAAAAATGGACTCTGAATGTTGTGTTTTTAAGGAAGAATAAACAACAAAACCAATTTCAGACAGAAAACTGTATGTCTAATATGCCAAGAAAGTATTGCTGTTTTTAAAGACTACAACCTAAGTCGGCATTTTTCACGCAAACATTCAAATTATTTTTTATGTGTTAATATGAGATTTTTTTCTATCAGACAATAACTTTTCTATTCTCCACTGTAAAATTATTACATTATTATTATTACTATTATTATTAACATTATATTTTATAAAAATTATTTTATTGTTTTATGATGATTGATAAGTAAATGTACAGTAAATAGCAGTGCAAATTAATTTGACTTGTAAATATGACTCAATAATAACTATTGAAAAAATGTGTGTTAATGTGACACGCTTCTGTCCGATATTACATGTTCCTTGCATACTGCCACTATAAATAAAAGCTATTTTTTAAAGGATTTGACATGTGGCCCTCCACTTGGTTTGGAAAACTTGATGTGGCCCTCGGGTCTAAAAAGTTTGCCCACCACTGCCTTAGAGCATTTGCACCATCCACTTTAGAGCTTGCACTCAGATTGTTAAAGTAGAGCCCATAATAGGACACACATCTTACAAAAAGTTCAACTATTGTCTCGTTAGTTGACAGAATATTTTCCCAAAAGTCTCAGGGACAGGACCATCAAGACATTTTCTGGCAAAACTTCCTTTTTGCTCAGCAGTGGTTTGCGTCTTAAAAACTGCTATGCAAATAATTTTTGCCCGTCTTATGGGGGAGTCATGAACACTCACCTTAATTGAGGCCTGCAGTATTTTTGAATGTTGTTGTGAGGTCTTTTGTGGCCTCTTGGATGAGTTGTTTATCCTATCTTTGACTGATATTTACATTTGCTTGATGATCATTACATTAACATTAAGGTGTGACAAACATGCAAAAAAAGAGAGAAAGAAATCAGTAAGGGGGCAAACACTTTTTCACATATATATTAAATTATATAAAAAAATAAGTGATGATACTACATGTGATTCTGTTTGAATAAATGAAGAACCTGCTGTCAAATGGGTAAAATCTCGTGGTTTGAAATATGTAAAGTAACTTTAGTAGTGTAACGTAAAACAAATTATAAGTATAATATATAGTATAATAAAGTGTAGCAGGGCGGCGCAGTGGGTAGCACTGTTGCCTCCAGCAAGAAGGTCACTGGTTTGAGCCCCGGCTGGGTCAGTTGATGTTTCTCAGTGGTGTTTGCATGCACTCCCGTGTTGGTGTGGGTTTCCTCCGGGTGATCTGGTTTCCCCCACAGTCCAAACACATGCACTATAGGGGTATTGAGTAAGCTAAATTGTCCGTACTGTATGTGTGTGAATAAGAGTGTATGGGAGTTTCCCAGTGAGGGGTTGCAGCTGGAAGGGCATCCACTGTGCAAAACATATGGTGGATAAGTTGGCGGTTCATTCCGCTGTGACGACCCCTGATTAATAAAGGGAATATGCCAAAAAGAAAATGAATGAATGAACAATGTATAGCAAAGTATTTTGTGTCCAATCTGTGATGGTTATAAAGTTATCAAATGATTATTGTTGTAAATATGCCTGACCAGATTTTTTTTAGACATATAAACTATTGTTACACTAAATGTAACCAAGCTAAAGATATATAATTGCCTTTTTTTGGTTTGGAAAAATATAAACGGGACACATTTTAGATGCAGTCTAGTGTCAATGCAGTATTTGAATGTAATAACATGCATTTGTTTTATATTACAGTGGCTCAGGATGAAGGAGTGCCATGTTTGGGTAATTAATCCACATGCTTACCTACAGTTATAATTGAATATTGAGTGTCTGCATGTATTTATGCATGTGCATTATGCATACATAAAAAAATACTATAGTGATTTTAAACCATACTATAGTATTGAAATGATCTGTTGCTATGATAACAACTACTATAATAATATCGTATAGTATGGAAAAAACACTACAGTATTTACTATAGTGTAATTAGTCATGTGGGTGATGTGTATTAAATGAGTTTCTCTGCTTATTCTAGTGGGCAGAAGATATAAACCCTTCAGCAAGCATGAGTATTTCTATGAGACAGAGTCCTTTAACTCTCTGAACAAGCAGGTCAACGGCCCCAAGGCCAGCTGCAGGGTACAGTATCCGTCCATTTACACATTAAACACTAAACACAGCCACATTAAATACCATAGTATACTTTTGGATTTGCTACAGTAAAATAAAGTAAACTGTGGTGCATTGTAGATTGGTGTATTGTATATACGCTATAGTATTGCGTCATTTGTTTATATTAATGTATTAAACTGTAGAATCACCACTACAGAATAGTTACTACTGTAAACTTGTATACTGTATTTATTATAGTAGTTAGTTGTACTATTTACACGTTCATACTTTAGAGAACTCTCTAGTGAACTGATAAATATTCATGAGTGAAAATATCTTAAAAGGGCTGATTTGTGTAAAGCAGAGCTGCTGCTGATGTGAACAGTGTGTTCAGTGAGCTTTATGTAGTGCGTCAGTGTGCGTTATACAGTAGTAAAATGATTCGCAATGATTTATCTTTTTAGCAAACACTCTAAACATTCTGATTGCCTTAAAACTGAAATATCAAACACAGCAAAACATAAAGGTTATGAAGGCTAAAATGCCCCTCAATACTCGTATACAGTAACCAGAAGTTTACATACTCTCTAAAAAAAGGAACATAACCATTTTTAAAAACATGTCTGATGGTAAATCATACTAAACGTTTACTATTTTAGGTCTGTTAGGATTACCTAAATCATTTACATTTGCTAAATGCCAAAATAATGAGAGAATTTTTTATTAATTTCTAGATAGTCAAAAGTTTACACACATTTGCTTGGTATTTTTTTTAGCTTTGCTTTTAAACTGTTTAATTTTGGTCAAATGTTTTGGGTCTCCTTCCACAAGCTTCTCACAATAGTTTGCAGGAATTTTGGCCCATTCCTCCTGACAGAATTGGTGTAACTGAGTCAGATTTGTAGGCTGTCCTGCTCACACAAGTTTTTCAACTCTGCCCACAAATTTTCTATAGGATTGAAGCAGGGCTTTATGATGGCCACTCCAAAACATTCACTCTGTTGTCCTTACAGCACATTTGAACTAATTTGGCAGTATGCTTAGGGTCATGGTCTGTTTGGAAGACCCATTTGTGGCCAAGTTTTAATTTCCTGGCTGATGTCTTGAGATGTTGCTTCAGTATTTCTACATAATGTTCTTTCTTCATGATGCCATCTATGCTGTGAAGTGGACCAGTCCCTCCTGCAGCAAAACAGCCCCACAACATGATGCTGCCGCCCCATACTTCACAGTTGGGATGGTGTTCCTAGGCTTGTAAGCTTTCCCCTTTGTCCTCCAAATGTAACACTGGTCATTATGGCCAAACAGTTCAATCTTAGCTCCATCAGACCACAGGACATGTCTCCAAACATTAGTCTTTTCCCAGTGTAATTTAGCTAATTGTAATCTGGCTTTTTTTGTTGATTCTGGCTTGTTGATTTCTCCATGTTGTCACACAAGGAAGCAGTGTGTTTGAGGTTTTCCTTAAAGACTATTCTACAGTTGTGCCTCCAATTAACTCAAATGTTGTCAATTAGCCAATCAGAAACTTCCAAAACCTTGACACCATCATCTGAGCTTTTTCAGAGGCAGAATAATCTTATTGTATGTAAACTTGACTTTCAAGAAAAGTTATAACAATTTCTCCAAAAATATCTCTCATTATTCTGCTATTAAGCAGAACAGAAACAAATGTGATCATCCTAACTTACCTAAAAGAGGAAAAGTTTAGTAACATTAACATCTGACTTTATTAAAATGGTGATGTGCCTTTTTATACAGTGTATGTAAACTTCTGGTTTCAATTGTATTTACTCATTGTAGACACAATGAAAGCTGTAAAGTTATCACACGTACAACATGTGTGTGTATAAACACTGGTGGTGGTTGAGGAGACCCCCCCCCCCAAAAAAAAAAAAAAAAAAAAATATGTGTAATATATAAATGTAATGAATTATTATAATAATATAGATGGAGAAAATTAACTACAGTAAGTCATGTAATCACTTGTTTATTTGACTATAATAGTTACTATAACAAGTGTAGTAGAATTACCACAACAAACGACCACATCATTGCAATTTCCTGTAGTAAGGTCAAACTATTTTCAATAAGTTTTCTAGTACGTTTACTCTAAAATACTACAGTGTGATTTTTTTCATGTGTCGATTGTTCAGAAATGCAGTGTGAGTTTGTTTTAGGTGGAGATTGGGCTTCCCGGTATATCCAGATATATTTTGCGCATCACTGACTGTAAGCTGAGTGAAGTGACTGCTGTGGATGCGGATGGAAACCCTGTGTTTGGAAAGGCTGCAGCTGCTGAAGACTTCAGAATTGCCATGGAGAAGTAAATACACTTTCAACTAGAACACTATCTATCCACCTTTTTCAGAGCTGATCCTAGAATTTTAGTAGCCCTAAGCCACTCCAAAAGAGGGCCCTTGTTAGTGCATTTATAAAAATCCCAAAATGACCCCTTAAAGGTTCTGTTTATAAGATTTTAACTCTTCTAAAGAGTGAAAATACAATAATATGTTTGCAGATATTTCAGAATCATGCTAAGTGAACATGCTTGTTTATCTGAGAGACAATACTGAAGTCAGATATTCTGCTTTGAGAATGTGTGTTCAGTGTCGGAATGTCTGTCCTTGATCTCTGTAACTCCACCCACTGCCAGTTTAGCCAATTATATCCCAGCACCCCTGGTTGCCCTGACGGAAAATCCTCATATGCATCAGTCATGAAGGTTCTTAATGCATGCGGACTAACGGAAATCAATTCATGCCCTCTGGAGGACAGAAGCAGGCCCTGAAATAACAGGGAAACGCAGATTCAGAGTTATAAAAATCTACGTTTTTAATTAGTGACAACAAATTTAAACATCATTTCAACAGCTTACAGTGTAAAGGCTGATTTATACTTCTGCATGAAGCGCATGTGTATGGTCCGGCGCAGCCTTTACGCGGTCACATAGCCCTCACCGTGGCTGACCCTGACGTGCACCTCTCAAAAAATGTAACTACATGTCACAATGACGTGTAGCACAAGCTCTGTGATTGGTCGGCTTGGTAGCTGTGACCAGTGTGGGCGGGACCGAGAGCCGCGAGCCCAATAGAGCGAGTGTTTACAAGTGTGGAGCAGTGAAAGAGCTCCAGATGGAGACATGTGTTTTGTGTTTACCTCATGATTAAAGTTGTTGCACATCTGCCGGTTCCCGCCTCTGAATGAGCCAGTTTGCGCTGCTTGTACATTAAGGTTGCGTACAGAAAAAAACAAAACACCAGTGAAGAAACTCGACACAGAAGAACATTAAAAACCTGCTGCCAGCTAGTGTTTCAGAAGTGTTATTGCAGAGCAACACAAACAGCAGCAGGAGTATAAATGAATGACTACACGCAAGACAGGCACTAAACCAGCCTTAAGACTCTGGACCCTATCATACACCCGGCGCATTAAGACGAAAGATGTGTTTGGCGTGATTTGTTGCTATTTTCAGACCAGGGCTACAGTAATTTTCATGTTTTGCACCACACTGTTTAAATAGCAAATCCATTTGTGCCACCTTTTGGACTCATGGGTGTGCTGGTCTATATAGGAGGTGTGTTAAGCCGCATTGTTGGTGTGTTGCTATTTTGAGGAACTCAAATAGACTGCACCATTGACCAACTAAAAGCTGCTCTAAAGTCTGGCAGAGCGCTTTAATTATGCACCTATGCAGGTCCAAACACTTACACACTGCTGAATACACACAGGATGTACAGCAATACACACATATCTTTACAGATGAAAACAATTAAAGGATTAAAATAATACAACATCAATATAAACAGCACTGCCTCCATGCCTTCTTCACCTCGGGGGGCTTTTTCAGTTTATTCATGATGATCTGCTTCTGTATAATGTTATTATTATTAGCAGTATTATTGATTATTTGCAGATTTATATTAGTTTTAATAAACACAAGTGTAGATTTGTCCAGCTGTGGGGTTTTGGAGTCGTCTGCATCACCATATGGGGCATAAGAACAGGACGTGTGTTTGGATATAACTCAGTTGTTTGACCACACTTCATTATTATTGTTCATTTATTCCTCTGCTGGAGATTAGAACTGAATTTAGAAATAGTTTAGACACAAATCATGTGCTTAAAGGAAATTAAATATGTGGGCTAATGGATGTGTTCAGTGGAGAGAGTTTCCACCGTCTCCTTACTCCACCAAAGTAAAGGAGTAAAGAGTAAAAGTAAAGTAAAGAGAAAGTAAAGAGGCTGAATGGAGGAGGCTCGTTCTTTATCCTTGCGCTGCAGATGCTCTGTTTAACTGTTTTCTCGCTAGTGAAGCGTTCAGTTTTTACACTTACAAAGTCGCAAATGGATTTACCGTCCTTAAAATAGCAAAAGTTGATTCAGACATGCCCTTAATGCTTTTGCACCATGCGCTTTAGACTTTGCACTTAGATCATCAAAATAGAGCCCTCTATTATGCATGCTCATTCTTGTAGTCAATCTGGCAACCTGCAGTATATCAATACCCCTCTCCAATATTAAGAATTTGAACTGCAATACCTAGTTCAGACAGTAGGTGTTAATCCTACATACTGCACCTTTTGGTGACAGGTCACCCAAAAATGAAAATTCTGCCATCATTTACTCTCTCTTAACTTATACCAAACCAGTCTGAGTTAGATATTTGGAAGAATTCTGTAAATCTGTAAACGTTGATATCCAAAAACAAATGCTATGGAAGACATTCTTGAAAATATCTTCTTATGCTTGTCTATAATGACAAGTTTTGATTACATTCATAACTATTTGTGCTCATTTAAGACAACTTTAAGTTTACTTGATGAAGTAATCTTTTTGCAGCTTAGGTCAATATTGTGATAATATCATATTTTATGATAACAGCTTTAGCAATTCATCACAACAAGAAATTTTGATACTGTCAAAGCCTAAGATCTGTCCATGTCAATTGTGAATCTGCAATGATGACATACAGTGCATCTGGAAAGTATTGCTAGCGCTTCACTTTTTCCTCATTTGTTTATGTCACAGCCTTATTCCAAAATGGATTAAATTGATTGATTTCTTCAACATTCTACACACAATCCCCCATAATGACAATGTGAAAAAAAGAGTTTTGGAAATTGTTGCAAATTTATTAAAAATAAAAAATCTGAAGAATCACATGTACATCAGTATTGACAGCCTTTGGCGTGAAGCTCTAAATTAAACTCAGGCTACCCACTGTGCCACCTTGTGGCCTCTATACTCAATCTGTGGTCATTAATTTGTATGGTTTTTCTTCTTGTCTAGAATGATTGCTTATGTAGAATAATACTGTGACTGTGAAAAATCACATCAGACAGACTGACCTCAAGAGCCTGAGCTCTAAATTGAGCTCAGCTACATTTTGTTTCCACTGATTATTCTTGAGATGTTTCAGCAGCTTCATTGGAGTTCACCTGTGGTCAATTCAGCTGATTGAACATGATTTGAGAAGGCATACACCTGTCTATATAAGGGCCCAGGGTTGACAGTGCATGTCAAAGCACAAACCAAGCATGAAGACAAATGAATCGTCTGTGACAGGATTGTCTTGAGGCACAAGGCTGGGGAAGGTTACAGAAACATTTCTGCTGCTCTGAAAGTTCCAATGAGCACAGTGGCCTCCATCATCCGTAAGTGGAAGATGGAGAACCACCAGGACTCTTCCTAGAGCTGGCCGGCCATCTAAGCTGAGTGATCAAGGGGGAAGGGCCTTAGTCAGGGAGGTGATCAATAACCCGATGGTCACTCTGTCTGAGCTTCAGCGTTCTTCTGTGGAGAGAGGAGAACCTTACAGAAGGACAACCATCTGTGCAGCAATCCACCAATCAGGCCTGTATGGTAGAGTGGCCAGACGGAAGACACTCCCTGCCTGGAGTTTGCCAAAAGGCATCTGAAGGACTCTCAGACCATAAGAAACAATACTGATGGACATGTGATTTTTCAGGTTTTTTATTTTGAATAAATTTGCAACAATTTCAAGTCTTTGTTCACATTGTCATTATGGGGGATTGTGTGTAGAATGTTGAGGAAATAAATTAATTTAATCCATTTTGGAATAAGACTGTAACTAATCAATTGAGGAAAAAGTGAAGCGCTGTCAATACTTTCCAGATGTACTGTATATCATATAATTTCTGTTCAATCTAAAGCTTCTTTGACACAATCTACATTGTAAACAGCACTACAGAAAGATAGAAGAGAACATTGGACAAACTTGTCTCTCTTTTTGTTCAGAAATCCTCTGAAATTCACCGTTAAAAGAGGAGAAATCCAGCTTTTCCCTGAGGAGGGAGAGCGAATAAACATCCTCAACATCAAGAGGGGGATCCTCTCTGCCCTCGCTGTGCCTTTGCTGGGGGACATGAGGGGAAAAGAGACGGTAACAAATGTCAAGTATTCAAATCAGTGTAAATGAGGAGTTTTTTCTCAGAAACTGAACTTTACAAAGTAGTTTACAAGAATGTGTGCTTTTACTAAATGTGTGTGTATTTGTAGCGCTGTATCTGTGCTTTTAACTGCACTATACTCAATCATTCATTCATTCATTTTCGGCTTAGTCCTTTTATTAATCGGGGGTCGCCACAGCGGAATGAACCGCCAATTTATCCAGCATATGTTTTACACAGCAGATGCCCTTCCAGCTGCAACCCAACACTGGGAAACATCCACGCTCATTCACACACACACACACACACACACACACTCATACACTACGGTCAATTTTAGCATACTCAATTCACCTGTACCACATGTCTTTGGACTTGTGGGGGAAACCGGAGCACCCGGAGGAAACCGACGCGGACACGGGAAGAACATGCAAACTCCACACAGAAACGCCTTCTTGCTGTAAGGCGAATGTGCTACCCACTGCGCCACCTTGTGGCCTCTATACTCAATCTGCGGTCATTCATTTGTATGGTTTTTCTTCTTGTCTAGAGTGATTGCTTATGTAGAATAACACTGCGACTCCTGTCCAATCATAGAAAAATCACATCAGACAGACTGACCTCAAGACACGCTTACTTCATAAAAGCAGCAAACATGTACAATATGAATAATTAAGCATCTGAAATGATGCAAAATCATTACACGCAATGAGCGACAGACTGTTTAGACTGAATGGACTGTATCATACACTCAGTGAAATGCAGCACCGGGTGTTTTGTGCTAGTTTCAGCCCACCGCAGGTATCATTTTCACATACTGCTCTACATTGTTTAAATAGCAAATGCATTTGCGCTCATTTGTGCACCCATAGGCGTGCTAGTCTGAAAAGGAGGTATGTTAAGGTGCATTGTTGGCAACAAATAGAGTGTGCCATTGACCAACTAGAAGCTGCTATAACATCTATGGCAGGGCTATTCAGTTAGTTTGTCACGGGGGCCAGTTCATGAAAAGCATCCCAAACGAAGGGCCGGAGAGACATGACTTGCAATATAAGTGATGACACAACTGCATATAAGTTGTATATGTTGTATCCATATGTTGTATTTTTGCTCCTTTAGACACCCACGTTGTATTTGTCTACATTAAAATGGTAATATATTGTATTTTGAAACTATATAACATCACTGCATTGTACAATAAGCTTTTTAACAAACATTCAAATGTTGTATTTCACAGCACAACAAAATCTGTGCATTGCTGAAGTAGGCTTCTTCTACATTCAGATACGTTCATATGTGATGTTTTGAACTGCATAACAATTATGGATGCAACAATTATAGATTTTGGTTGTACGATTATATAGTGTGAAGAATAATCAGGGTTTCACAGTTATCACGTCTAATGTAAATTTAAGCTTTATATTAGCTAGATTTAGATCTGGACATCCCTAACTAATATTAAAAAACCTTTAAAAGGCATTTTCACTAGTAATAGTTTTTATGCTGAAGGTTTTTCTGTGCTTATAGGGCTACACAATTTAATTATGTGTGTGTCTATAGAGAGGAACGGGAGAAAATAATATAATAATAATTGTTATGAAGGTCGGCGCCAATATTTAGATTAACTGTTGTTATCATCTGCGTTCATACATACATAATCATTTTAATAATAGTTCGTCTAACATGTCTTTTGTTTACATTGCACTGAAAGCTAAGCACAACTCTCACCGCTACAGCATGAGATGTTTTCTACTGCGTGCGCCCAGACAGCCGCGACTGCGTTGCTCCGCTTGCGCCCGCATATTGGCAAATATTCTTACGACATAACAAACTTGCTCGCGGGAAAGACGTGATATGGGAACGGCCCGCGGCTATAGTTATTACAGTGTGCGTGCGTATTAGCTTCGGTGGACAAGCTCGGAACTTTAAACTAGCGCACAGTTGGCAACTTGGCGTAACTTTGTTCAGCAGTTTCGTTTCGTGCGACAGAACAGAAATGCAGAAATGCGGCTTAGAGAAGCCTTTACAATTAATTAACTGTGACGAATTAAAGCGCAGTTAATAGAGAAATCGGTTAATTGCGTCCCTAATAACGATATCAGTGCATTGTACAAAAGACCTTTTCTACAAACATATTCAAATGTATTCGGCTGCTCTCGCTTAATGTCAGGTGACTCACGCTCTGCGCAGCTCATGCTGTATTGGACAGACGCACGTCACTTCATAAATATAGCGGCCGTTTTTTGACTGAACTAAATTTATTTCTGATGTCTTGGTCACACTATTTGGAGGGCCGGAACAAATTGCCTCGGGGGCCAGGTTCGGCCCGCGGGCCGCCAA
The DNA here is from genome assembly GCA_903798195.1 of Danio kyathit. Taxonomy (NCBI): domain Eukaryota; kingdom Metazoa; phylum Chordata; class Actinopteri; order Cypriniformes; family Danionidae; genus Danio; species Danio kyathit. Next base: position 62,212,356 of record LR812538.1, read on the forward strand.
TTGAATAGCCCTGATCTATGGCATAGTTTTGTTATTTTATTTAAAGATCGGTTTAGTGATTTGCACCTACTGTTGAAGTCTACGGACAATTTAGCCTAACAAATTCACCTGTACCGCACGTCTTTGGACAGTGGGGGAAACCCAGAGCACCCGGAGGAAACCCACACGAACGCAAGGAGAACATGCAAACTCCACACAGAAATGCCAACTGACCCAGCTAAGGCTCGAACCAGCGACCTTCTTGCTGTGAGGCGACAGCACTACCTACTGCGCCACTGCGTCGCCTGTTAAATATATTTCACATTTTAACTTCTGCAGGGTATATTCACAGTTTCTTGCTTAAAACTCATCACTTGAGTATTTTAAAGGGCTACTTTCACTCATACTTTGAGTATGCAACAGAAACTTTTACTCTACTTACATTTTTGTCAATTAATGGTACTTTTTACTTGAGGTGAATGAGAAAGACTCTCATGCCTAAGAATCCACATCTGACACTGAGACTCTTTCCTATCCAGCCCAGCATCTATGGTCTGTGTACGACTGAATACACTGAGGACACCGCCACTGAAGTCACGCTCAACAGAGACCTGTCCAGATGTGACAAGTTCAGACCTATCGAGGACCACACCAGTCCCTTAGCCCTCATAACAGGCTTGGTAAGTTCTGAAAGCTAGGCCTGTCACAGTTAATTAAACCATCATGACCACAATTGCTGCAATTTCTTTAAAACACAGGTGTCAAAGCCAGTTTCTGAAGGGCCGCAGCTCTGCACAGTTTATTTTCAACCCTAAGTAAACACACCTGATCAAACTAGTTGAGTCCTTCAGGCTTCTTTAAAACCTACAGGTAAAGCCACGGTCACAGTGAACTTTCCTCCTCATAGACTTCTATTCATTCGCACGTGAATGCGTCAGACCAGAAACGCAAGGTCGTGCGACATGTTTCGCAGTTTGCTGCAGTGCAAAGTTCCAGCTTGGTGAACTCTGACCTGCGAAATCGCAACATGTGACTGTGTAAGACGAATCGAAGATCAAAACATGACCTCTCTGGACAGAAATGTATTATACGGACCAAATCGCTTGCATTTTAAACGTCTAATCATCTTGTTTAAGCCCGCCCCTTTTTGCAGCGTCGTACTAATCAAACTCTAGTGTAACCACAGCTTAAGTGTGTTGAAGCAGTGTTGGAACTAAACTGTGCAGAGCTGCGGCTCTCCAGAAACTGGCTTTGACACCTGTGCTTTAAAAGACATAAGGGGAGACAAAAACATTTGACAGAAAGTTCTTATTGAAAACACAATAATTCCACAACTTATATCACAGGTGAAAAACAACTAGACATTAATAATTGATAATCCAGCATAATGAGAGGTCCAATAATATCAATATCTAAATAAGTATATATATATATATATATATATAATTTGAGGTCCAAACAACACTTACCTGATTTCACCTTATCTAAGTGGCGATTATTGTGCCTCATCTTGTGTTTGGATGCACACTTGGTTCAGCTTGAAGCACTGTGGCTCATGCTCTAAGGCCCAATCCCAATTCTATTGTTGTACCCCTTCCCCTTGGCCCTTAAAAACTAGTGTTAAGGGGAAGGGCTTCAAAATGTACCCCTAAGAATTGGGACAGCACTACAACACCTGCACACGTCATCATATGTCATCGCGATCTCTTGCTTCATATGAGATCAGACGATGGCGACTGCTGTAGTTATTCCAGTTGGGTTTTTATTTGGTATTTATCTTCAGGAAATCACTGAAGACATATATTATGTTATCATGATGATCTAATGTGCCAATAAGATCATAACTATACAGCGCATTTACACAGTGGCAATATTCATCATGTAAACACACCAAAAACAACATTAACATTTTCTGACAGGGTGTTCGAGTGTCAGAATGTTGTAGGACTGCTGTACAGGAGTTATTATTAGGGATTATAGATCGCCAAATTCAGCAGGTTTCATTTTATCGTTTTTTTTTTTAAAGCATGACGGTAAAACATGAACGCGGTTATGAATATATTAAAACATGTGCTTGTTTGTTGTAAAAATTCGTAATAATGACAAAAAAATACTAATTTGTGGATCTCCTGACTTCTGGGTGCAGCGAAACTCCCGTTGTAGCTGGTGTATTCTGGGAAATTTTCTTACCCCTTGGCTTCGAGTGTGGTCCTGAAAAATCTTCATTTGAAGGGGTATATACCGCTTCCCCTTAGCCCTACGCCTTCAAGCTAAAGAGAATTGAGACACCCCTACCCCTTCACGGGAAAGGGCAAAACGAGGGGTAGGGGCAAGGGGAAGGGCTAAGGGTTAGAATTGGGATTGGGCCTAAGGAGTTGCTTTTCAGTTGCTTTAGAAGCTCTTATTGATTTATGCAACTTTTTTAGCGCTTTGTGAAAGCCCTAGCTGTAGCTGGTTTGGGGGTGTACTATGCAAATCATTAAACTTGTGCATGTGGGCGCTCATTTCGAAGAAATTCACTTACAGAAAAATATAATTTAAGAACAAGCTCATGTACCTAATAATGTGTTGTGAATTGGGTGGAAAGTTTTTGGTTAGAAGTTCAAATGTGATTTATATGTGCAAAATGTATGAATCATTACTGATTGAGTCCCATTTTTTGTGTGTGCATGACATGTATGAAACAAGAATAGAGTCGGAGATTGACAGGCTGACTGGTGCTGCGGCAGCAGTAATGTGTTCAATGCACTGGTCTGTTGGGTTGATGAAGGAGCTGAGGTGGAAGGCAAAGCTCTCGATTTACTGACCTATCTCATTCCTATTCTCACCTATGGTCATAACCAAAGAGACAAGATCTTGGATACATGTGGCCAAAATGAGTTTCCTTCACAAGGTTGCAGGGTGATTCCTCAGAGATAGGGTGAGGAGCTGCTGCTCCTCTGCATCAAGAGATGCCAGTCCGGGTATATGTTTTGGATGCCTCCAGGGCCCTACCTAGGGAGGTGTTCTGGGTTTGTCTCTCATCAGGATCTCTTCGAGCTGTCATTGTCAGTCTCATTAGAACTCACTGATAACCGCCTGCTGTTATTTTTTTACTTTTTCTAAATGTCATGATAACAGTATGAAATCAGGAAATGGGTTTATTGTGTAAAACTTCAGTTTAATGCTGGGTTACCTCCAAATGCAAATTTAAGTATTTGTGTGAGTAGATCATGTTAAAATTCACATGAAAACATGTAAATTCTGGCAAATTTCCACCAGACGGTGCATATAATTTGGAATGCTTGATATGTTCGCTATGAATGATCAGTATTTGCTCCATTGCGTCCTTCATGCAAGTAAAAAAATCTTGTGCATAAAACTTCTGTGAGGAAAAAAACATCCTGAGTTATCTGGAGTTATGCCGTACATGTGTTCTCTTTGTGTTTGGTGTGGACCCAGCATAAGACATTTGTCTTTAATATTTCCAAAGAGCCATCCTCTTGCTCAGCTGATCAGGAGCAACCAGACCTGCAACTACAAGTTTGACAAAGAGCAGAACCACATGACCTCTGCCGTTTGTACCGAAAAACATGTTCTTGTGCCCTTTTCACACAAGTAAGTATCACTGTTAGAAACTTTGTTTAGAGATCTGCCAAATTCATCACTGCTATTTTGTTTATCTGGATGATCATGCACATCTGATGCTTGTCTCTTTGACTTTTTCCAGGGGAGAATATGGAGTGACCAATACTGGCAAACAGGTTTTGACCCTATTGGGAGTTTCGGATTACAATGACAGAGTCTTTGACCACAGTCAGAATCCCCTTTTACTTTAAATATTCATAACTTGCAGAGTCAAACAAATGCATAATGCACTGCTGTAATTTCTTCAGATATAGCCAACGTGAAACCCCTCCATCTAGACCGCAGTGTTGACATCAGCCCCATCCAGGATAAAGAAGCCGCTCTCACTGTTCTGAGGGAACTTGCTGACCTATACAAGACCAACAGTGGACGCAAGAGAGCCCACTTGGCTTACAAGCTTGTAGCCGTTATACGCAAGATGGAAGCTGAAACCTTGAGAGCCGCTCTTCCAGAGGCGCTAGGGATCTCTCGGTCTTTGACGTACCAGGCCTTGCTGCAATGCGGCACCCCAAAATGCAGCAGTGCTATCATGCAGATTATCAGAACCTTTGACAAGTCTTCATTTGAGATGGATGCTGCTGCATATGCCATAGGAATTATACCGCAGTCTTCCCAAGTCCTTGTGAAGGAAATGTTGGCGACGGCAAAGATCAAGCCAAGCAGACCTATCTACTATGCTCTCAGCAATGCTGTGAGAAGGTTAGAGACAGCTGTGGTATTGTTTTATGTAAATTCACAATACAGTGCAAGTTGAATTGTATAAATGTTTGCTCAAACAGTAGATTATAATGCCAAGGTATTAGGTTAGATTCTCAAAGAATTCATGGACTGATCAAATGTAAACCAAAATATAAAACCATCTGCCAATTGCATAAATGTAGCACTTTGTCATTTGGAAGAATTTTTCAGACAATTTTTCTCAATGACTTTCTGTTTTGCACAAGTGAATCATTCCTTAAAATAATATTGTGATTGCTGGTATGACCTCAGGCTGTATGAGACTGACGGAGTCACAAGTGAGATCCAGGCAGTGGCTGATTATGCCCTTGAACAGATTGGTGATTGCACAGGTGACCAGGAACATGCTTTTCTTTCCCTGAGGGTATGTACTCTTAAAATACAAGATACAAAACTTCTGCCTCTAGGAACTTAAACTTCTAGAGATTTTACAAGGAAATCCTATGCAGCTTTTTATTCTTTTAACCTAAATGTAATCTATTACAGGTCATTGGTAACATGGTGGCTGCACTGGGAGCTGCACGCCCTGCTTTGCATTCTGCTGTTATTAAGTGCATCAACCAGCCAGGAGCCTCCCCTGCAGTCCAACAGGCTGCCATTCAGGTCTACAGACAGTTCCCTGTACCCGAGGAGGTAAGATGTCAAACATGCTCATGACTTATTGTTCATTTGAAGTCAGTCTAAATATAATTTCATCCCTCCTACAGGGAAGAGAAGTGCTCATACATGCTGTTCTGGACAGAGCCGCATCAGTACAGAAACGTGTTGCTGCTTACCTCATCCTGATGAAGAACCCTACGCCTGCTGAACTTGCCCAATTGGCAGCAGCTCTCGAAATTGAGGAAAATCATGAGGCCAAGAGCTTTATTATCTCTCATATCAGCAGCATCATGGCCTCTACAGCGCCAGAGACCCTGAAGTATATAAATTAAACTGATAATGTATTAGGATGGCGAATATAAAATCGATGCATTGCAACTCATATATAGTCACTGAGACTGTGATTCTCTCTGGAATCGATTCTAAGCTTAGTTTTTAACAGCAGTGTACTCTATTCTGGTTTCTTAAGAGTGAATGGTGCTCTTGGCTAGTTTTAACAGCAGATGTCGTCGTCGGTTAGTTTTTAAGCTCTCTGCAGCTCTCACATGGTCGCCCACTGAAATTTAGCACGGCTGTGCTTGGTGAGTACCTGAGCTGCATTCCAGTCCAATTTTTTATGCCCTTAACTCGCAAACATCCCTCCGTCTCGTTTCCTCGAATGTACCTCATTTATTATAACATGCAAGTGTCTACTACTGGCGGAGCATCTGAATGGGTTTAAATGGAATGCCCTAAACCAGGGGTTCTCAACCCTGTTCATGGAGATCTACCTTCCTGCAGAGTTCAGCTCCAACCCTGATCAAACACCCCTGAACCAATTGATTAGGGCCTGAACAGCACTTGATAATTACAAGCAGATATGTTTGATATGGGTTGCAACTAAAATTTGCAGGAAGGTAGATCTCCAGGAACAGGGTTGGTCACCTCTATCCCAAAAACCCTTGAGTACTTGGGAACTACACTCTTGTGATGTCACAAACACATTGCATTCTGGGACATACAAGTGCTGTTATGGATATATGAAGTCAACTCTGCTTCCTCTGTCAAAATCTAGGGATTGAGGGTATGTCCATGTGAACTTCCCTCATTCACTTGATGAAGTGTAACACACTTTGAAATGGCAGCAGGGATTCCCCTGGAGCAACAAGGGAAAGGAGGTTTGCAAGTTCTTATCTTAAAGTGGACTGAAACGCAGCCCTGGATTGGAGACCACATGGCAATACTAAGTTGCTGCCGGAAGAGGTGTTAGAGAGCCCAGCAGGGGGTGCTCATCCTACGGTCTCTCTGGGTCCTAATGCAGTAGTATAGTGAAAGGGACTCTACATGGTTCAGTGCGCACCGTCCCTCAGATGAGATGTTTAACCAAGTTCCTGACTTTCTGTGGTCATTAAAAATCCCAGGATGTCCTCTAAAAAGAGTAGGGGTGTGTCCCCAGCATTCTAGCCAAATTTACCCCCTGGCTTCTGTCCATAATGTGCTCCAAATTATTCCCATATCATAACTTCATCACTCTGTCTCCTCTCCACCAATAAGTTGCCATCTAGGTGGATGCTGCACAGTGTGGTGGGTGAGGAGACCCTCCCACAGATCTATAAAGCCCTTTGAGTGTAAAGAAAAATCTGTTGGTTTAAACTAAGCTAAGAATTAATTCAAGAGAGAATTGTAATGCATTCAGATAATCTCAGAATCCGTGCAGAATCATTTCTTGGTTCGCAGTGCTTTGACTTATCGCAACAGCTCTATAATGTATGGCTAACATCATTTTTAGAAGAAAGCCTAATCTTTGTTTTATTCTCTCTCCAGATTGAGGCAGAATATTCAAAATGCCTTTCAGGCCAATGATATTGGAATGGCAACGGAGTCCACCCAGTTTTCTAGGCACTATAGACTTGGATCTTTGGAGGGAAATTTCATCTTTGAATCACCCAACAACCTGCCAAGGGAAGTCATGCTGGAGATGACCTTGAATGCTTTCGGACTTGATATGGACTTGATTGAGGTACATAATCCAATAAATGTCCAATTTATTGAGGTTTATTTATTTATGTATTACAATGAGTTGTGACCTGTAATGTCTTCCATTTTTGTCTTTAGATTGACATGGAGGGTAAGGGCTTTGAGCCCATTGTAGAGGCTCTGTTTGGTGAAGATGGTTTCTTCCCAGACATTGTCATGAAAAGCATTTTATATGCTACTGACAAGATGCCTGCTGAACTGAATGAGGTCTGGGACAACATGCTCCCAATTATGAACAATTATAGGAAGAAGAGACAGGTATTACATTATATTAGCAAATAGATATACAGTTTTATAGAAGGATTCCAATCTCAGTCTTCTGTGTGCTTTAGGCGACTCAAAACATAGTCAAAGAAATCAGTGACAATGTCAACAAGCTCTTTGAGGACTTAAAGGCCCAAGATGCCCCTGAAGCTATGGTATACCTTAAGCTAATGGGTGTTGAACTCGGATATCTTGATGCAAAAGATGGCAAGATGATTGGCAGTCTTCTTAAGATGATCCCCACTGACGTGAGTACAACTTTACCAACTGCACATATGCAATTTAAACAAAACATCAAATGGATTAAATCATCAGAATTATATGTTTGATATAGTTCACCAAAAGACTGTTCTCAAGTGTCGACAATGAGCTTTTCCTTCACTACATCTTTATGGATAATGAGTTCTATCTGCCCACTGGTGCTGGATTTCCACTGAGAGTTGCTCTGTCTGGAACCTTTACTCCTGGAATCAAAGGAGGTTTGAGCTTTAATCCAGGCATGGTAAATCCAACACACTTCACTCATCCATGTGTTATTGTCAGCTGATTTTTATCTTTAAAGGGGACAAGACAAACTAAAATGTCCTTGATCTTTTGCCATGTAAGGGAAATAGTACTATAAAACATCCTGTAAGTTTACGATAAGTTGCCGATAACCCATTTAATCCAAAACTCTTTCTTGCAATTTGAACATATATATTTTACTCCTTATGCTGAGTTCAGACTGCATGATTTTAGCCCTGATTTTGACTCGCCGACAGGTTTTGAGAAGTCGCAGAAAAATGCCTGAAATCACACAGTATGAACTATCAAGAACGCGATATGACAGAATCGCCGATGAGTCGCGGACGCCCGTGAGATATTTGGCATGCTAAATATCTGGAGCTGTCTGCGATTCAAATCATGTGTGAATGTGTTCTGATTGAAAATAACATCCGCGATCACCTACAGCCAATTAGAGAGCAGCATTCACTACTACGGGTACCCTCAGGCCAGCGGGAGGCTGGGGGAGAAGTTAAAAGCGCTCATTTTCAGTTTACTTGGACCCAAGAAATGGAGGAAAAACTAGTGTAAATTTGGCAGGAGCACTGTGTCTGTTTGATGTGTCATCTGATCAATATCACAATCAGGTCGAGAGCAAAAAAAAGGTGAGGAGAGATTGTTAATTCTCTCAAAAGCCAGGTGAGCAACACAAGTTTCTAAAGCCTTTTGTTTACATTATGTAGATAATAACGAAAGCTATATTACATGACCTCACGTTGTTTCCATGTCACTTCTTGCGTTTGTTTGGTTGTGAGACGTAGTTTGGACAAAGTTGTCTGTGATTCTTTCTATTTTAAAGTCATGCAGTGTGAACTCTCCTGTCGCCAATCCATCCTACAGTGTAAACACTGCACCGACAGAATGCTAGCCCAGATTGTCATGCAGTGTGAAAACATCTGTGACACGACTACTTTGAAAATCATGCAGTCTGAACTTGGCATTAGACCTCTCTAACACACAACCATAAGGCCTCTTTTGATATTACAATGGTTATTTTGGGGTTTAAACACCTATTACATCTTTTTTATCATTTCAACATTTAATAAATGTCTTACCCAAAGCTGACAACCGCACTTTTAGAATGTCCAGAAATAAAAACATGGCCAGTGGGATTTAATGGGATTCATTTCTGCAATTATGCTGCATGAATAAACATGGCTACATGATTACAGGGGGAATTTGCGTTCATGCTGTCTGCTGGGATTGAGTTGGTGACTGAGATTGGCACTCATTTACCCGACTATGTTCACTCTGGACTGGAGATGCACACTAACATCTATCATGAGAGCGGACTGAGAGCCAAGATTTCCGGGACCAAAAAACAGCTCAAACTCTCCATTCCAGCTCCTCGTGAGCCAACGGAGATCATCAGTGTGATGTAAGATGACTTCTCTTGAAATGCAGAAACAAAAAATTCAATTAATTGCAGGGATGCACTGAATTTGTGGCTGCTGAAAATTGTATTTTTCGTTTTCAACCAACTCAAAAAAATGGCAGAAAAAATGAGCTGAAAAAAGGCTATGCTGTGCCATAATGTCCAGCAGTGTTCAGTGTCCTGGTTTCACTCTCCATTGTTATACGTTATGTCACAAAATTAGGGAAACGCCCACCTGTCAAGCAAAACATTACTATCTCTCGCTGACTGCCAAATTCACAGGCTGAGTGATTTCTCTTTATTTAGCCAAAAGCTGGATAATTGTTGTGCAATAGGATAAAGGGCTCTATTTTAATGATCTAGGTGCAAAGTCTTAAGCTCCGGGTGTATGATAGGGCTCATTCTTCATAAAAAGAACGAAGAATGTGCCGAATGATAGCATCATTGACCCATAACAATCTATGGTACCTATAACTAGCAGCATATTTGTAGATTTTTCTAATTTTCAATTAAAGTATCAATTGAAATGCAAAGCTATATATAGCAGAAGTGAACGAATAGATTTTACTTATAAGCAAATATTAATCTAAGCAAAATTAACCAATTACAAATATAAAAGCAAACACTTAACGCCATCACCAATGACTAAATCACTGAGGAACATTCACAAGATAGATGTAAACATCACCCAATTGGAGCTGTGACAGGGATTGTGGGTTTTAAATGACAGATTAAAGGCAATTAAAGTATAAATTGAAAAGCAAACTCAAAGTATAAATAGCAGTGAAGTAAAAAAAAAAAAAAAAAGGCAGATTTCCCTACCAGCAAACATTAATTTATGCAAAAGAATCCGACACCACATATAAAAACAGTCACGTATATGAACGTTGTCAGCAGTGTATATTTAATACAAAAATTAATGTTGGTTAGCATTGCTCAGTTTATCTTTTTGACCACATTATAGTATGGTCTTTTTTCATCAACAATGATGCACTGTTCATTCATTATATAAGCAGATCAGAGCGCACACATTCATAGTTTTCAGTCATGTTACTAGCGCAGAGGGTATGTCGAGTTTCTGTTTGTGTCAATCTATAGGCAATGAACATTTTTCGCTGTATTTTCATTGGCCGAATTAACACTGGTTGTCCCTGAAACAAGCAGCTTTCACACCTGACACAGAAAGCACTGCTCTATGAAACCTATTCATTTCAATGGCTTATGCCACACAAGGGTGGTTTGTTGCAGCACCAAATAAAACACAAGAGCAGCAGAGCACTTGTCGACTGGCTTGCGCAACCTCACAAAGTTCAAAATAGCTCAATATTTGCTCTGTGAATAGTCTGCTCATGTACAAGTGTACTTATTTATGCATAAACCGCACATGCGCACCGGAAAAGCAAAGTCTGCTCAAATAGTTCTATGTAGTAAACTTGTTACTGCTGCTTCAATAGTGCTAATGTGCTTTTATGGCAACACTAGTAAAATGACACCTTTTTATCATCAATAAAATGTATTTATTTTATTTGCTTTTTAAATTAGATTTAAATCAGTATAATTTATGTTATTGAGTTAAACAATTATTGTGGATTCTTTGTAAGAATTTCACTGCATATCATAAATTGTATGACTGTGTATGTGACAAGTGAAATTTGATTTACCTTTATGTTATTTAATAAAATAACAATTATTGCAGAGCGTTTTTAGTTTCAGTTTTCAGCCAAGTGCATGCATTCATTTAGGTGCATTACTAATTAATTGTTCTGCTTAAATAATGCTACTGTTTCCCATATTTAGCAATTCCTTGGTGTCTGTTGTTGGCGGCAAGATTCTGCCTATATCTGCCAATGTCAAGTATAATACTATGGAAGACTGCACTGCTGTTTTTCCTGGACTGAAGAGGTGCACAACACTAAAGTATCCTGATGCAGCGTTAAATGATAATGCTCCTTATTTTCCTCTCACTGGTGACAGCAGGTAATGGAAATAATCTAGGTACCCATATCTAAATGATATGATTTATATTATTTGTTTATATAAAGCATTTAAACCACACTGCATCTGTTCAGATTTGCTGTTGAGATTCGTCCATCTGGATCAGCCACAGAGTATACAGCCACCATCGACTACACATATGAGGATGAAGGAGACAAACTTACTTTTAGTGTAAAGGCTGAAGGTACAAGACAACTTAAAGGATTAGTTACTTTCCAGAATAAACATTTACTGAGAATTTACTCACCTATTTGTCATGCAAGATGTGAAATCTTTGAAAGATTAGTTTAAAAAAAAATTGAGTTTGAGGAAAACATGCAGGAATTTTGCATATAGTGGAAACCCTTAATTTTAATAATGAACATCTTGGAATGGGGTCAAAAATAACCAGACATTTTTCATTCTGGACCCTTTAAAATAATGGCTAATTATTTGCTACTAAAAAGAAACCTGAAAAGAAAAAAAATGTCAAAACATCTAGATTCATATATTTTCTTTTCGGCTTAGTTCCTTTATTAATCTGGGGTCGCCACAGCGGAATGAACCGCCAACTCTGGGAAACATCCACACACACTCATTCACACACATACACTACGGCCAATTTAGCCTACCCAATTCACCTATACCACATGTGTTTGGACTTGTGGGAGAGGAAGGAAACCTCCACGAACACGGGGAGAACGTGCAAAGTCCACACAGAAACCGACTGACCCAGCTGAGGCTCGAACCAGCTACCTTCTTGCTGAGAGGCGATCGTGCTACCCACTGCGCCACATGACACCCACATCTAGATTTAAAACTATTTCATTTATTTTTTGCCTTATTCCCAACAGGAACCCCCTTTGAGGCCATAAATACAGTCCTGATAAACAGAAAGCTGTACACTGCCTCAATGAAGCTGCTTATTGAAGCTCTTCAGCTCGATCATACAGTTTCTGGAAAATTTACAAATGCTGAAAAGTTCAAATTAGAACTTGAGAGTGACTTAAAACTCCCCGGGACGACTTCTGTTCAAACACTCATCCTAACATATGGTATGTCAACAAATTATTATTACTGTAATAGTCAATTTTAGCAAAGTATTTACAGAATAATTTTGATTTTGAACCATCAGATGATTCTTCAGTCTCAGAGAGTGAGAAGATTGAGGCTGAAGTAAAATCTCATGTTAATTCGCAGACTCGGACTCTCATTCCCATCTTCAGTGCTATAGACACCATTATCAATAGACTTCTTGACCGCCAGATAGGCCAAAATAAGATGAAGGTCCGTGAAATCATGGCAAAATTAGCTGCGGTAAGAAAAAGTATGCCTACTTCATTTTTACATCAGCTTTAAAGATAATCAGGTAAATAATCAGTTTGTGAATAACACATTATACTTTTTCAGTAGTTTGTGCCAAACTTACACATTCTTCAATTTCATATATGCAACATATTCAGATATTTTCATGTATTCATATAATTCATAATTCAAATACATTTTATTTAATAATCAAACTTGTTGAAGTTTTAAGTGTTTTGAGGAATAGAGAGTGGATAATGTCCTCTGATGGGGTATTACAACAGGCATTAGTCTCTAAGATGGTCTCTTTTGGTAAAAAAGCACTGGTCTACATTAAAGATGTATTATTTGTAATGGTTGCATAGATTCGTGTATAAAACTGACAAATTTGCATTCCAGGATGATAGATGGATGATCATAAAAGACTGTCATTTACAATAAATAAAATAATAATATATATATAGAATATATTTACAAAAATTGCTTATTTAAAGTACAGATCAGTGGAAACGGTTTTCCACTAAAAATAGAGCAGCTTATTCAGGGGTACTTCAGGGGGATCAAGCGTTAATTATCTGTCAATCTTTGAAAATAATTAGTTTAAATCAGTGAAAAGGTAATAAATGAACTTGTTGATATCTCTATGCGCAGTTTTCGGGAGTTCCTGCCACACTTGATGTCACTCTTCCTGAAAAACTCTTCCTAAATGTGTAAGTACTCCAGTTTGAAGAACATCCCACCAAGCAATTTTGTGTTTAACCCCTGATGGTTCAACTTTTTGAACATATTGTAGATGTGAAAATGACATGGTCAGCTTAAATTATTGGCAATCATAAACACAGAGAAGCTGTTTTGTTTTTTTGAAGCTTGGTATCATTTTTAAGAAGACATTTTTCAGATTGAAGCTGAAGTAGTTGATATTCTAAATTTTAAGTTGATATCTCAAAAAAGTAGCGTAGTATTTAGTTTGGGTGCAGTACCAGACATGACCACTATTCATGACATTCGGTTTCTATTGGTGACCGTATAAAGGTACCCATGTTTCTGTGATTGGCAATATGAAGCATATTTTTTTCATAGTAGTATGGTGCTATCTGATTTGAATTTAACCTCTAAAAAACAAACAAAAAAAACTGCATTAAGAAACCAGGATGTGTGTTATGACTGGCTTTCACAAACTGAGAATCTATAGGTTTTTTTTCCATAATGTAAATGTTTAGACCTTTTCTTTCCTTAATATATAGAATAAATGTTATCTTTTGATGTTTCTAACATTTTTTATGTTATATGTGGATTGCTGTAGCAAAGTAATGGTTTACAATACAAATCTAACCTAACCCAACCTAACCCAACCTAACCCACAGTTACTTGTTAAAATGTTTATTACTGTTTTTTTGTTTGTTTGTTTTTGTTTTAAACAGAGAAGCTGCTGTTAAATATCACTTTGGCCAGCCGTACTATACCATCACTCTTCCTTTGCCACTGGGTGGAAAATCCACGAGAGATCTGAATTTTCCCACAACCCTCAGCACACATCTGTTCATAGCGGATCCTGACCTAGAGTACATGCAGCTTCCAGAGGTCTCCATTCCTGAGAGTGTGACGCTGTCTCTGCCTGCTTTTCAAATGGCAGAAGTATCTGGAAAACTACGCAGCAACTTCTATGATCTAGACACAGCCGTGTCTGCTGCCAGAGATCCTGCTGCACACTCCAGTTATTCTGCTACAGTCAAAGTCACTGGAACAAGTCCTGTTGAGCACTTCTGCCTACAGGTTGAAGGTAAAAAAAAATGCAATTTAAAGGAACACTCCACTTTTATGGAAATAGGCAAATTTTACAGCTCCCCTAGAGTTAGACTGTTGAGTTTTACCATTTTTTAATCCAATCAGCAGATCTCCAGGCCTGGCGGGAGCACTTTTAGCTTAGCTTAGCATAGATCATTGAATCAAAATAGACCATTAGCATTTTGCTAAAAAATGCTTAATATATGGGTCAAACAAAATCAAAAGGCCTGGTGTTGAGGCTCGTGTGCAAGTGCCTGGTGTCACTTTATCCAACTAAATCAGGCTCAGCCCGAAAGAGGGACGTGGGACCATCTTCTTGCAGGATGCACTATAAGGGGCTAGTGCATTGTGGAACAGATGGTGGTCAAAGGGTCAGGATCACAATGACCTGATTGTCTGACACATAAACTGGTTCTTGGGAAATGGAATGTCACCTCACTGGGAGGCAAGGAGCCTGAGCTTGTACGAGAGGTTGAACAGAACCCACTAGAGATAGTCAGGCAGTGCTGAACTTTCTTCTACTCTGGAATTGCCCACAGTGAGAGACGGCGGGCTGGTGTGGGCTTGCTTATATATCCCCAACAGCCACCATGTGTTGGAGTTTTCCCTGGTGAACGAGAGGGTCGCCTCCCTGTACCTTCGGGTCAGTGATAGGTCCCTCACTGTCATTTGTGCTAACGGGCCAAACACCATTGTAGAGTACCCGGCCTTACTGGAGTTATTTAGAGGGGTGCTAAAAGAAGGACTCTATTGTTCTAATGGGGGACTTCAACACCCACGTGGGTGAAAACAGTGATTCCTGGAAAAGTGTGATTGGGAGGAATGGCCTCCCTGATCTGAATTCGAGTAGTGTTTTGCTGTTGGACTTCTGTGCTAGTCAAGGGTGTCAATCAGTGCACATGACACCAGGACACCCTAAATTGGAGGTTAATGATCGACATTGTGATTGTTGTCTAATCTTTGATTGTATGCCTTGAAAACTCAGGGAAAGAGAGGGACAGAGCTGATCACCACCTGGTGGTGAGTTGGATCAGCTGGCAGAGTAGAAGGCCTGACAGACCCAAACATATTCTGAGGGTCCTCTGGGAACGCCTGGCTGAATCCCATGTCAGAGGGATTTTCAACTCTCACCTTCGGAAGACCTTTGACCATATCCTAAGGGAGGCTGGAGACATTGAGACATGTTCTCTGACTCTAATGTTGATGTGGTCATGAGGAGCTGTGGCTGTAAAACCTGTGGTGCTTGTCATGGCAGCAATCCATGAACATGGTGGAGGACACTGTCCACATGTGTTTTGTGGATTTAGAGAAGACAGTGTCCGTCATGGCATTCTGTCGGGGATGCCCTAGGAGTATAGGGTCAGAGGCACTCTATTAAGGGTTGTCTGGTACTGGTATGAACGGAGCAGGACTTTGGTCCACATTGCCAACAATAAGTCAAATTTATTTCCAGTGCATGTTGCACTTTGGCAGGGCTGCCCTTTGTTACCTGTTCTGTTCAGTTTTTCATAGACAGATTTCCTAGGTGCAGTCTAGGGCATATTTGCAGATGATGTTGTTCTGTTAGCTTCATCGGACATGGACCTTTATCATGCACTGGGATAGTTTGCTGCAGAGTGTGATGTGGCAGGGATGAGAATCAGCACCTGGAAAACTGGAAAAAGGTAGCTTGCCATCTCCATGGTGGAGGAGAGTCCTTACAATGCTCTCAATTTACCAGTCAATCTGCGTTCCTATTCTCTCCTATGGTCATGAGTTTTGGGTAATAAATGATCTATGCTAACCTAAGCTAAAAGTGTTCCTGCTACATCCAGAGATAGGCTGAATGGATTAAAAATGGTAAAACTTACAAGTGTTACAAGCAGTTTGTGCAAATCTAATATCTGTCTCAAACTTAGGATAAGAGAAGATATTTTGTAAAGCTCACTGCCTTCCATTTTATTTTTTCCTATTGGAAGTCAATAGATGCCAGAAACCAGCATTTAAATTGTCCATGCAAAAGTAATTTCTTTCATTTCTTTTATACTGTATCAGGATTGTAATGTGTTACATGACTCCTGTGCTACTTTAAAGTTACTTTCACCAAAATAACCAGATCTCAGGAGTAGATCTCACAGGCACAAAATGTACTATTTTTTATGAGCAGAACCCCCCATCTCTAGACAACCCCAGAACAGTGTTATATATTTGTGAATTTACATACGACACGCATCAATGTGTTTGTGTTTACATTAGTGAGTTTTTATTTTATAATGGTGTTTTGGAGTAAAATGCTCCTTGTCCAAATTAGTGTTTTATACAAAATTTCAGAAAAACCATCGCCGTCCACACTATACAGCCTAAAACGCATTATGCATGACCCTTCACGCTCACTGGACATGGGCATATCTCTGTTTACCTGTATCTTTTGCTAGTTTAATGTGTATATAGTGAAATTTACTGTGTACTTTTCTAATGAGGCATCATAATAATGTTCCTTTTAGAAACATATGACTTTTTTTCTTAGATGATTGCTTATTGGCTTATTCCACAGGATCTGCTCTAGCTGAGGCCACATCTGGTGATTCACTGAAAGCTAGCATGAAGACAGTGATTCAACACAAGATTTTCAATGCCACCATCAGTGTTGAAGAAGAAGTGCAATCTGCAGCAAAACTCAGTGTGAAATCCAAAAGCAAGATTGAGGTTATTAGCCTTGTTGGAGAGCAAATTTCCGTGGAGCATAATGCAATAATTGAAGGTGATGCTGGGCAAGTTTCTGGAGATGGAAACCTGGAAGGATCCTTCAAGGCTGGTTCAATCTATGGATCAGGAAATCTTAAACAATCAGTCTTGCTCATCCCATCCAAACAAGAAGCAAAGATTGATTCTTTACTGAAAGTAGATTCAACGCGTCTTCAGGCTCAAAACTCCTTTTCTTTAGCCTTTGCTAATCGAGAATTGATAATTTTGTCCACCACCTCAGCATTTGATGACATTCTAACAAACACTGCTAAAATTGCCATTAACGAATCACAGATTGGTTTACATTATTATACAAAAGCACAAGCATTTGGACTGAAGATCGAAAACACAGCTGAGACAAGAACTGATGCTGAAGCAATCAGTGTTAAGATCAAGACCTCCGCTGATTTATCTCAAGAACGTATTTACTCGATAGTCACTGGAGAACTGGACATCAATGGACTGGCTATTAAAAGTGATGCCTCGGCTAAACTAATGGGACACAGAGCTGTTCACAATGCCATCCTGAACTTCAATAAAGATGGCTTGACATCCAGTGGCACAACCACACTGCAGAGTATTTTAAGTCTGGAGATGGTTAAACACACCTTTGAGATCATCTACAAAAAACTAACTGCATCTCTTCAATGCAAAACCAATGGAAAGTTCATGGGAGCAAGCATTGACCACAACACTGACATGAAGATTGATGGACTTTTAGGCAGAATCGAGAATATTTTACGCTTGAACTCCAGGATCTTAAATGTTGAAACAAACACTCATGGTACAACTGTCCCATTTAGTTTTAATTTGAACTTTGCTGCTAATGGTTGTATAGAAGATGTATACTTCTATGGAGAATACAAAGGTGATTTTGACACAAAAATGCATCTAAAAATAGATTCACAATCCATTGCTCATTCTCATGAAGGCAAGATCTCAACCCGCGTTGAAACATATGGTTTCTATAGTGTAGACATTGAATCAAAATCTGAAATTCTCCTAAACCCATCTGAACAAAAGGCTAAAATGGCTGTAAAGGCTGAGGTAAACAAACATGCAATCAATCAAGAAATCAATGCCTATAATACTCCAGCTCAGTTTGGGCTTGAAGGATCTGGAAAAGTGTTCACCAATCTGTTAAACACTGTTAATAATAATCGTCAGAACTTTGCAGTCTCTGCCTTCCTAAAGTATGATAAAAACAATGAAATGCATTCAATTCACCTGCCTTTCATTGACAGTTTGCGTCTAGTTCCTTCCAGCATAATAATAACATATTCAAGCATAGAGGAAACCTTGAGGAATTACATCAACAGGGAGGGAATTTCTATCAAAATTCAGAGTTTACCTAAGCATGTAAGTAACTTTGTGTCTAAAATAAATTTCGCAAGGAGATCTGAACAATTCAAACGTGCTTTAATAGCTCTATGTCAAGCATATCCATTAAAACTTGGTGTATATGAGAAACTATTGAGTGAAACGATTGGTCAAATCATTGAAGCATTAAATAATTTCAAGGAATTGATGGCAAATGGTATATTGATTGAAAATAAAAACAGAATTCTGCCCAAGCACATTAACTCTTTGATATTTTTAATCATTGAGGATGTCAAATTATTTCTTAGCTTAGTCAAACCTCAGGGTTACATGAAGCTTCAGATTCCTGCAAGTACTAAATCTTATCAACTACCATGTTTTAAAAAAATGCATGGCGAGATCAGATTCACCAGCCCTGTTTACAGCATAAGCACATCTGCAGAATTCAAGAACGTTTCAGCAACACATCCTCAATTCACAGGTATTATCATATCTAAAGGAATCTCTGCAAATCTCAAGGTTTTGAATTATAATATAGACTACACCATGCAGATCTCCATCCCTGAGATGACTCCAGTATCAGTGTCTGAAACTCTTAAGCTAACACACTCTTATTTGACTTTAGACCAAAGTGCGTCTTTGACTCTGAATGCGTCTATCACTAAAGGTCCTGATTTTTCATCCCTTTTGCTTGACACATCTTATAAGAACCAGGTCAATATCCCTTTGCACTCTCTGTCAAGTGAAGTTGCCCTTTTTTCGAAGGCTGTAGCAGTGTATCAGAATAATGCTGCAGTGATTTTGAAAGTTCGGAATACAGGAAATGGCAAATTTACTCTTGAAGACTTCTCTGATGAGGGCACCCATGACAGTGATCTGCATTTTACCATGGGTCTTAGCACTGCCAAGCTGAGTCTTAAAGGCCACACTGATAGTTCTGCTTTGCAGATGGACATGAATGTTGATGTTGATGCTGTAACTCTAAGCTACCTTAAATTCAATGTCTTTGTTGAAACAAAGTCACCATTTATCAAGAAGAACTTGCTGGTTGCTTCTGGGAATGCCTCCATCAATGACATGGATGTAAAAATCAATGTAAACCATGAGACAGAGTTTGTTGGAGTGGTCAGTGTAGTTCTGTCTAATACTGCTAGTGTAATCATCTGTCCTTGTGAGATTGCAGTAGAATTTCAGAACAAGGGAAATGCCAAGACTGACCTTTATGAGTTTTTTTTAACCAGTGTTGATCTCCAGAATGACTACACTGTTATTGTCAACTCTGACATACAA
This sequence comes from Danio kyathit, assembly GCA_903798195.1. Taxonomy (NCBI): domain Eukaryota; kingdom Metazoa; phylum Chordata; class Actinopteri; order Cypriniformes; family Danionidae; genus Danio; species Danio kyathit. The sequence goes on from LR812538.1 coordinate 62,231,896, forward strand.
GAAGTCAGCACTATTGCAGTCGCCCAGATGAATCATTATAAGTACAGCCATAACTTAACAGCCAACAATAATAATGCTGAAATTGGTGTTTATGCTGTTGTGAATAGTTTTGGCATCTTAAATAATGCAGTGCAGTTTGTGCCATTTGTTTTTAAAACTGCAGTAGTTGAATATTTAAAGGACGAAACTGGCATATGGCATGCCTTTACAACAGATGACCAACCCACTGATCTAAACGCCAAATTTGTCTACCAGAAGAAATGGTTCACTTTTAATAATGATTTGGCTGTTGTTGTTGTTGTTCCTTCATTGGGTAACTTAGTCTCTGAAGTGTCTTTAACATCCTCCATTTTCAACCTCAATGCTAACGCTGGTGTCTATCCCAATGACTGCTTAATGCGCATTAGTGCCACGACTACATCCGCATTTCAGGAATTGAAAGCCAAACTATATGGAGCCACTAGCATTACCGCAGAAAGTGGACTAAAACTAGCCTCGACTTTGTTTTTGGAGAATTCCCAGATCGGGGGTACACATAACAGCTCTGTGACTCTGGAGGACAACTATGAGGTGGTTTTGGTTGCAGACACAATAGCGAAGATTAATCTGACAATATTCTCAATTGAAGCCAATCATCAGCTTTCTGCTGACACGAAAACTCATCTGAAGGCTTTGTCAAACTTGAAGATCAAATATAGATTTAATCATCCAGACTCAAAGGCAGTTGGACATGGAGTTGCCAAGAATACCATGAAGATGAATGCATATTTGTTTTTTATCACCGTAGAGTCTACATCTGAAGTAACCACTAATTCTACATTGCCTGATGGTGGCGCTCTTGAAGGAACTCTGGATAGTGATGCAAACATCAGTGTGAATGTGGAGGGCCTGAAATCCAATCTGAATGCCACTGCAAATGGATACTATGATTATAGAAACACCAAGCTGAACTTTGATTTAAATGACCAAGTGATATTAGAGGGAAATTTGAACCGTATTCATTATTTGCTTGACCATAACTTCAAATATACAGAAGATAGAGGAGAAAGATTTGCAGTAAAACACAGTGCTCTTGGTGAAACTACAATTATTCCCCTGAGCACCCTATTGGCAACTGTCGACTACTTCTTGACTCAGCCAGGTTATGATGATTTTGAACTAAGAGGTGAAGGATTAGTCTTTAATAGTAATGGGATTTCATTTAATGGCCAGTTTTTTTCCCATTGGTACAATTTAAGTATTGCGTTATCATTAGTGTCCATTGACGATTTACGAGACCAACATGTTGCGTTAGGGGGTTCTTTCAATTTCACGGCTCCATCTGTGCTTGCGGAGTATGAGATTGAATTAAGAAAAATAGTATTTGATGTTTAACGTATTTCATCAAAGTAATGATTTCAGCTAATAATGAAACTTTAATGTGTGCTCGCTCATTATCATAAAAGTCATTGTTAAATTGATGTTAAAATGTAATGTAACTTTTCTGTTGTGTATGAAATTATTATTTAAATTCCTGAAATATTTCTTATCAAGTTCAATCACTAATGACAATAAATGGATATACTCTTCATATAAACATGGCTCTTCTTATTGTTCAAAACATTCTACAACAATTCAATTACAACAATAAACTGTACACTTGTTTTCAATTTTGAGATAAAAATAGAATACAATTACGTTTGGCAAAAGCTAGATATTTATATTCCTAGCTTTATTGCAAGATAAAGTTTTTCTTTGTGATTTTAGATGAAAATTTAATGAATGTAATTTATTTTGCTAGCGCACATTGTTATGCTTAAGGTGAAAAATTATTCTGTGCAAGTTCATTTATTCATTTTCTTGTCGGCTTTGTCCCTTGCGGGGTCGCCACAGCGGAATGATCCGCCAACTTATCCAGCACGATTTTACGCAGCGGATGCCCTTCCAGCCGCAACCCATCTCTGGGAACTTCCACACACACATTCACACTCATACACTATGGACAATTTAGCTTACCCAATTCACCTGTACTGCATGTCTTTGGACTGTGGGGGAAACCGGAGCACCCGGAGGAAACCCACGCGAACGCAGGGAGAACATGCAAACTCCACACAGAAACGCCAACTGACCCAGCCCAGCCGAGGTTCGAACCTGCGACCCAGCGACGTTCTTGCTGTGAGGCAACAGCACTACCTACTGCGCCACTGCGTTGCCCTCTGTGCAAGTTAGTCCACCAAAAAAACAGTTCCCCAGCGGGAGGAGAACTTCAATGCTATGTGGAAAACTTCCACTATGGAGATTTCATCAGAAAGCCATTCATCTGAAGAGAAATACAATAGGTCAATGAAATGCAAACGAATTGGCAGCGCCAGCGTGCGCAGCTGGCAGCAATCACAATCAATTGTGAATAAGAATGCCAGCCACGCGTCGCAAAGCACCTTTTCGCTTTCAGAAAGCTCACGTGCAGACTGAAAGAGACGTTTTGCTGTCATCCTCCGACTTCGATCGAGAAAGAGAGAGTAAGAGAAAGCTGCCGTCTTCTGAGAGGCTGATTTCTCCCAGTTCCAGTGCGAGCAACAGCGCGAGCAGCGGCGGTCGAGCTGGGCTTCTCCCATCCCTGGGCGTGTCGCTGGATCGCTACTTCAAGAGAGGTGCGTATAAAGCAATTGTCCTATAATATACCAGGAGGTGCATGAGGAAAGCCAAGAGAATCATCAGCGACTCCAGCCACCCAAGCCATAGACTTTTCTCTCTGCTACCCTCAGGCAGACGGTTCCGCAGCATCCGGTCACGCACCAGCCGACTGAAGGAAAGTTTCTTCCCTCAGACTATCAGGCTGATGAACACTTAACACACCCCCACACATCTCTTCCATACTCCGCACTGCACACCATCAAGATGTAGCATGCACTGCACTTTAACCAATCCATACTTAAAACAATATTGCCTACGTATCGCTGTCAACATTGCCAATTTTACATTTTACATTGTCTTGTTTTTTTTTGTGTGTGTGAGTATGTTGTTGTATATTGCACTGTCTGTATTTTGCACTGTGGTTGTATTTACACTATCTGTATTTTGCACTGTCTGGAGCCAGCACCTAAGCTTTTCACTCATCATAGCACACGTGCTGCTGATGATGTGACAATAAAAGTGATTTGAGTGATTTGAAAAGAGCAACACGGTAATGCAGCGCTTCTTTTTAAAGATGTTGTTCCCACTGTGCGTTTCTGGGTGTGGGGGTTCCCTGTCCCCGGATGATGGGCACGAGCACAGTGTTGCATGTTTGGAGGTTCAGCATGATAATGCGGTGCTCGCGGGCAGTGCATGCCATCACTGCGATAGCATGTCTGTTGCGCAGCTAAGATCGCAGCTCGCTCAAGTAGCAGTTGGCACTCAGGCAGATCTGAGGGTCACAGTGGGGGTCAATTTGCCGCCCTCGGGCTTGCGGAGATGCACAGTAAGTTCATGCAGCGCTGAGGCCACCTTTCTCTGCCGGGTCTGTGTGCACTCCGCCCTCACCTTTCTGGATGATGGAGCAGCCAGGGGGTACGAGGCGAATTCCCAGGTTGAGCCTAGCACGGTCAATCTTGCCCATGAGGTGCCCCTTCCAGGCGCGGTCAGCCTCGTCTCCCGTCCAAAGTGTGTAGGTTGTCTGCGTCCTTTGGGGCCAGACCATACACTGCTGTGGGCCAGGCTGCTTCCATCTTGCTAGCTATGGCTGGTGCAGGCATTGGCTGGTAGGACGATGACCACACTAGTGGTCCAGGAACACCACCTCTGGTTAAACATGGCAGATATGCGTGACGTTGACAAAGTTCGCTTTCTTAACACACCCATATCCAAGGCTGGCCTGTTCGGTGACACCGGGGGTGGGTTCACCCAGGAATTCACAACGGTGAAAGAGCAATCAAGTGCTACCCCCCCCCCCCCCCCCCCCCCCCCTCAGGGCACCGCTAAGTCCAGTATGAGCCTGGCCTGAGACGGGCCACTCGGAGAGGTCTGCACTTTCCCTGGCGGAGGGCTGGGGACACCTATATCATTAACTTACGGCTGTGTGGCTACCAAATTTTAAAAAGAGCAAACTTCCATTCTCCGGGTGTGACAGCCCGAACTCTGTCAGTATGTGATGCTATGCCTTCCAGCTCGCAGGATCAAGGCTCTCCACCACAGACTCCGAGGGTGAGCTCTCCCATCCCAGTGGCAGTGTTATGTTATGTTTATGTATATATATAACCATATCTAAACATATTTAATAACATTTCGGCTGATTTTTTAAACTTATTTAATAACCTACTGCATAGTAGCTCTAATTCACAAAAGTAATCATCAACAGTGTCACATTTGCATTTGCTAAGATCCAACACAATGTTGCGCTTGGCATATGTGTTCATTGTTTTCTGATAAGTTTCATTTTAAATGGCTACGGTGAGTCGGCAATAGCCTATTGCTCTAATATTTAATAGCCTGACCTAAAACTTTCACTGAGCTCAGTAAAATGTTCTTTGAGAAGTTATTAATAATCTGTTCAATAATTCTCTAATGCCAAAACGAATGGTAAAATACAGATTGTAATTTAATTTAATATAGGCTAGTTTAAATAAATAAAATATATTTTAATAGCATATATACATAAAATATTGGCCTAACATATTCTATAATTAAATTAAATAGGTTATTTTCTGAAAAATGCACATGTCCGTGTTTTTCATTCCATCGAATTAAACACAAATAAGACACGTACTGTATATGTATTTGAAGGAGCAGTCAATGCATGCACGGAAAAAAAAAGGCTAGGCCACCTTAAAACTTAAATAGGCTATTAATAACGGATATAAATGATTAATAACTTTTTTTTGTGAAGTCAAGAGAGAATCTTGCGGGAGTGCTGTTATAAAGCGACCGCAATACGTTTTATTCGAGAAATTTGAGCTGGTTTCAGAGTTTATTCATTTTCTTCTTCAGTTGTTTCATTTTTAAAAATCGTTTTATTTAACTTGTTTGTTAATTTAACCCAGTTTTGTTATTTAGCCTATTATTTTTATGCAACAAAGTTGCAAACTAGTCTAATTTGCTATGAGATGTGGCTGTACCCTCACGTGCAGCTGGCGCTTCAACTGCTGCTGCTGAGACAGAGAGAGAGAGAGAGAGAGTGCAAGAGAGCAATAAAAATAATCCATTTTGTCCGAAAGTGTCGGTCAACTGATGTTGATGTGAACAGCTGAAGCTGTCAAATTATTTGTAGTTCATTTATTATAAATGCTGATGATTAAAAATAATAATACTATTCATTTTATTCAATAATGTAATTAAAACATGTAATAGGTCTACATTAATGTGAAACGAGCTAAATATCGTCTTTAAAATCATCATAGGTCTCAGCTCTTGGCGATATCTTTGCCTATCGTCGATACACGATACTATCGTCTATCGGCACAACCCTACTCGCGGACTCAATTGGTTATGCCCAGGGACTGGGTGCTCCGGCACTTCGACCTGTTGGGGTCTGGGTTAACCAGGAAAAGAGAAGGCTCTTTGGTCATTGTCCTGCTGGAAGATGAAGCGTCGCCCCAGTCTGAGGTCAAGAGCACTCTGAAGCAGGTTTTCATTCAGGATGTCGCTGTACATTGTTGCATTCATCTTTCCCTCTATCCTGACTAGTCTTCCAGTTCCTGCTGCTGAAAAACATCCCCACAGCATGATGCTGCCACCACCATGCTTCACTGTAGAGATGGTATTAGCCTGGTGATGAGCGCTGCCTGGTTTTCTCCAAACGTAACGCCTGGCATTCACTCCAAAGAGTTCAATTTGAGTCTCATCAGACCAGAGAATTTAGTTTCTGATGATCTGAGAGTCCTTCAGATGGCTTTTGGCAAAACTCATGTGGCTTCCGTCTGGCCACTCTACCATACAGGCCTGATTGGTGGATTGCTGCACAGATGGTTGTCCTTCTGTAAGGTTCTCCTCTCTCCACAGAAGAACGCTGGAGCTCAGACAGAGTGACCATCGGGTTGTTGATCACCTCCCTGACTAAGGCCCTTCTCCCCCGATCACTCAGCTTAGATGGCCGGCCAGCTCTAGCAAGAGTCCTGGTGGTTCAAACATCTTCCACTTATGGATGATGGAGGCCGCTGTGCTCATTGGAACTTTCAGAACAGCAGAAATGTTTCTGTCACCTTCCCCAGCCTTGTGCCTCGAGACAATCCTGTCCAAAATATAAAGTACCAAAAAATACCAAAACAAAAGTAAATCAATCTGTCCGGGCCCGGTCCTCTCTCTCTCTCTCTCCTCTGCCATCGTTCCTCCTCTTATAGTCCAGAGCTCCTTCCGCGGGATTCGAGGCAGGTGTGCGCCACAGGTGTTTCTCATCTGTGGCAGGCCTCATTTCGTTCCCATGGCTCTCGACCACGCCCCCTCACCACAATGTCCATGAAAACGTAGTAAGTGTGATGAGTGACCACAATGGATGGTTTGTTAAGTCCACTCACCTGTGTGAGGCACACTCAGAATTGATAGTATTTTGGGTTGGTGTGTGATGAGGTGGAGGAGAGAAGAAGGTCCTTGTTTTGGTGCTCTCGGAAAATATGGGTTTTTAGTTGTCGTTTAAAGGGTACCAGGAAATCAGAGTAGGAAGATCATTTCACCGCGTGGAACATTGAATGAAAAGATTTTGAGACCTGTAGACCTTCAGCAGCAAGTGGAGGTAAGAGAGTGCAGTGCCAGAGGCTGTTCTGTAAGCAAGCATCAATGATTTGAACTTAATCCAAGTTAAAGATCAAGTTCCGAGCTAAAGATCACATAGTGTCCGAGAGATAAAGAGAGGTGTTACATAGGTTCTCTTGGGCTCATTAAACACCAGATGAGCTGCAGCATTCTGGATCTTCTGTCTAGGCTTAAGGGTGCAGGATGGGAGACCAGCTAGAAGAGCCTTGCAGTAGTCCAGCCTTGAAATGACGAGAGCTTGGACTAAAAGTTGTGTAGCATGATCTGTTAAGAAGGGTCTAATGTTTCAGATTTCACTTAGCAATGTGTTCTTTGAAGGACAGCTGATCATCCAGGATCACTCCAAGATTCCTTACCAAATTACATGGGGTAATGGTGGATGATCCCAGCTGAATTGAGGAATCATGTTTTATGTTTGGTCAAGAAGAACAAGACATTCAGTTTTTGCCAGGTTAAGCTGTAGGTGATGGTCTTTCATCCAAGCTGAGATATCCTCCATGCAGTGCGAGATCCTTGCAAGTACCATGGGGTCATCTGGATGAAATGAAAGATAGAGCTGTGTGTCATTGACATAGCAATGATAAGAGAAACCATGTGGTTGAATGATGTTTCCCAGTGATGTGGTGTAATTAGAGAATAGTAGGGGACCTAGAACAGATCCCTGAGGTACTCCAGTGGCCAGCTTGATGAGCTTTGGATACCTCTCCTCTCCAGGCAACCCTGAATGATCTGCCGGTGAGATAACACTCCAACCAGCAGAGTGAGGTTCCAATGATGCCCATTGAGAAAAGGGTGTACAAAAGAATCTGATGATTCACTGAATCAAAAGCAGCAGATGGGTCTAGTAAAAGCAGAATGGGTGATTTAGAACCAGCTTTAGCAATCCACAGGGCTTCTGTGACTGAAAGTAGTGCAGTCTCAGTGGAATGTCCACATTTGAAGCCTTACTGGTTTGCATCCAGCAGGTTATTGTGAGATAAAAATGTGGCAATTTGGTTAAAAACAACTCTTTCCAGTGTTCTGCCAATGAAAGGAAGGAGAGAGACTGGTGTGTAATTTTCAGCCAATGAGGCTGAAATAAAAAAATTTGTATTCTGATTCAGTCAGGCCATACATGTTCTTTGGACCCTTCCAGAATACAAAGACAACACATTGCAACAAACTAAAACTTTTAAGACAAATAACAAATCAGTGCAAATCAGGTCGATGGTCGGCATTTGAATGGTAGTGTTTACTCTCTTGAGCCTAATGTTTACCATCAAACTCCATCTGTTTGTTCTGTCTGCCACTTTCAGGGAAATCAATGCTAAATTCAGATTGATTGGCTCTTGATTTTTTTGAACTTTGGAGTGTGAGTTTTTTGTTGCTATAAATGTCTTGACTGGACATCTGCACACTGACTGACCACAATCATGGGTGACCATAAACTCCGTCTGCTGCTGTTTTTCAGCTTCATCATCTTGTCCAGTAAGTATATTTACCATCACTCACTGCCATCACATTTCACAACTCTTGACCAACTTGGAATTACAAATGTTACTCCATATTTTTGTGTAGTACACATTTCTAAACATTATTAAATCAAGATACATTTCCTTGAGATGTGAAATGATCTAATGTATTGAAATTGTATATTTCTGAATGCATTTACAGCTTTACTACAGGTCAAAGATGATGTTTAAATCTACATTTAGGTTTTTAAATTTAATTAAGCTGTTTTTCTATGCATAGAAAACATTAAATGTAAGTGTGTGTACTTTAATGTTTCAAATAACTTTTATGCAAATAAAATACCAAATATTTATTTGCACGCTGTGAAATTGTAATTCTTTTTCAAAAATATTTGCTTTTTATAATAAGTGCTTTTTACAAAGCAGGGAAATTTGTGTAAGTGTTTTAAATAAAAATTTTCTGCTAGAGAAAGTCTTATTTCATTTAGTTTGGCAACAATTAATATATAGAAAAAATTGTAAAACTGTTACGGTCAATATTATAGCAGTAATGCAGTATTTTAATGTAATACATGCATCTGTCTTGCATTACAGCGACCATTCTCGAGTAATTGATCCACATGCAAACCTACAGTATTTATGCATGTGGGTGATGTGTATTAAATGAGTTTCTCTGCTTCTTTTAGTGGGCAGAAGATATAAACCCTTCAGCAAGCATGAGTATTTCTATGAGACAGAGTCCTTTAACTCTCTGAACGAGCAGGTCAACGGCCCAAAGGCCAGCTGCAGGGTACTGTATCAGGCTATTTACACACCTCAAACACTAAACGCATTGCTGTTTGTTCAGAAATACAGTGTGAATATTGTTTTAGGTGGAGATTTTGGTTCCTGATACATACAGATATATTTTGCGCACCACTGACTGTAAGCTGAGTGAAGTGACGGCTGTGGATGCGGAGGGAAACCCTGAGTTTGGAAAAGCTGCAGCTGCTGAGGACTTCAGAACCGCCATGGAGAAGTAAAAGCACATTTTTATTATTATGATTTTGCAGGAACATTTTTATTTTTGTAATATTTGTGGCCTAAAATTTGCTGAAGAGAGAGTGTATGGGTGTTTCTCTCAGTGCTGGGTTGCAGCTAGAAGGGCATCTGCTGCATAATGCCTCATTCACACTAGTAGTGACTTTGTAGCTGCCTGTCGCTCTGGGTGGCGATCTGCTGCAAACGCAGGGCTGTGTAGGTCTACAGCATGGAGAATACAACCGGCAACTGAGCGAACTGAGGATCACGTGAGCTCTACTGGTGCTCCTGTTGGCTGTCACTTAAGAAAGTCGCACTTCATTTGCATAAAGTTGTAGGGTTCACAACTTTGCTGTGTAGTTCCACACGCCCACCAGGTCGCCAACGGTTGCTCGCGTAGAACGAGGTCGTTCACTCTCCATTGAAATGAATGGTCGCTTGTCGGTTTGCTGCTGCAAGTCGCTCATAGTGTGAATGAGGCTTCAACCGTATGAGTAATTGGTGGTTAATTCTGCTATGCCGACCCTTATTAAATCAGCCGAAGGAAAGACTGCAAATTTTGTGACGGCATTTAACAAAATTGATTGCGCTATGCGCTTTGATTAAATATAATTTATGCCAATTTGCTATTATGATGATGACCATGATAATTATTATGATCATTTATAATTCATAGTATAAATAATAATGACATTTTTAATGGTATCAGATGGTCATATTCAACAAACTTGTCTCTCTCTCTCTTCAGAAATACTCTGAAATTCACCGTTACGAAAGGCGAAATCAGGCTTTTCCCTGAGGAAGGAGAGCGAACAAACATCTTCAACATTAAGAGGGGGATCATCTCTGCTCTCGCTGTGCCTTTGCTGGAGGAGGACAGGAAAAAAGAGACGGTCTGTTAAGAAACTACTTACGAAATGAGTGCATCTCCCAAAACCTTCCCTCCTCCATAATTATTATTCTTCAGCACACAGACCATTAGGATGACAAATTATTTTAAATATTTTTGTACCATTTCCATTCTCATGCACAATCTTATGTTATTTCCTCATCACTTCTATTGTCCATTGGCAAGCCTGACCGAGTTGTCTGTGATTGTTTCTAGTGTAGTCATCAGTGTGTATCATACTTTGAATAGTGTTTACACACTGATACTTTTACTCTACTTGCACTTACTTTCACTTTTTGTCAATTAATGCTACTTATACTTGAGGATGATTTTTCAGTACTCTTTTCCACCACAGCTTGTGAATGAGAAAGATTCCCATGCCTAAGAATCCACATCTGACACTGAGACTCTTTCCTATCCAGCCCAGCATCTATGGTCTGTGTACGACTGAATACACTGAGGACACCGCCACTGAAGTCACGCTCAACAGAAACCTGTCCAGATGTGCCAAGTTCAGACCTATCGAGGACCACACCAGTCCTTTAGCCCTCATAACAGGCTTGGTAAGTTCTGAGAGCTAGGTCTGTCACAGTTAATTAAACAACCGTCTAATTGCGGTTGCTTCAGATGACCACAATTGCTGCAATTCCTTTAAAAGACATAAGGGGAGACAAAACCATTTGACAAAAAGTTCTTATTTAAAACACAATAATCCCACAACTTATATAACATGTATGCAATAAGCATATGGTGAAAAGCAACTAGACATTAATAATTGATAATCCAGCATAATGAGAGGTCCAATCACATCTAAATATGTACAAATAATTCGAGGTGCAAACAACACTTGTGTCTCTTATGTGACTTGTGTCTCACCTTGTGTTTGGATGCACACTTGGTGTGGCTCATGCTCTAAGGAGGCTTTCCAGTTGCTTTAAGACCCGTTTCCACTGAGTGGTATGTTACGGTATTCGACATCATTCTTGCTCGAGGAAATGTCAAAGTAAAGCTGTACAGGTCATTCACATATCATACAAGAAGCACTTCTCACAAAACAGATGCTTTATACACATAAATACTTGTGTATAAATGTTCATTACTAACCTTTCTATGAACATGATTTGATTTTAACGGCAGATCAATAACAATGCGAAACAGCCTACTGTAATGTCTGCAATTATATAAAATAAATAAATAAATGCAACATATATGAACACATACAGACCCTTACAGTCTCCGATATGTTACCAATTACAGAAAAACTACACACAGCATACATTTAGTCTATATTTGGGTTCAAAAACAACACACAATATATATCCCCCAGTCAGTGCAAACCTCTCATCTGTGTCTGTTATCTTCACCAGCACATGTAACCTCTTAGAAAGTAATTAGAAAGTAGTAAAGTAGTTAGAAAGTAATTCTGTCATTCCCAGTTCATAATAGTTAAAGAGGCGATGATAATAGTTAAACATGGCAGTTTGTTCATCTTTTAGGTTGCTGAAAGAATCATTTGCTCCTTTGTTTTTTCCGGCTTCTCCTTTGTTTTCAAAGGAGAAGAATTTCAAATATAGCCACGAGGTGAGCTGTCTCGAGAAAGTGAAACCACTCGCTCTTTAGACGGCCTTGTAAACAAAAACAGGGCACAGGGTAGATTCATGCTCTTCTTAGCTTTGTGGCTGTTCATCAAGACAACGACAAGGTTTGTTTAAGCTCGACCATGGCTCGTTATTATATGTATATTATTATGGTGTAATGTCTGGGCTGTGTATTTAAAAATGGCGCTTCCTTTGTTTTCATTCTCCTCGCTTGTGCACGAGCTAGTGACGTATCTCTGTAAACCAATAGCGTGCAGCTGCGCATCTGGCTCCACCTTTTGGTACCCTTTTGTTTTGCTAGGTACCCTTTTGAAAGGGTACCCAAAAAGTGGTATGGTACGGTAAGCTTTTTGGTACCTTTTGACTGTGGAAACGGCCATAAAATCGTACCGAACTTTACCGTACCGTACCACTCAGTGGAAACCGGCCCTTAGATTGCCTAGAGAAGCTCTTATTAATTTATGCAACTGGTTTAGCGCTTTGCGAAAGCCCTTATATGGAGCTGGAATGGGGTGTATTATGCAAATCCCTAAACTTGTGCATGTGGGCGCTCAGTTAGAAGCAATCTCGTTCCTACTCTCACCTATGGTCATGACTGAGGATAAGAACTCAGATACTGACAAGTGGCCAAAATGAGTTTCCTTCACAAGGTTGAAGGGTGATTGCTCTGAGAAGGGGTGAGGAGCCGCTGCTCCACCGCATCAAGAGAAGCCAGTTGAGGTGGCTCGGGTATATGTTTTGGATGCCTCCTGGGCCCTACCTAGGGAGGTGTGCTGGGTTTGTCTCACCAGGACCTTTTCTGGCTGCCATTGTCAGTCTCAGAACTCACGGATAACCCTATGCCTGCCATTATTTTTTTCACTACTTCTTAATGTCATGATAACAGTATGAAATCAAGAAATGTGAAAAGGATTCATTGTGTATTCAGTCTAATGCTGGGTTCCCTCCAAATGCAAATTTAAGTATTTATGTGAGTAGATTACATTCAAAGTCATGTGAATTGAGGCAAATTTCTGCCAGACGGTGCAAATAATTTGGAATGCTTGATTTGTTCAATAATGTCCTTCATGCAAGTAAAAAAACAACTTGTGCATAAAATTTCTGTGAGGAAAAAAACATCCTGTGAGTTATCTGGAGTTATGCAGTACATGTGTTCTCTTTGTGTTTGGTGTGGACCCAGCATAAGACATTTGTCTATATTTCCAAAGAGCCATCCTCTTGCTCAGCTGATCAGGAGCAAGCAGACCTGCAACTACAAGTTTGACAAAGAGCAAAACCACATGACTTCTGCTATTTGTACCGAAAAACATGTTCTTGTGCCCTTTTCACACAAGTAAGTATCACTGGTAGAAACTTTGTTTAGAGATCTGCCAAATTCATCACTGCTATTTTGTTTATCTGGATGATCATGCACATCTGATGCTTGTCTCTTTGACTTTGTCCAGGGGAGAATATGGAGTGACCAATACTGGCAAACAGGTTTTGACCCTATTGGGAGTTTCGGATTACAATGACAGAGTCTTTGACCACAGTCAGAATCCCCTTTTTACTTTAAATATTCATAACTTGCAGAGTCAAACAAATGCATAATGCATCTCTGTAATTTCTTCAGATATAGCCAACGTGAAACCCCTCCATCTAGACCGCAGTGTTGACATCAGCCCCATTCAGGATAAAGAAGCTGCTCTCACTGTTCTGAGGGAACTTGCTGACCTTTACAAGACCAACAGTGGACGCAAGAGAGCCCACTTGGCTTACAAGCTTGTAGCCGTAATACGCAAGATGGAAGCTGAAACCTTGAGAGCCGCTCTTCCAGAGGCGCTAGGGATCTCTCGGTCTTTGACGTACCAGGCCTTGCTACAATGCGGCACCCCAAAATGCAGCAGTGCTATCATGCAGATTATCAGAACCTTTGACAAGTCTTCATTTGAGATGGATGCTGCTGTATATGCCATAGGAATTATACCGCAGTCTTCCCAAGTCCTTGTGAAGGAAATGTTGGCGACGGCAAAGATCAAGCCAAGCAGACCTATCTACTATGCTCTCAGCAATGCTGTGAGAAGGTTAGAGACAGCTGTGGTATTGTTTTATGTAAAAATAAAATGCAATTGAAATGTACAAATTTCAGCTCAAACAGTGCCTAGGTATTGGGTCAGATCAAATGTAAACCAAAATCAAAAAGCATCTGCTAATTGCATAAATGTAGCACTCTTTCTTTATTGAGAAAAAATGTCTAAAAAATTTCTTCCAATTGACAAAGTGAATCATTCCTTAAGTTAATATCATGATTCTTGGTATGACCTCAGGCTGTATGAGACTGACGGAGTCACAAGTGAGATCCAGGCAGTGGCTGATTATGCCCTTGAACAGATTGGTGATTGCACAGGTGACCAGGAACATGCTTTTCTTTCCCTGAGGGTATGTACTCTTAAAATACAAGATACAAAACTTCTGCCTCTAGGAACTTAAACTTCTAGAGATTTTACAAGGAAATCCTATGCAGCTTTTTATTCTATTAACCTAAATGTAATCTATTACAGGTCATTGGTAACATGGTGGCTGCACTGGGAGCTGCACGCCCTGCTTTGCATTCTGCTGTTATTAAGTGCATCAACCAGCCAGGAGCCTCCCCTGCAGTCCAACAGGCTGCCATACAGGTCTACAGACAGTTCCCTGTACCTGAGGAGGTAAGATGTCAAACATGCCCATGACTTATTGTTCATTTGAAGTCAGTCTAAATATCATTTCATCCCTCCTACAGGGAAGAGAAGTGCTCATACATGCTGTTCTGGACAGAGCCGCATCAGTACAGAAGCGTGTTGCTGCTTACCTCATCCTGATGAGGAACCCTACGCCTGCTGAACTTGCCCAATTGGCAGCAGCTCTCGAAATTGAGGAAAATCATGAGGCCAAGAGCTTTATCATCTCCCATATCAACAGCATCATGGCCTCTACAGCACCAGAGACCCTGAAGTATAAAATAGTAAACAATAATGAATTAGGGCTGTGATGATAAAAGCAATGCATTGGGAGTATTGGATCATTACTACGATTTTTAAAATGCACAGCAATTCTCTCTGGAATTGATTCTGAGCATTGTTTCTAGCAGCAGATGTTTTTCTACACTAGTTTGTAACATCAGGTGGCACTCTAGACTAGTTTCTAAGAGTGGACGGTACTCTAGGCTAGTTTAAAAACAGCAAATGTTGCTCTATCGATTCGAAATGCATTGACTTATCTCCACAGTTCTTTAATGTAGGTTCTAAATTGCATTTCAGAAGAAAGCCTTATCTTATATATATATTTTTTTTTTATTCTCTCTCCAGCTTGAGGCAGAATATTCAAAATGCCTTTCAGACCAATGATATTGGAATGGCAATGGAATCCACCCAGTTTTCTAGACACTATAGACTTGGATTTTTAGAGGGAAATTTCATCTTTGAACCATCCAACAACCTGCCAAGGGAAGTCATGCTGGAGATGACCTTGAATGCTTTCGGACTTGATATGGACTTGATTGAGGTACATACAGTAGTCAACATTTGAAGTGGATTAAAAAAGTTTATCAAAATTGTCCAAATCCAAAAAAATGGTATTGTTCAATTGTTTTAGACAATTTTCACAAACTTTTTTTGACCAACTGCAAATGTTGACTACTGATGTCTAATAAAAATGTCAATTTATTGAGGTTGATTTTCGTGATGTTTTGAGCATTAATGTAATATCATGTATTTATGCTTTTAGATTGACATGGAGGGTAAGGGCTTTGAGCCCATTGTAGAGGCTCTGTTTGGTGAAGATGGTTTCTTCCCAGACATTGTCATGAAAAGCATTTTATATGCTACTGACAAGATGCCTGCTGAACTGAATGAGGTCTGGGACAACATGCTCCCAAATATGAACAATTATAGGAAGAAGAGACAGGTATTACATTACATTAGCAAATAGATATACAGTTTTATAGAAGGATTCCAATCTCAGTCTTCTGTGTGCTTTAGGCGACTCAAAACATAGTCAAAGAAATCAGTGACAATGTCAACAAGCTTTTTGAGGACTTAAAGGCCCAAGATGCCCCTGAAGCTATGGTATACCTCAAGCTAATGGGTGTTGAACTCGGATATCTTGATGCAAAAGATGGCAAGATGATTGGCAGTCTTCTTAAGATGATCCCCACTGACGTGAGTACACTTTTACCAACTGCACATACAGTATGCAACTTTCATGAATTTCAAATGGACTAAATCATCAATTATATTTTTGATATAGTTCACCAAAAGACTGTTCTCAAGTGTCGACAATGAGCTTTTCCTTCACTACATCTTTATGGATAATGAGTTCTATCTGCCCACTGGTGCTGGATTTCCACTGAGAGTTGCTCTGTCTGGAACCTTTACTCCTGGAATCAAAGGAGGTTTGAGCTTTAATCCAGGCATGGTAAATCCAACACACTTCACTCATCCATGTGTTACTGTCTTTATCTTTAAAGGGGACATGAACCAACAAACAAAAATTTCCTTGATCTTTTGGCATGTATTAAATAACTCATGATACTATAAAAACTTCCTGTAAGTTTCAGAACTCAACATTTTGTGGTTCCTCTAAAATCAGCTTATAGTGAAGACAATTATATTGTCTGACAAAACCACAGGATCTGAAATGTTCTACTCTATAATGTAGTAGAGTGGATAAGCCCCGCCTTCACAGATGAGAGATGGCAACTTTCACTTAACTGCCTGTTTTGCCCTGTTAATATCCAACACTGTCAACAATCACATCAGTGGCTATTTACTTCTGAGGTGACTAAATGAACACTATTCCAATTTTGGTTCTAGCAACACATTTCAAAAAAGTCGGAGCAGAAAAGCATTTATAAATGTTGCCATTTCTTTTCACAACACTTAAAAGACATTAAGGGACTGAAGACACCAAGTGATGAAGTGTTTCAGGTGTAATTTTGTCCCATTCTTCCTGCAAACAGGTCTTAAGGTGGGCAACAGGAAAGGGTCTTCGTTGTTGCATTTTGTGGACTTTGTAATGTGTGCAGAAGGTGGTTTTGCATTGTCTTGTTGAAATATGCATGGGTGTCCCTGGAAAAAAAGGCAGCATATTGTGATACAAAATCTCTCTGTACTGTTCAGCATTAATGGTGCCATTACAGAAGTGCAAGTTACCTTTGCCACAACCCCATACCATGACAGATTCTGGCATTTGTGTATGTAACTACGTATTGTGGTACTTGCCAAAGGTTTGCTGCAGTAATCCTGAGCCCATGTGGTGATATGGATTATAGATGAATGAGGATTCTTGATGCAGTCGGAGATCATGGCTTTTCAGCTTAGGCCCCTTGTCCTTTGAGCACTGAAATTCCTCCAGATTTCTTGAATCTTTTAATGATGTTCTGCACTGTTGAAGGTGAAATATCCAAATGTCTTCCTCTCTTTCTCTGAGGAACATTGTTTTAAAACATTTCAATCATTTTTCACATATTTGTCGACAAACTGGTGATCCTTGGACCATCTTTACTCCTAAAGCACTAGACCTTTCCTGATGCTGCTTTTGTACTAAATCATGGTTACAATCACTTGTTGTAACCAGTTGATTACTAGCCCCAAATTGCTCCTGTCACAACTTTTTAAAATGTGTTGCAAGAACCAAAATTGGAATATGTGTTTATTTAAAAAATCTATAAAATCATGAGGAACACATTAAATAATGTTTGCTGTATTGTCTGCAATGAAACACGTCAAAAACAATTTAGAAATCACTACTTTCACTAGTTTTCCATACTGTCCTAACGTTTTCTGATTTGGGGTCGTACATTGGTTAAATTGAGGTTTATGCAACAGTCAGAATTGCACTAAAATTGAATTGATTTCAATTGTTAACAGTTTTAATACTGCCGCTTATAATTGTGACCTTTGCCAATTTTTTTTTCAATATGTGCGAACAAGGCATATGTAAATTCATCTGGTCATGTGACACTGATGGCGCCAATGGTGTAGTGGTTAATGTGTCGACACATGGCACTCCGGTGTTCACGGCGATCTGAGTTCAATTCCCGCCTTAAGGTCCTATGCCGATCCTTCCCCTTTCTCCGCTCCCCTCACTTTCCTGTTTATACTCTCTACTGTCCTATCAATTAAAGGTGAAAACCCCCAAAAAATAATTATATATAAAAAAGTTTAATTTCTTGCCCAAAGCTGACAGCCACAATTTTAGAACTTTCAGGAATAATAAAACAGAGTGGGATTAAACGGGATTCATTTCTGCAGTTATGCTAACATAAACACGGCTACATGATTACAGGGGGAATTTGCGTTCATGCTGTCTGCTGGGATTGAGTTGGTGACTGAGATTGGGACTCATTTTCCTGACTATGTTCAATCTGGACTGGAGATGCACACTAACATCTATCATGAGAGCGGACTGAGAGCCAAGATTTCCGGGACCAAAAAACAGCTCAAACTCTCCATTCCAGCTCCTCGTGAGCCAACTGAGATCTTCAGTGTGACGTAAGATGACTTCACTTGAAATGCAGAAAAGAAAATGTCAATTAATTGCAGGGATGCACTACATTTTTGCCCACCAAAAATGGCATTTTTCATTTCCCCAAAGAGAGAAAATTGGCAGAAAATATAAGCTGAAATCTACGCTGTGCCGTCACCAGTGTTAACAAATATTGCTTGACACAAACTGGCTTGACAAAATGGCTTGACAGGTCTGCTGCGCCAGTAACAGCAATAAATGTGCAAGCTTCGATCTGACCATCTATTGAATGAACGGCGCAATGCAGTGAATTATAACCAATATTTATGTTGATTAGTTATCTTTTTGACTACATTATAGGCCTTGTTCACATGAACATGGGTATCAGCTGACTGAAACTGAATCTTTCTGAAAACTCTGGCCAGGGTGAAGATTTTTAAAAAGTCTGGTAACAGTGTGGTCGGGTGGCCACTTGTCTCATGAAGTCAGCATGCACAATGTTTTCTACTGTCTGATTGGCAATCATGGCTTTACTCTAATGTTGGGTTCACACAAATGGGGAGCACGGCATAACTTGCTCTAGCTTACTCGTGGGATGTTTTTCACCTTTGAATTATTTGAACTTGCACTTGTGAATTCTGTGCATTTCAGGTCAAAGTTGTCATGCATTCCACGTCATTTGTGCTGCACCATTTTCCTCTGTTCTTGCTTTTGCATTGGCTTTCTATGTAACTTACTGATGTAAAAACTTAATTCTGCATTTGTTGTGAACCCAGCATGAGGTTTTTATGGCAGCCTGTTGATTTGGCATGCCGTCCACAGTGCATCCGAGTGTTTTTTGCATTGTATCACGTGGTCACTTAAGTTTTTTATATAAATGAAAAATTATGTTTATTAAAATACTCATGTATGTGAGGACATGGACTTATTCTAGTCTTTTTTCATTCATTATGTAAGCAGATCAGTGTGCACGCATTCCTAGTTTTCAGTCACATTATTAGTGCAGAGGACCTGCCAAGGTTTGTCAATCTATAGGCAATGAATATTTTTGGCTTTATTTTTATTGGCGGAATTAACATTGGTTGTCACTGCGCAGTCTAAAGTGGCATTCACACCTGACACAATAAGCGCTGCTCTAGGAAACCCTTTTATTATTATTATTTATTAGAAAGTGCTTTTAGTTTTTAGTCAATTTTTTTGCATAAGTAATGCTACTGTTCCCCATTTTTAGCAATTCCTTGGTGTCTGTTGTTGGTGGCAAGACTCTGCCTATTTCTGGCAATCTCCAGTATAATACTATGGACTGCACTACTGTTTTTCCTGGACTAAAGAGGTGCACAACACTAGAGTATCCTGTCGCAGCGTTAAATGATAATGCTCCTTATTTTCCTCTCACTGGTGACAGCAGGTAATGGAAATAATCTATATACCAATATCTAAATAATATGTATAATAATCTAGGTACCCATATCTAAATGATATGATTTATGGTTTATATAAAGCATTTAAACCACACTGCATCTGTTCAGATTTGCTGTTGAGATTCGTCCATCTAGATCAGCCACAGAGTATACAGCCACCATCGACTACACATATGAGGATGAAGAAGACAAACTCACTTTTAGTGTAAAGGCTGAAGGTACAAGACAACTTAAAGGATTAGTTAATTTCCAGAATAAACATTTACTGAGAATTTACTCAATTATTTGTCATGCAAGATGTGAAATCTTTAAAAGAATTGTCAAAAAAATTGAGTATTTTGAGGAAAACAGTGGATTGGACTTCCAAATTGTAGTTTCAAAGTAGCTTAAATGAAACTGTAAATGTAAGAGATAAAGTACATTCAGGCAGATGTTATCACAAAATAGAGACAAACAGGTTCATCAGCAGCTGCTGTATAAGACTGAAGGGTTTATTCTGTGATAACAACCAGCTTCATTCATTTTCCTTCCTTCCTTTATTCATCAGGGGTTGCCAGACCGGAATGAACCGCCAATTTATCCAGCATATATTTTACGCAGCAGATGCCCTTCCAGCTGCAATCCAGTACTGGGAACCACCCATACACACTCACATTCACACACACGCTCATACACTACGGCCAATTTAGTTAATCAATTCACCTACAGCGCATGTGTTTGGACTGTGGGAGTAACCCGGAGAAAACCCACGCCAACATTGGGAGAACATGAAAGCTCCACATAGAAATGCCAACGGGCCCAGTCGGAAATCGAACCAGCGACCTTCTTGCTGTGAGGCCACAATGCTAACCACTGAGCCACCATGCCGCCCCAACAACCGGCTTGTTGTACATTATCCTGATTATTATAAGTGTACTTGCTTAAAACTAAACTATTAGACACAAATCATTGATCTGAGCTGTAATAATTTACATGTCCTATCTCCTTAAACCTACTTACTTATTTTATTCAGTTGGCATTTCTGTGTGGAGTTTGCATGTTCTCCCCGTGTTTGCGTGGGTTTCCTCCGGGTGATCCGGCTTCCCCCACAAGTCGTGCTATACTGTAGGTGATTTGCATAAGCTAAATTGTCTGTATTGTATGTGTGTGAATGGGGGTGTATGGGTGTTTTCCAGTGATGGGTTGCAGTTGGAAGGGCATCCGCTGCGTAAAACATATGCTGGATAAGTTGGTGGTTCATTCCACTGTGGTGACCCCTGATTAATAAAGTAAAAAAAAATGAATGAATAAACAGGTTTTGTATTTATGTTTTGCTTTCTTCCCAACAGGAACCCCCTTTGAGGCCATAAATACAGTCCTGATAAACAGAAAGCTGTACACTGCCTCAATGAAGCTGCTTATTGAAGCTCTTCAGCTCGATCATACAGTTTCTGGAAAATTTACAAATGCTGAAAAGTTCAAATTAGAACTTGAGAGTGACTTAAAACTCCCCGGGACGACTTCTGTTCAAACACTCATCCTAACATATGGTATGTCAACAAATGATTATTACTGTAATAATAAATTTTAGCAAATTATTTACCAAATAATTTTGATTTTGAACCATCAGATGATTCTTCAGTCTCAGAGAGTGAGAAGATTGAGGCTGAAGTTAAATCCCATTTCAATTCAGAGACTCGGACCCTCATTCCCATCTTCAGTGCTATTGACACCATTATCAATAGACTTCTTGACCGCCAGATGGGCCAAAATAAGATGAAGGTCCGTGAAATCATGGCAAAAATAGCTGCGGTAAGAAAAAGTTTGTCTACTTGATTTTTGCATTCGCTTTTACAGATAATCAGGTAAATAATCAGTTTGTAAATTATAAACTATACTTTTTTGAGTAGTTTGTGCAAAACTTGCGCATTATTCAGTAAAAAAAAAAATCATACATTTAATTCTAAAAAAATATTTATTAATGATATGTGTTTAGGTGTTTTGAGGGATGTGGGTAATGACCTACAGCAACCTCTGATGGGGAATTTTTGATCATTAAAATAAACAATGATCTACATTAGAGATTTAATATTTTTAATGATTGTATAGATTAACGTATAAAACTGTGACAAGTTTGCATTCCTGGATGATTATAAAAGATTGAACTTACTGTTTAATTTTGAAGTATCATTAATATTATTATTAAAAGTACAGATCAGTGCAAACTATTTTCCACAATTAACAGAGAAGAATATTGTATTGATGTTTTCAGGGGGATTAATGGTTAATTATTTATTGTTATTATTGTTAATAATTAGTTTAAATCAATGAAAAAGTAATAAATGTACTTGTTGATATCTCTATGTGCAGTTTTCGGGAGTTCCTGCCACACTTGATATCACTCTTCCTGAAAAACTCTACCTAAATGTGTAAGTACTCCAGTTTGAAAAACATCCCATCAAGCAATTTCGTGTTTAACCCCTGATGGTTCGACTCTTTGAACATAAATGTGAAAACGTACATGTTCAACTTAAATTATTGACAATCTTAAACACTTTGGGGCACGGTTTTAGCTTGGTCTGCTTTTTAAGAAGACACTTGTCGAAGGTTCTCAAAAAATTAGATTAGTATTTAGTTTGGGTTCAGTACCAGCCATGTACTTTCTATTAATGACGATATAAAGGCACCTGTGTTTTTGTGTATGGTATGAGCAATATGAATCATATTTTTTCAGAATTTTCACAATAATTGGCATCAAATATTAGACATCAAATTCTTAAGTAGTATGGTGCTATTTAATTTGAATTTAAATGTAATACACTGCAGAGAAACCAGGATGTGTGTTATAATTGGTGCTGCATCACAAACTGAGAATCTTACGCTTTTCTTATAATATTTAAAACATGTTCAGACCTTTTTATCTTAAAATATGGAATAAATGTTATCAGTTTTTTGTGATGTTACATGTGGATTGCTGTAGCAAAGTAATGGTTAACTAAACAAATCCAAATGTACAGAGTTTGTTTATTAATTTAATCCACTGAAAAAATGTTAGTTTTGGTAATCTTCAATCAAAGTCTGAGCATCTGCTTGTGCATTGGCTCCTTCTCTGATTATGCCAGTTTTTTTTTGCTTAGTTTGCTATAAGGAAATGATGTGCAAAAGAAAGCCCCGTCTCTACTCAATACAGTTTCAGTTGGAAGTACATTAACATACTGAAATAAAAGTGTCAGCAACTTCTGGTTTATGCAGACTTTAAACAAAAAAAATGCTTGCCGGGATCCTGCATGTAATACACATTCTTTTTATAATACACTTTTTTCAATCCTAACCCACAGTTACTAGTCAAAATTTCTATTCCATGTTTTTGTTTTAAACAGAGAAGCTGTTGTTAAATATCACTTTGGCCAGCCGTACTATACCATCACTCTGCCGTTGCCACTGGGTGGAAAATCCACGAGAGATCTGAATTTTCCCACAACCCTCAGCACAGATCTGTTCATAGCGGATCTTGACCTAGAGTACATGCAGCTTCCAGAGGTCTCCATTCCTGAGAGAGTGACGCTGTCTCTGCCTGCTTTTCAACTGGCAGAAGTATCTGGAAAACTACGCAGCCATCTCTATGATTTAGACACAGCCGTGTCTGCTGCCAGAGATCCTGCTGCACCCTCCAGTTATTCTGCTAAGGTCAAAGTCACTGGAACAAGTCCTGTTGAGCACCTCTGCCTACAGGTTGAAGGTAAAAAAGTACCATTCAAAGAAACACTCCACTTTTTTGGAAATAGGTTTACTTTACAGCTCCCCAACAGTTAGACTGTTGAGTTTTACTATTTTTGAATTGATTTAGTCTGATGGGAGCACTTTTAGCTTAGCATAGATCATTGAATTAAATTAGACCATTAGCATCTTGCTCAAAAATGTCAAAAATTTTAATAATTTTCCTATTTAAAGCTTGACGCATCTGTAGTTATATTGTGTACCAAAACTGATAGAAAATGTAAAGTTCCTGTTTTCTTAACCGATATAGCTAGGAGCTTATACTATTTTACGTAATAATTAAGAAACTCTGTTGCCGTACAGCACTTGAAAATTGGCTAACATCCATATAGTCCAACAAATCTTTCATTCGTCTCTCACTAATTTTACCTGGTTAAAAAACACCAAGCAGGTGCTCATGTTGGTTATATTGACGGAAGTTGTGATTTTCATGCACTGCATAATATACAAGTCAACAAAATCAAAAGGCCTGGGCTTAGGGCACATGTGCAAGTGCCTGGTGGCACTTTATCCAACAAAATCTTTTATCCAAAGAAGGAGGAAAGTGGGACCATCTGTAAGCCCCCTTAGAACAGACAGGAACAGACAGTGGTCAAATGGTCAGGACCACAATAACCCAATTGTCAGGCACAGAAACTGGCTCTTCGGAAATGGAATGCTATCTCGCTGGGAGGGAAGGAGCCTGAGCTTGTACGGGAGGTTGAACAGTACCAACTAGAGATAATTGGGCTCACCTTCACACACATTTTGGGCTCTGGAACTTGAGAAGCCCTGGACTTTCTTCTACTCTATAGTGAGAGGCGGAGGTCTGGTGTGGGCTTGCTTATAGATCCTCAACTCAGCCACCATGTGTTGGAGTTTTCTCTGGTGAATGTGAGGGTCGCCTCCTGCACCTTCAGGTCAAGGATAGGTCTCTCACTGTCATTTGTGCTTATGGGCCAAACAGCTTTGTAAAAGTACCCGGCCTTCTTGGAGTGTTTGGGACGGATGCTAGAAGATGCACTGACTAAGGACTGTGTTATTCTAACAGGGGACTTCAAAACCCATGTACATAACAATAGCGATACCTGGAGAGGCATCACTGAAAGGAATGGCCTCCCTGATCTGGTATTTTGTTGTTGGACATCTGTGCAAGTCACAGTTTGTTTTTAACAAACACCATGCTTGAGCACATGTGTCTCCATCAGTGCACATGGCACCAGGACACTAGAAAGGACACTAGGTCATTTGATTACTGTGTTCATCAGACCTCTGATCATATGTCTTTAAAACGACGGTTAAAGAGAGGGACAGAACTGATCACTACCTGGTGCTGTGTTGGACCCCCTGACAGACCCTAACATGTTTGAAGGGGTCCACAGGGAACACTTGGCTGGATCACATCTTAGAGGGATTTTCAACCTCTGGAAAAATTTGAACAGATCCTGAGGGAGGCTAAAGACTTTGAGAACGAGTGGTCCGTGTTTTCCTACTCCATTGTTGACGCAGCCGTAAAGAGTTGTGACTGTAAGGCCTGTGGTGTTTGTCGTCGCTGCAATCTATGAACCTGCTGGTGGACATCATACACCCAATCAGTCCACATTTTTGTAGACTTGGAGAAGGCATTCGGCCGTGTTCCTTGTGGCGTTCTGTGGACATTCTCTGGGAGTATGGGGTTGGGGCGCTCTATTCAGGGCTGTCCAGGCCTGATATGAACAGAGCAGAAGTTTGGTCTGTGTTGCGTTGTTTCCAATGCATGTTGGACTCTGGCAGGGCTACCCTTTGTCACCGGTTCTGCTCATTATTTTTATGGAAAGAATTTTAGGTGAAGACTTGGGCTTGTTTTCAGATGATGTTGTCCCGTTAGCTTCATCAGACATAAACTTTTCACATGCACTGGGATGGGTTGCTGCAGAGTGTGATGCGACAGGGATGAGAATCAGCACCTCTAAATTTGAGGCCATGCTGCTTGGCCAAAAAAAGGTGGCTTGCCATCTCCAGGTTGTTCTTACAAAGCTCTGGATTTACCAGTCAATTTAGGGTGCTTTCACACCTGTGAATCGATTCAGTTGTTCCGAAACAGGGATTAAAATTGTTACATTGTTGCTCTTTGTTGTTGGCGCGGTTCGCTTTCACACGGCAAAGTTTCTAAACGGACCAAAAGAGCTAAAACAAGTCACGTGTGAGTAAACTCTCCTCACATTGGTCAGAGTTTCACGGTTTATTTTGCACAGTCTCGCTCAGCTGTCGGGGAGGGTGGTTTGGTGGTGTTTGACAGCGTGCGCGCGACATGTCTGAAGAGCAAGGAGGAAGACGCGCGATTTCCGGGAGATTATCACTCGTTTGCGGGCATCCGGGAGTCTCCGTGCATTTGCGGGAGACTCCTGGAACTTCCGGGAGACTTGGAATGTCTGGTATGACTCATAATCCACTCATAATTCTCTCTTCATATAGCCGTATGCCTATTACATTTCCATACAACACTGTGATATAGGCGGGCTCGGATCGTATCGCTTTCTCACTACAATCGATCTGCTCCAGGGTTCGTTTCAATCGAGCCGAGACCACCTCATTCAGGCGGTCTCGGAGCGATTGCTTTGGCGAGATTCCGAGCGCGATTGCCCTGTTCACATATGCCAAACGAACCGCGCTAACTGGGCAAACGCGCAAGATTCCGGAACAAAAGTCTAGGTGTGAAAGCACCCTTATATTCCTTTTCTCCCCTATGGTTATGAGCTTTGGATAATAAATAATCTACACAAAGCTAACCTAAGCTAAAAGTGCACCTGCTAGGTCCAGATATGGGCCGAATGAATTAAAAAATGGTCAAAATTACAAGCAGTAATTACAAGGATTACAAGCAGTTTGAGCAAATATAAGATCTGTCTTAAACTAAAGATGCACTTTAGAAAAGTTAAGACTCATTCATATTTTTCTAACACCAGTGATGTGCAAGTCACTACTAAACTGTAATACATTACAGATTAGATGTTACTGTTATTTAAAGGGACAATTCACCCAAAAATGAAATTCTGTCATCATTTACTCATGCTTCACTTGTTCAAAACATATTTAAGTTTCTTTCATCTGTTGAACACAAAATAAGTCATTTTTTTCCTACTGGAAGTCAATGGGTCCCAGCAACTAACATTCTTTACAATATCTTCTTTAGGGTTTAGCTGAAGAAAGAAACTCATGAAGATTTAAAAATGAGGGAGAGTAAATGATGAGAAAATTGTCATTTTTGAGTGAATTTTCCATTTTAAAACAATTTGAATTACTTTTATACTGTATCAGATTTGTAATGCATTACATGACAAACGCAAACCACAAACACCTGCAGAGAGTAGTGAAGACTCCTGTACCTCTGGCCCGAGGGGAGGAGAGTGAACAGGGGGTGGGTGGTGTCCTTGATGGAGGCAGCTCTCATGTGGACTCAGCAATGTTAGATGCTTTGCAGAGAGGGCAAACTCCTCCCCTTCACTCTCTTCCCCTCATGCCAGAGGTACAGGAGTGTAAAGTGCAGGACCAACCGACTCTGGAACTTTTTTCCCTGGTAATCTTATACACAGTCTTCACTACGCTCTGCAGGCGTTTGCGGTCCATGACAGTAGAGCTGTCGTACCATACAGTGATGCACTTAAGGATACACTCAACAAAGCAGCTGTAGATGTTCCTGAGGATCCTTGGTGGCATGCCAATCTTCCTTAGCCTCCTCATGAAGTACAGGTGCTGTTGAGATTTCTAAGCTGTGAGGTGTTGAGCTGTCAGGTGTTTTCCTCACTGATGTGAACCCCCAGATACTTAAAGCTGCTCACCCTATCCACTTCCAGTCCACAGAGAAGCAGTGGCTGATGAGGACTTTTCTCTTTCATCATGTCCACTATCATCTCCTTGGTCTTGTCTGTGTTGAGGGTGAGGTTGTTGTCCTCGCACCATGTCACCAGAGGAGCCACCTCCCTCCTATAGGCTGCCTCACAAATTGTAGGATGATGTTGTCCTCGTGGGAGTCCACACAGTAGTAGGTGAACACGGGGTAGAGGATGGGACTGAGGACACACCCCTCTCAAGTGCTTGTGTTTGTGATTATGCTGGCTGAACTCCTATTCCCTATTCTGACTGAATAAGGCCTGCCAATCTGAAAGTCCAGGAGCAGAGGATGGGGTGTAGTCAGAGGGAGAGAGCTTCTGGGGATGACCCTGTTAAGAGCATCTTTATTAACACCTGATGTAAGAGTCTTTATTTTCCAGGTTTGAGAGGGAGATGGGCAGGGCAGCAGCGATAGCATCTGAGGTAGATCTGTTGTGCCGGTAGGCATACTGCAGGGGATCTAGTGTGTCTGAGACGGTGCTCTGAATCTGGGTCAGAACCACTCTCCTGTAGTGTCTCCTGTACTGTCCTGTAGACATTTAGGCAGGTTGGGGGGCTCTTTTTGGGGAGAGGAGCGATTGTAGTGGCCTTGAAGCCAGAGCACACAGTTCTCTAGTTAAGGCAGAGGTTGAATATGGGGGTGAGAGTATCTGTCAGCTCGTTGGCACATGCTCTGAGGGCTCGTTCAGGACTGTTTTCTGGCCCTGCCCAATTACAGGGGTTAATCCTCCTTAGAACATTGTGCTGATGACATGACTGGTGGGGGTGAGAAGGGTTTAGTGGTTCAGGCGTCTGTGAGGTTCCTCTCTCTGTGTTGGGGGTGGAGGTATCAAAGTGGGTGAAAATGTGTTGAGGTCATCGGGCAGACTGTCTCCGGTGCTGATGGCACTGGTACTGGTCTTGCAGTCAGTGATGTGCTGCAAGCCCTGCCACATGTGCCTGGAATCAGCAGTGGAGTAGAAACCTTCCAGCTTCTCTCTGTACTGCCTCTTGGCTGCAGTGATGCCCCCTCACAGACTGTACTCTGCATCTTTGTACTCATTCTCATTGCCAGCTGGTAATACAGTGGAGCAAATATGCTGCATGTGATGTACCTGACTGTTTATTCAGGGTTTCTGGTTGAAAACTTGATGATTACTGCTACAGAGTTGGTATGTGGAGGGATATAAACGGCAGCCACAATGATGTAAACTCCCATGGTAGGTAATAGAGACAGCAATTCAACATTATAAACCCCACATTAGGCAAGCAGTGCTTATAAGCAGTCCATACATCCAGGGCCGGCGCGTCAAAATAGTGAGGGTGGCAAACGCGCTCCACTGCCCCCCAAATTTCATCCGCGACACCACAACACAACATCCCTCCCCTACCCCACCCCCCGGTCCTCACGGTCTCTTTCACTTTCGGGTTAAATGCGGCATGATAGTCCTTTACCTACAGCGGCAATTCAGCTTGCTCTGGCCCTGCATACATCTTTACAACACATGTTGTTGATAAAAACACACGCCTCCTCCCCCTTTCACCTTACCGAAGGCTGCTGTCCCGTCTGCAGCTGTAGTTGAATGGTGGAATCTGTGATGTTCTCTGAAAGCCAGGTTTTGGGGAAAATCAGAGAGCAGCATTCTCTTATTTCCTGTTGTGTCGTAAGCCTGGTTTTTAGCTCTTACAGTTTGTTTTCCACAGACAGCACATTAGCTAGCAGAAGGGTGGGTAGTTGTGGTCGACTAGCATGGGATTTTAGCTTAGCACCTCTTGCCTCTCTTACACTGATGTCTTTGAAGCACTCTCCTCTGGTCAACTTGGCGGAGTGTCTAAATTGGCATTTTTACTAAATTTCTAAAAAAAAAACCAGTTGTCATCCGTGGTACACAGTCTAAAACACATAATGACCCTTCACGCTTGCTGGGCATGTGCATATATTGCCAGCATCTGTATGGTCTACTGTACTGTCCGCTGTCTATCGGTAGTGTAATGATCACTTAATCAGGACTTGACAAATCAGGGAACAATATGCATTAGTGTAGACGACCAGCCAGAGAGCAACCAGTCTGAAGTCTGTGCTGCAGCCCATCTATATTGAAACGAACACCAGCATTTCATCAGGACATGAACTCTGATCTCATCACAGCTCACTTATAATATATGCAAAATCTGGAAAAGATGGACTATAACTTTATCCCCCTGACCTCTTCCCCCAAAGAGCCATAAGGTCTCTTTACCTCTATCTTTTGTTAGTTTAACATGTGTATATATTGAAATGTATTGTGTACTGTTTTGTAATGATCATTAGAACATAATAATGTTTTTTTATGAACATCATATGCTCTTTTTAAAGTACCACATGCTAATTAATGTATTGAACAAATTTGATTTGGTTGATTAATCGATTATTGGCTTATTCCACAGGATCTGCTCTAGCTGAGGCCACATCTGGCGATTCTCTGAAAGCTAGCATGAAAACAGTAATTCAACACAAGATTTTCAATGCCACCATCAGTGTTGAAGAAGAAGTGCAATCTGCAGCAAAACTCAGTGTGAAATCCAAAAGCAAGTTTGAGGTTACTAGCCTTGTTGCAGAGCAAATTTCCGTGGAGCATAATGCAATAATTGAAGGTGATGCTGGGCAAGTTTCTGGAGATGGAAACCTGGAAGGATCCTTCAAGGCTGGTTCAATCTATGGATCAGGAAATCTTAAACAATCAGTCTTGCTCATCCCATCCAAACAAGAAGTAAAGATTGATTCTTTGCTGAAAGTAGATTCAACGCTTCTTCAGGCTCAAAACTCCTTTTCTTTAGCCTTTGCTAATCGAGAACTGATAATTTTGTCCACCACCTCAGCATTTGATGACATTCTAACAAACACTGCTAAAATTGCCATCAACGAATCACAGATTGGTTTAAATTATTATACAAAAGCACAAGCATTGGGACTGAAGATCGAAAACACAGCTGAGACGAGAACTGATGCTGAAGCCATCAGAGTTAAGATCGAGACCTCTGGTGATTTATCTCAAGAACGTATTTACTCGATAGTCACTGGAGAACTGGACATCAATGGACTGGCTATTAAAAGTGATGCCTCGGCTAAACTAATGGGACACAGAGCTGTTCACAATGCCATCTTGAACTTCAATAAAGATGGCCTGACATCCAGTGGCACAACCACACTGCAGAGTATTTTAAGTCTAGAGATGGTTAAACACACCTTTGAGATCATCTACAAAAAACTAACTGCATCTCTTCAATGCAAAACCAATGGAAAGTTCATGGGAGCAAGCATTAACCACAACACTGACATGAAGATTGATGGACTTTTAGGCAGAATCGAGAATATTTTACGCTTGAACTCCAGGATCTTAAATGTTGAAACAAACACTCATGGTACAACTGTCCCATTTAGTTTTAATTTTAACTTTGCTGCTAATGGAAGTGAAAATGTATACCATCATGGACATTATAGAGGTGATTTTGACACAAAAATGCATCTAAAAATAGATCCGGAATCCATTGCTCATTCTCATGAATGCAAGATCTCAACCCTCATTGAAACATATGGTTTCTATAGTGTAGACATTGAATCAGAATTTGAGAGCAAATCTGAATTTCTCCTAAACCCGTCTGAACAAAAGGCAAAAATGGCTGTAAAGGCTAAGGCAAACAAACATGCAATCAATCAAGAAATCAATGCCTATAATACTCCAGCTCAGTTTGGGCTTGAAGGATCTGGAAAAGTGTTTACCAATCTGTTAAACACTGTTAATAATAATCGTCAGAACTTTGCAGTTTCTGCCTTCCTAAAGTATGATAAAAACAATGAAATGCATTCAATTCACCTGCCTTTCATTGACAGTTTGCGTCTAGTTCCTTCCAGCATAATAATAACATATTCAAGCATAGAGGAAACTTTAGCTTACCTAGCTTACCTAAGCTTACCTAAGCATGTTGGTAACTTTGTGTCTAATATGAATTTCGAAAGAAGAGCTGAACAATTCAAACGTGCATTAATAGCTCTATATCAAGAATATCCTTTAAAATTGGGTGCATATGAGAAGCAATTGAGTGATATGATCCGTCAAATCATTGAAGCATTGAATAATTTCAAGCAATTGACTGTTAATGGTATATTGATTGAAAATGTTGACCAAATGCTAATCAAACACATTAACTCTTTGATATTTTTAATCATTGAGGATGTCAAATTATTTCTTAGCTTAGTCAAACCCCAGGGTTACACAAAGCTTCAGATTCCTGCAAGTACTAAATCTTATCAACTACCAGGTTTTGAAAAAATGCATGGCGAGATCAGATTCACCAGCCCTGTTTACAGCCTAAGCACATCTGCAGAGTTTAAGAATGTTTCAGCAACACATCCTCAATTCACAGGTATTATCAAATCTAAAGGAATCTCTGCAAATCTTGAGGTTTTGAATTATAATATAGACTACACCATGCAGATCTCCATCCCTGAGATGACTCCTGTATCAGTGTCTGAAACTCTTAAGCTAACACACTCTTATTTGACTTTAGACCAAAATGCGTCTTTGACTCTGAATGCGTCTATCACTAAAGGTCCTGATTTTTCATCCCTTTTGCTTGACACATCTTATAAGAACCAGGTCAACATCCCTTTGCACTCTCTGTCAAGTGAAGTTGCCCTTTTTTCGAAGGCTGTAGCAGTGTATCAGAATAATGCTGCAGTGACTTTGAACATTTGGAATACAGGAAATGGCAAATTTACTCTTGAAGACTTCTCTGATGAAGGCACCCATGACAGTGATCTGCATTTTACCATGGGTCTTAGCACTGCCAAGCTGAGTCTTAAAGGCCACACTGATAGTTCTGCTTTGCAGATGGAGATGAATGTTGATGTTGATGCTGATGCTGTAGCTCTAAGCTACCTTAAATTCAATGTCTTTGTTGAAACAAAGTCACCATTTATCAAAAAAAACTTGCTGGTTGCTTCAGGGAATGCCTCCATCAATGACATGGATGTAAAAGTCAATGTAAACCATGAGACAGAGTTTGTTGGAGTGGTCAGTGTAGTTCTGTCTAATACTGCTAGTGTGATCATCTGTCCTTATGAGATTGCAGTAGAATTTCAGAACAAGGGAAATGCCAAGACTGACCTTTATATGTTTTTTTTAACCAGTGTTGATCTCCAGAATGACTACACTGTTATTGTCAACTCTGACATACAAGAAGTCAGCACTATTGCAGTCGCCCAGATGAATCATTATAAGTACAGCCATAACTTAACAGCCAACAATAATAATGCTGAAATTGGTGTTTATGCTGTTGTGAATAGTTTTGGCATCTTAAATAATGCAGTGCCGTTTGTGCCATTTGTTTTTAAAACTGCAGTAGTTAAATATTTAAAGGAAGAAACTGGTATATGGCATGCTTTTAAAACAGATGACCAACCCACTGATCTAAAGGCCAAATTTGTCTACCAGAAGACTACCACTGTTTTAGGTGATTTTGGTGATTTGGTGGTTGTTGTTCCTTCATTGGGTGACCTAGTCTCTGAAGTGTCTTTAACATCCTCCATTCTCAACCTCAATGCTAACGCTGGTGCTTATCCCAATGATTGCTTAATGCGCATTAGTGCCACGACTACATCCGCAGTTCAGGAATTGAAAGCCAAACTATATGGAGCCACTAGCATTACCGCAGAAAGTGGACTAAAACTAGCCTCGACTTTGTTTTTGGAGAATTCTCAGATCGGGGGTACACATAACAGCTCTGTGACTCTGGAGGATAACTATGAGGTGGTTTTGGTTGCAGACACAATAGCGAAGATTAATCTGACAATATTCTCAATTGAAGCCAATCATCAGCTTTCTGCTGACACGAAAACTCATCTGAAGGCTTTGTCAAACTTGAAGATCAAATATAGATTTAATCATCCAGACTCACATGGAGGTGGAGATGCTGAGAATACCTTACAGATGAACGCATATTTATTTTTCATCACTGTAGACTCTACATCCCAATTAACCACCAATTCTACATTGCCTGATGGTGACTCTCTTAAGGGAACTCTGGATAGTGAAGCAAACATCAGTGTGAATGTGGAGGGCCTGAAATCTAATCTGAAAGCCACTGCAAATGGATACTATGATTATAGAAACACTAAGCTGGACTTTGATATGAATGACCAAGTCATCTTAGAAGGAAATTTTAACCGTATTCATTATTTGCTGGACATTGATTCAAACTATACATACAAAGATAGAAGAGAAGAAATTGCAATAAAACACACTGCTCTTGGTAATACTACAATTATTCCCCTGAGCACCTTAATGGCAGCTGTTGACTACTTCTTGACACAGCCAGGTTATGATGATTTTGAACGTAGAGGTAAAGGATTTCACCATTATAATGATACATCTTTATTTAATGGCCAGATTTTCTCCCGTTGGTTCAATTCAAGTACAGCGTTATCAGCCGAGTACATCGGTGAATTACCAGACAAAAAGTTTGTTCTCGAGTGTTCTTTCAATTTCACAGCTCCATCAGTGCTTGTGGAGTATGAGAGTGAAGTAAGAGCAATTCCCATTAAAATAAATGACGATTATTATTGATATTTTAAGTATTTTATCAAAGTGATGATTTCAGCTAATCATTGAACCTTAATGTGTGCTCGCTCAGCTCACAGATCCACTTCAAAAGTCATTGTTAAATTGATGTTAAAATGTCTGCAACTTTTCTGTTGTGTATGAAATTATTATTAAAATTCCTGAAATATTTCTTGTCAAGTTCAATCCCTAATGACAATAAATGAATATACTCTTCATATAAACATGGCTCTTCTTATTGTTATACTTCTCCAAAACATTCTACAGCAAACTATACACTTTTTTAATTTTGAGATGTGTGTTGTTTTTATCCCTATAG
Organism: Danio kyathit; assembly: GCA_903798195.1. Taxonomy (NCBI): domain Eukaryota; kingdom Metazoa; phylum Chordata; class Actinopteri; order Cypriniformes; family Danionidae; genus Danio; species Danio kyathit. Next base: position 62,265,965 of record LR812538.1, read on the forward strand.
CTATATATAATAAAAATAGAATGAAATTACTTTTGGGGCATCGCGGTAGCGCAGTGGTAGCATGATTGCCTCACAGCAAGTAGGTCGCTGGTTCGAGCCTCGGCTGGGTCAGTTGGTATTTCTGTGTGGAGTCTGCATTTTTTCCCCGTGTTCGCGTGGGTTTCCTCCTTGTGCAAAGTCCAAAGACATGCGGTACAAGTGAATTGGGTAAGCTAAATTGGCTGTAGTGTATGAGTGTGAATGAGTTTGTATGGATGTTTCCCAGTGACTGGTTGCAGCTGGAAGGGCATCCGCTTCGTAAAACATATGCTGGATAAGTTGGCAGTTCATTCTGCTGTGGCGACCCCAGATTAATAAAGGGACTAAGCCGAAAAAGAAAATAAATAAATGAGTTTAACATTTAACTATCAAAATTCATGGTTTAACTTTATTTAATGCACTGCGAGTTAACGTGAACTAAGGGTGCTTTCACACCTAGATTTTTGTTCCGGAACCTGGCGCGTTTGCCCAGTTAGCGCGGTTCGTTTGGCATATGTGAACAGGGCAATCGCGCTCGGATCCGCGCCAAAGGCAATCGCTCCGAGACCGCCTGAATGAGGTGGTCTCGGCTCGATTGAAACGAACTCTGGAGCGGATCGATTGTAGTGAGAAAGCGATACGATCCGAGCCCGGCTATATCACAGTGTTTTATAGATATGTAATAGGCATATGGAAGAGAGAATTAAAGCAGGTCGCACATCAGAAGCGCCGCTCGGCGGCGCGCCGCGCAGCGCCACGCATTTCAGAATTCTAAAAATAGGTTTCAATTAGAGTACACACACCGGCGCCGCAAGTCGGCGGCTGTCGGCGGCTGTCCGCGGCGCCCAGCCACGACTCAGGACACTGTTCAGAATTCTGCCGCGCCACAGAGCGCCATCTGATTAGTTTCGTTTTAAATAGCCTGCAAATGTGCGCGTCTGGTGTGCGATACTTTCAACTGTCATGTGCGCGCCGTGTCGCGGCGCTGAGCGGCGCATCCGGTGTGTGACGGGCTTATGAGTAGGGCGGGAGGTCATTCCAGACATCCCAAGTCTCCCGGAAGTTCTGGGAGTCTCCCGCAAATGCACAGAGACTCCCGGATGCCCGCAAACGAGTGATAATCTCCCTTAAATCGCGCATCTCCCTCTCGGTCCTCAAAATACTTCGCGCACCCTTCTCATCACCCCTCCCAACCGCATCCCTCCTTGCTCTTCAGACATGTCGCGCACACGGTGTCAACCACCCCCAAACCAACCACCACTCTGCAAAATAAACCATGAAACTCTGATCAATGTGAGGAGAGTTTACTCACACGTGACTTGTTTTAGCTATTTTGGTCCGTTTAGAAACTTTGCCGCGTGAAAGCGAACCGCACCAAGAACAAAGAGCAACAATGTAACAATTTTAATCCCTGTTTCGGAACAAATGAATCGATTCACAGGTGTGAAAGCACCCTAAGAGTGAACAACATATTTCCATTAACTAATGTTAACGTTATCAAAGATGAATATTGCAATAAATATATTTTTCAATGTTTGTTCATGTTAGAAACCTTCACTAACATTAAATAACAACCTTATTATAAAGTGTGACCATGTTATTAATTCGTACTTAAATTTTACTTCGGTAACATACACTTGTCCCTCAATACAGAGATTTTTTGTGTATAAATATCGTCATAAGTCTTATTTATTTAGTCATATTTATAATCAGCTAACCAAAAGGAGGCAGTGTGCGTAAGGAAGAAGCAAATGTAAGACAACAGTTCTTGCTTGTTCACAAAACACGAAAATGTTCACAGACAAGGTTAGGTATGAGGTAATGAGTAGGCCCACACGGAATCTGCGCGCGCAGAATTCTGCAGATTTTTAGCTCATCATTTATTGTGTTTATTTACTTGTGTAAATGTGTGTAAATTTATATTTATTAAGTTTTTTAAATTAATTTCAGTAGAATTATTGACTATTCATATAATTTATTTACAACACAGTTTGTAAACTAATATTTTCTGTCTTTTAGTAGATATATTATATAGAAGACTTGATTTGTTTACGAACAATTTCATGCAAATGTCAACCTTGTCATGAAAAAAATTACGTTTTCACCAAAATACGGAAACCGTTTCTGATTTTTTTGTGTAAGCAAGTATTTTACAGTACTTTAGAAATGCTCAAAAATGCGTCTGTCAATGTTTTCAAACTATTATATTTGATTTACCAAAGTCACACAAATGGAAATTTCACATCCGTCACATCCATAACGGAGAGACGTCACATCCATAACAACACTTTTTCCTCATAAATGCAAAAAATATTAAATAAAATCAAACATGTTTGTTCTATAGTGAGCCAACTCTTATCCTTTTGATTAACATTGTTTCTTTTGGGTTGTGCAGTTTAATTCACAGAATTTCTGTTGTATACTGTAAACTCGCAGACTTTTTTTGTCACATCCATAATAACGCATGCTTATTTTCCTCGTTTAAGATACAAAACATGTTTACATATTGATATTTTTCTGATCCCATAACTCTGTGGTTAGTTGTTCTGGAAAGTATAAACAGATGTTTCAATATAATGTTAACGTACACTTTCTATGTGAATTTATGTTTTTAGATTTTGCTGCAAATGTCACATCCATAACGCTGGAATTGCTCTTACCGAATAAAGTAAATCTAATTGGATTTGCATTGTAAACATTAAATAAAAGTTAAAAAGGTTATAAAAAGTTATAAAAGTTCTGATACTCCCAAAATCATTCCGCATAAATCCGCAGATTTTTAACAAAATTATGCGCAGAAATAGCACAAAATGTCCGCAGATTCCGTCTGGCCCTAGTTATGAGTAGGCCCACACGGAATCTGCGCGCTCAGAATTCCGCAGATTTTCTGCAGATTTTCCGCAGATTTCCGCAGATTTTTAGCCCATCATTAATTCTGTTTATTTACTTAAAGTTAACTATTTACAGTTTATCTAATTGGATTTGCAGTTTAAACATTAAATACAAGTTAAAAAGATATTATTTTTTATTTAACATTTTAAGGTTTTAGTTATGATACTCCTAAAATAATTCCGCAGAAATCCGCTGATTTTTACCAAAATTCTCCGCAGAAATAGCAAAAAACGTCCGCAGATTCCGTCTGGCCCTGCTAATGAGGTAACATTTAACGTTAGAAAAAAACATACCGTTTAATTTCTTCAAGTAGGTTCAGAGCTTCCGAGAGTTGTCTTCTATCAATCCCGGTCATACATAATTGTATTAAGTTTCTTCTTTATGTAATATTTTACCGCAAAAAACCGAACAATTGCCAAGCGTTTATTAATTATTATATAACGTATCAACGTATTTCGAGCGCTGTTGTGTGACGCCCTCGACCGCGTCAGTTCGTACGTCATAGTCACGTGATACGATTTGAAATTAAACCTCGAGTCTCTCAACAACAACACCGCTGTCAGCGCTTTGTTGAAGTTAGCACGAATATTTAATGAGGTATCGCTGTCATTTTAACAACTTATAAATGTTTATGAGTGGCAAATATAATGTTTGATTACTTGAAAATGTGTTTCTGTTAGCGTTAGCTGTAGCAGACAGCTGTAGACTGTCAGTTATTTCATTTTAACCCTTGTTACTCTAGAATTAGCATTACAGATAGCATGCGCTGCTTTGTTAAAGTTAACAAGAATATCTTGAGGTATCGTTGTCATTTTTAACAACTTATAAGTGTATGTGATTGTCAAATATAATGTTTTTATTATTTGAAAGTGTTTTTCTATTAGCGTTAGCTGTAGCAGACAGATTTAGACTGGCAGTAAATAAATATTAACTCTTGTTATTCAAGAATTAGCATTACATCCACTGATCTAAAATACAGAATTCTATGAAGATCAGTGATTACAACTAACATTCGTTGTTTGTTGAATAAATTAAATCACAGAAACCTTCGCTCAGGATGGCTGTAAGACTTGAAAACTCTCAGGGCCTGAAAATGGATGAACTGTCGTCTCACACTTGGAGGTAAGAAATAAAATAAAGGTAAAGTTGGTTTTATATTCACACATTCGTTCATTTAGAAGTCTCTATATTGTTTACCATGCTACTCTGAATATTCGATCAGAATTAGCATGTAAGTATGACTTCAAAACAACATTAACACTATCTAATTGACTGTGAACAATGTTGTACTTTGATAGTCATTGGCTGCTTATATGATTTCGCTATTTAGAACTTGCAAATAATACATTAATGAAATTATATTATTAAGGAGAAAGTCTGAATATCTGAATATAAAACCAACTTTACCTCTATAGAAATAAATGCTAAAGCTTCTGAAATAAATGATCATGTTGCTGTACGTTAACGTCTGATTGTCAAGTATTAAAATAACACTGGTTTGAGGTCCTTTGTAGGGAAGATCAGCTAGTTTAAAGCATTTTGTATATTTTAAACTGGACTAACCCAAAATAAAGAATAAATAATACAGTTTTTATTTAGTTTTTTTTTTGTTTTTCGTTCAAAATATGTGTCCTGTTTAATATTGTTTTCTGAAGATGCTCTACTAATACGTAGTTAAGCAAAACAATGTAATTAACATTATAGAGAAGTGTTAGAAGATTATTGTTAATATATTATATGGTATGTATGTTTATGTATAGATAGATAGACAGACAGGCACAATAGTGAACATTTGAAGTGGACTAAAATAAGACAAGAATAGGTGTTTTTAAATTGAGGTAAAGTTAGTTTTATATTCATATATTCAGACTTTCTCCTTAATATTATAATTCCACAAAAATATTCTTTGCAAATTCTAAAATGGTAAAATCATATTAGCAACCAATGACTATCAAAGTACAACATATTTCACAGTCAATTGAATAGTGCTAATGTTGTTTTGAAGTCATACTTGTGATTTTAGACCCAATATTCAAAGTACCATGGTAAACAATATAGGGAGCATGTCATTGAACTAATGTGCGAATAACACAAACTTTACTTCAGTTGTTTTGTATAGTTTTAGGACCACTTTGATTAAATGATTTGATACCCTCTAGGATGAAACAGTATCTCCAGCAGAAAAGTGACCTCCACATCAAAATCTATTGGTCAGCCCACGATTCAGCAAACATCTGAAAAACAAATCACTTGCGCACCAACATCCAGCCTGCTGTAGAGCTGAAGAGTGCAGTGACTTTACTTTATATCCACAGAAAAGACCGATCTCCAAAGATGCCTTTTCAAGTTGTACAGAAATCTGTTTTTGGAACAAATAAAGACCGCAGAAGGCAATCGTTTACTTGAATTATTCAGCCTGATATGTTTACTGCTCCAAAATATGTCTAGCTAAATATTTTAAATAATCATTGACTTTGGGAAAATAGTTGTTGTTTTTATTACCCAGACATTTAAAAAGAACATATTTAAGAGCAATAATCATGACATCCTGAAACCGTGATATTTTTATCCAAGGTTATTATACCGTCAGAATCTTAAAACCAGCACATGTCTAATATATTCATGAGTGTTTGTTTGTGTCCAAAGTGCTCCAAGCATCCCCGTGGAGGCTGTGGCCTCGTTCCAGAAAAGCCAGACTCAAGAGGGGCTCAGGGGTCAGAGGGAAGATAACCTGGAGATCATGTACTGTAAAGATCAGATTTACCAGGGAGACGCAGAGTTCAGCATCGAGGAGCTTCGTGCGCAGCGATACTACAAGGCTATGAGAGGTGTGTCCATATCTGGAGTGTGTTAACCCTCCTGTTGGTTAAATGGTTAAAAGATAACCCGGGCACCATTTTTACAGCAAAAAAATAAAATAAAATAAATGTAATCTTGAACCGGGTTCCCAGGCTTCTTTAAAGTACTTGAATTTCAGACATATGAATTCAAGGCCTGGAAAGTACTTAAAGTACAAAGGAAATCAAAAGGAGGAGTCTGTTTTAATAACTCTCCTCAAACCCTTTCCCCCATCTTTCTGAATGAATTGCCTACTTTACTGCATCCAATCAGATTGCAGTAGAAAAAACAAGCCACGCCCACTGCTTTCTCGTTTAATATTCCATTTCTCTATGAACTGCATTGCAATACAAGAGAAAAAAAAAAAACAGTTGCAGGCCCTACGGCTCTATGCTTTCTGAAAGTACTTAAATTACAGACGTATTTAAGGCCTGGACAGTACTTCAAAACAAACAGCCCTGTGGCCCAAGGGTGGTTACTCACTGAAGCTAAGCAGGGCTGAGCCTGGTCAGTACCTGGATGGGAGACCACGTGGGAAAACTAGGTTGCTGTTGGAAGGGGTGTTAGTAAGGCCAGCAGGGGGCGCTCAACCTGTGAGTCCTAACGCCCCAGTATAGTGAAGGGGACACTATACTGTCAGTGAGCGCCGTCTTTCGGATGAGACATAAACCGAGGTCCTGACTCTCTGTGGTCATTAAAAATCCCATGGCACTTCTGGTAAAGAGTAACCCCGGTGTCCTGGCCAAATTTCCTACATTGGCCCTTAATGGCCTCCCAATCATTCCCATCCACTGAATTGGCTCTATCACTGTCTGTCTACCCCATCGATACGCTTATTTCACGCGACCGCCATTTTAGAACACGAAAGCGAGGCTGCGGTGGGAAGAAAGCCGGAAGTATAGGATCAGCACTGTAAACATTGCATCAATATGCTGTGTGCTATAAACCTCCAGCTGTTGCTGCGACTTCAAAATGCAGAAATGGTGTAAACATCACTTTAATATCATTCCGTTCAGTTTAATATAAACAATTAAAAGCATATCAGGCATCAAACAACATCATAATCTCTTTTAAAGTGATACGCTTAAGTGTCCTCCTAGACGTCAGTCCAGGGCAGCAGGTAAACACCGTGGGGACGCTTCCCTGCTTCAGCCTATGTAACCCGGTGAGTGATAAAACAGTGCAGTCCTCTGTGGCACATCTTCGTGTTGTCTTTAACAGTGTTGTCCCGGTACTGAAGTTTTAAAAACGTCAATTTCCCGCTAACATTTACGCGCCGCTAAGCGCGCTCATAAACAGCTGATTTGCCATAGTATTCACCAGTGCTCAACAGAATGACTGTGAAGGTTATCAGCTCGCTGCTCTTCACAGATTGAAAACACACATAGACGGATA
>LR812538.1:62273207-62358207 GCA_903798195.1 Danio kyathit
TTGGAGCGTTTTAAAGCCGTGAAGATCAGTCGATTCATCATCGGATCGCTCGTCTGTGTTTGCACTCAGTAAACAGCGGTGAGGTGAACTGATGACCTTCACAGCCAATCAGAGTGATTTCTGTTGAGCACGTGAACACAATGGCCAATCAGCGCTGTTTAAGAACTCCATGAACAGTGTCTTAAATGTTAAAAAGAAACTGACGTTTATTTACATTTCAGTACGGAAATTTTGTATCGTGACTAGTCTAATATAGTGAAAGAATCAGTTCATTAACTTGAGTTTGATGAATGGCATCTAAAATGTGTGTTTGGGAAAGAAAACGTTAGCTAAGTAGTGCCATTTCCCTTAACTTAGCTGAAAATGAGGTCAAATATCCCTTTTTATTTTCACTATTCATTCAGAACAGACCTTCGGGTCACTCGGAAAGCGCTGAAATCATAAATTTGTGTCACTTTCTCTTCGCTGATAAGATATACAGCCAGGTACACAATATTCCTGTGCGACTCAGGCGATACTTCCGGGTTTCTTCCCACCGCAGCCTCGATTTCGCTGTTAATAATGGCGGCCGCGTGAAATCAGTCTATAGCTGGTGAGTGGTGAGCGCACTGGCACCATTGTCCTGTGGCTGCCGTCGCTTCATCCAAGTGGAGCTGTACACTGGTGGTGGTGTGGAGAGACCCCTTTCACGGCCATACACGATAAATGCACTATATAAATATACATTACTTACTTACTACATGAGTTTATGGTGTTATTTCAACAAATGTACTGTGCTGCTGTCAAAAAATAGAAATAAAAAAATATCTTAAATTTAAATCTTGTACAAGAACTTTGACAAATAATGCACATTTTATCAACATTTCAGATTATTAATATTACCAGTACTGAAACCAACAATTTATTTTAAAGTTACAGTGCTAACCACTAAACCACCTGCCACCTGAGATATGTCCATATTTTTAAAATAAAATGATCAAGTTATCAAGTAAAAGTTGAATAGCTTAAATAAGATAAGTCGACTTATTTTATTGATTGCAAGTAATGTAATTGCTTTTATGGTTTAGAATCAGATCAAACTTTTTTATGGCATTCATTTACTTTTTGATGACTTTGTAATTGTGCAGAAAAGGCTTCACACCTGAACAAAATGAAGCAGGACTTGCAGCTACAGATCGAGCAGGCACAGAGAAAACTTCACCAGAGAAACAGCACAGCGGCCCCACAGCAGGGCTTTCCTGAAGACAAAAGAGTACGTTTGGGTCAACAATACTTTAATTATTATTAAATATAAAACCTGTCATCATTTAAAAGTTTTTTTTTCTGTTGAACACAAAGATATTTTGAAGAATATTGTAATTCTAGCATTCATAGTGTCTTATGATTCAGTTCCAGCATTTTTCAAAATATTCTTCATTTAAGTTCAACAGAAGAAAACATGTTTGCAAACACTTGAAGGAGAGTAAATGTTCATGTCGATTGCGCTATTGCTTTAATAGCATGATTATTAGAACTGTGGAGTGGTGATGAAATGTGCGATAGCATGCTAAATGTATATACATAAATACAGTATTTTTAAAAATGTAATAGCGAACATACAGTGCATCCGGAAAGTATTCATAGATGAGACTCAAATTTAACTCTTTGGAGTGAATGCCAGGCGTTACGTTTGGAGAAAACCAGGCAGCACTCATCACCAGGCTAATAGCATCTCTACAGTGAAGCATGGTGGTGGCAGCATCATGCTGTGGGGATGTTTTTCAGCAGCAGGAACTGGAAGACTAGTCAGGATAGAGGGAAAGATGAATGCAGCAATGTACAGAGACATCCTGAATGAAGACCTGCTTCAGAGTGCTCTTGACCTCAGACTGGGGCAACGGTTCATGTTCCAGCAGGACAATGACCCAAAGCACACAGCCAAAATATCAATGGAGTGGCTTCACAACAACTCGATGAATGTCCTTGATTGGCCCAGCCAGAGCCCAGACCTAAACCCTATTGAACATCTCCGGAGAGATCTGAAAACGGCTGTACACCGTCGCTTACCGTCCAACCTGATAGGGCTTGAGAGGAAGTGCAAAGATGAATGGGCAAAAATTCCCAAAGACAGGTGAGCCGAGCTTGTGGCATCATATTCAGAAAGACTTGAGGCTGTAATCGCTGCCAAAGGTGCATCAACAAAGTATTGAGCAAAGGCTGTGAATACTGATGTACATGTGATGTTTCAGGCTTTATTTTTAATAAATTTGCAACAATTTCAAAAACTCTTTTTTCACATTGTCATTATGGAGGATTGTGTGTAGAATGTTGAGGAAATCAATGCATTTAATCCATTTTGGAATAACGCTGTAACATAAACAAATGTGGAAAAAGTGAAGCGCTGTCAATACTTTCCGGATGCACTGTAATTGTGTGTGTTAAAAAATGCTTTTCATATGTAGAGTTTTAGTGTCGTTTCTAATCCAAATATAAACAAATTCCTAAATCAAGAAACATTTTCTAGACAGGCAAAAAATATTGTCTAGTTTTCAGAAATAATAATGTCAAAGTTAAGTGAATTTTTCTTTAAATCGAGCAGAATAATCTGCTAGTGGAGTACGCTAAATAATCATTGTTAATAGATCCCAATGGCAGATTATTTTGCTTGTTTTAAAGAAAAACTGACTTAATTTTGACTCATTATTTCTGAAAACAAAACAAAATCAAGTTTTATCTTTCAAGGAAATGCTTCTTGATTTAAGATATTTATTTTGATATTTGGACTAGACAAACTTTAAGTAAGGAAATAATTTTATTATGGTGTATGTTTTAATTCATAGGTCTCATTCCTAAATTCCTGGAGAGCCGCAGCTCTGCAGTTTTGCTCCAACCCTAATCAAACACAGCTGATCCAAATAATCAAGGGCTGCGTCCGAAACCGCCTACTACTCAGTAGGTACTGCATTTGAATTTAAACGTACCACTCGACCGTTAGAAAAGTACGTTCTGTACAGTATGAATGTGAGTAATTGTGAATGGAATTCGGACGTACTACATCCGCCATTTTGTCATGGTCACGTGACCTAGTTGCGCCGCTTCACTCCCATTCATGAATTCTCTCGCGGGGCATCATGGGATAGCGCAGCGTGCATGGGATGCGCACTTCAGTATCTCGCCGGAAGTAGTAAGTCATCCGGGTACTTCTCGCATACTGATTTTCGAATTCAATGAATTCAGACATACTACTTGGCTGGCATACTGATTTTAGCGTACTGTATAGTATGGAAGTATGCGGTTTCGGATGCAGCTAAGGTGTTTAAGACTGTTTTGAACACCTTGATTAGTTGGATCAGCTGTGTTTGATTAGGGTTGGAGCAAAACTGTGCGGAGCTGCGGCCCTCCAGGAATTACGTTTGAAACCCATGTTTTAATTGATCTTTAAGACACTCTTTAGCCTCAGATATTTTTAAAAATGGTGTCAATAATGTTAATAATTTGTCTAGATTATCCTCCAGGACGCCAGTTCTTCCATCCAGAGACCTACAGGTTCATGTGAATCTGCTGCTGATACAGTGAAATCTGCTTCATTTGTGATATACAGTGAGCAGGAAGAAGGACGTGCAGTTTCCAGGTCAGTTTTCAATAAAACCAACATTCCATAGCAATTTCTCCATAGCAAAATTGGGTTTAACCATAATTTGCCTTTAAATAAACCTACTGTGAGCTCTGGTGCTTTAATAGATGGTCAATTGTTAATGAAGGCATTATAAAACACAAATAATCAACAGTGAAAAGCATTTCGGGATTACATCCAACATTACCCATGATGCTGTACAATTCCACCAATCAGAGAGTTTCATTAGGCAAATGCGTCCAATCCCAAATCTTATAAAGCACTTCAAATCAAATCTGTCTTCTTACACTTTAGAGCTGCACAATATATCGTTTCAGCATCGATATCGCGATGTTTACATCTGCAATTGTCACATAGCAGGATATGCCATGTCGAATCGAGATTATAGTTGACCAGGAGCCACAGTAAATACTCATGGTTTATGGAGTCATTGCAAAGATTAATTGTAAGGTTACTGAAATGTTTGTCATTTAAACGTGATTTTAGGGCTTGTGACTGTGTGAACATTTCAAGGTAAAACGTTCAGGCACAAGAAATTATACTGTTTGTAATCGTAATTAGGAATAATTGTAATAGTGAGAGTGTTAGGTGACATTTGATTATTTTAATTTGTTCAGCTGAATATTGCTAGACTCCCAGAAAACAGGTTATATCACTTGCATTTTTGCTTTACTGTATTTATCAATAATTGTGATTGATTTATTGTATTTTATGCAGATGCCCTCCACTACAAAATCATTACTATCAGTCTAAAATTGATTTCTTTCCAAATAGAGCTATTCTAGTCATATGGTGAGATTGTACTCAATATGGCAATATGTATCGCAGTATCACAATGTCAGTTTTTTGTGCAACTCTATTACACTTAATAGTTCAATATTTGTGTATATATACATTAAGGTTGAGCTGTATTTACTGTCCATTATATATTAATTGTTGGTTTAGCAATGCACAAGCATCAATTTTTCACTCACTTTGCAAAAAAAAAATCTTGAGGGTTCAAAATCATTGACTGTGTGATAGACTATTAGAATGAGCCTATAATTCAAGTTATAAAATAATACAAAGATGCCTTCATGGGTTTCTTATTTATGTTTATGAAAAATGAATTGTTTAGTAATATACAAGCAAGGATGCTGTTTACTACAGCGCCATCAAAAATGTGACTTAAAATGTTGCGTACAGTTAAAGTCAAAATGATTTGCACTCCTGTGAATTTGTTTTTCTTTGTCAAATGTTTCCCAAATGATGTTCAACAGATTCAGGAAATTTTCACAGTATTTCCTAAAATATTTTTTCTTCTGGAGAAAGTCTTATTTGTTTTATTTCGACTAGAATAAAAGCAGTTTTTAATTGTTTTAAAGCCATTTTAGGGTCAATATTATTATCCCCCGTAAGCAATATTAGTTTTGGATTGTCTCCAGAACTTGCCTAATTACCCTAACTTTTAACCTAATAAGCTTTATTAAAATAAGTTTTATTTTAACTTTAAATGTCACTTTAACAGGCATCATAGCCACCTGGTCGACCTTTTATCCATAGGCTATCATTATTATTTTAATTGCTTATTACTATTGAGTTGTGTCAGTATATTATCCAATGTAAAAAAAAATATAAAGGGTTAAGCTGAATACTATTAAATATTATGTGCTGTCATCATGGCAAAGATAAAAGAAATCAGTTAATAGAAATTAGTTGTTAAAACTATTATGATTAGAAATGTGTTGAAGTAATCTGCTCTCCCTTAAACAGAAATTGGGGGAAAAATATTGAGGAGAGCTAATAATTCTGACTTCAACAGTATGTCTAAAATCAGAGAAGATACCAACACAAAACACACTCTGCAAAATATTGTTTAATTATCATTATATTCATATTTTGCTGTAATAAAGAGCTGGATTAAAAGGGAAAAATGTTGATTTATTTGTATGTTTTTCCCCTCTTGTGTGATTCAGTAGCAGTTCAGTGAGTCGAGAGGACGATATGGATCAAAGTGAGTTTCTGCAAGTGATTCATTTGTTTAATATACATCATTTTGATTAGATTAGATTTTACATTATGCAATAAAAGCACAGATGCTCATGAATATGATTATTGATTGTGTGTTTTTAAGGTGGAAGTGATGCTAAACTACAGAAAACAGCAAAAATCTTCACCATTTATGATGAGAATACACAGACAGACAAAATGTAGGACGATTTTCTTTAATTCTTTTTGATAATCATTCTTTATCATACTTTAATCACTTTTTATTGTCACTCACTTTACAGAGTTTATTTATTCGGTTTCACCAATGATAATAGTTTAAACAAAGCCTGAGCAGAATATTTCCGCATCTATTTCTGAACGAATCATTTGAGTCAAATGATTCATTGATTTGTTCATACCTGCAGCCAGTTGTTTTTTTTCCAAATGAATCACCCGTTTTGAACAAATCATTTGATTATTTGGTGTCATGTTCATGTATTGTATACCTTAACCAGGAAAGATACCAGCGCAGAAATGTTTAATTATTGTTTTTGTTTATTCATATTTTCCAAAGATCAATGATTAGGATGTTTCACTGAATTTGTTTTATTGATGTTGCTTTCTCCTCTTGTGTGATTCAGTAGCAGTTCAGTGAGTCGAGAGGACGATATGAATCAAAGTGAGTTTCTGCAAGTGATTCATTTGTTTAATATGCATTGTTTTGATTAGTGCAGCTGCTGCTGTTTTACATAATGCAATAAAAGCACAGATGCTCATGGATATGATGATTGATTGTGTGTTTTTAAGGTGGAAGTGATGCAAAACTGCAGAAAACAGCAAAACCTTTCACCATTTATGATGAGAATACACTGACAAACAGAATGTAGGAACGATTTTCTTTGTTAATTCTTTTTGATAGTCATTCTGTATCATACTTTCATCACTTTTTATTGTGTCACTCACTTTACAGATTTTCATTCGTTCATTTTCTTTTCGGCTTAGTCCCTTTATTAATCTAAGGTCGCCACAGCGGAATGAACCGCCAACTTATCCAGCACATTTTTTTGGCCTTCCAGCCACAACCATCACTGGGAAACTTTACAGAGTTTATATTTATTTATTTATTTGGTTTCACCAATGATGATAGTTCAAACAAAGCTGGAGCAGAATATTTGTGCATCTATTTCTGAATGAATCCTTTGAGTCAAATGATTCATTGATTCGTTCTCACCTGCAGCCACTTGTTTTATTTTCAAGTGAATGACCCGTTTTGAACAAATCATTTGAATTAAACAGATTATTTGGTGTCGTGGATTACATGCCTTAACCAGGAAAGATACCAGCACAAAAATGTTTAATTATTGTTTTTGTTTATTCATATTTTGCAAAGCTCAATGATTAGGATATTATTGAATTTGTTTTATTGATGTTGTTTTTTTCCTCTGATGTGATTCAGTAGCAGTTCAGTGAGTCGAGAGGATGATATCAATCAAAGTGAGTTTCTGCAAGTGATTCATTTTAATATTCAATTTCACATTATTTTGATTAGTGCAGCTGCTGATATTGCTCAATGGTGAAATCAAAGCACAGATGCTCATGAATATGATGACTGATTGTGTGTTTTTAAGGTGGAAGTGACGCAAAACTGCAGAAAACAGCAAAACCTTTCCCCATATATGATGAGAATACACTGACAAACAGAATGTAAGAATGATTTTTGTTAATTTGTTACATTTTTAATGCATTTATTCATTCATTATTTCATAATTTCTTATTGAATGGCACTCGCTTTAAAAAAAAAAAACAACAACAACAAAAGCACATTTTGACAGTCCAAACGTAGTAAAATTATACTAAACTCAATATGCAGCCTTGAACTGATGAAAGCAAAAAATAAAATCCTGAATTGTTTTATATTTATATGATAAAGTAATGTCACACATGCAAGAGTTTCCTTTTTCTGAATTGTGATATTTATTTTATACAACAGTTTATTCATAGTTTAGGCACAATATTGTGATTTTAAAATAGTTGAAGCAGAACACTGTGCTGTTTTCCTGATTAAATCTGTTTCTGAGACTTTTCACCACCTTTACTGACACTTTTTAGTGAATCATTTATGTATTTCATGCCTTAAAGGTGCTGTATGTACGTTTTTGACTCTTCTAAAGCATTAAAACACCATCATATGTTTGCAGATATTCAGAAACATGCTCAGTGAGCATTCTTGTTTATCTGAAAAACAATGCTGAAGTAAGATATTCTTTGCTTTGAAAATGTGCGTTATGTGCCGGAACGGCTGTCTTTGTTTTGGTCCTTTTAACCCGCCCACTGCCAGTTTAGCCAATTATATTTCAGCACCACAGGTTACCTTGTAGGAAGACAGCATATTTCATTCATTCATTCATTCAGGAAGGCTCTCAAAGTGTGCGTCCATGATCAAAATGCGACCTCCAGTGGACAGTAGCAGACTCTGAAATGAGATGCAGATTCAGAGTTTCACATGAGGTTATTAATTAGCAAATAATATAAAAATCATGAGCGTAAACATTAGGTGAGCAGGTTACATTGTAACCCGTGTCCTAACAACATGCTATGTGATGAGATTGGCAGTGATATGGTAAGGTTTATAATCTAATTAATACATATTAAACCTCTTTAACATTATTAAATGCTGAATCACTGATATGTGTTGGTTTGCACTGAGTCTCAGTTTTGAAGTTCAGTTTCAGACGGTTTATTTTATTTTCCAGATCTGAGCTGAACTATCTGCTGCTGCTTTCAGTAGTATGGCAATAAATGGCATGTAAAATGGCATTCAGTCTCATATTATTAGCATTTAACACTGAATAAAGCACATGAGCTGTACCTGAGCTGATCATTGTCAGTTTTCTGTTTTTCACCTGTGAGAAATTTAAGCCATTTCTAATATATCAATTTCAGGTGTTGGTTAGGACAAAAATATGGAAAATATCCCTTCTATTGCGTGCCGTTGCTTTTATTTAGAAGACGACTTAAATCAGCCTTTTCACACACAGCAAAATATTGTTGAATTATTGTTATTGTGCATGCCTATTTTCTATAATAAAGGAATAGATTAAGATATTTGCATTTAATTTGTTTTGTTGATGTGCATGTGTGTGTGTGTGTGTGTGTGTGTGTGGTTTTAGTGGCACTTCAGTAAGTCGAGAGGAGGATATGAATCAAAGTGAGTTCTGGATGTGATTTATTTGCTTATTATGCAGTTTTACATTACTTTGATTACTCATCTGCTAATATTGCCCTGCAGTACTTACAGTGGTGATATAAAATCACAGATGCTCATAAATGATTATTGTGTTTCCAGGTGGAAGTGATGCAAAACTGCAGAAAACAGCGACAGGAAAGCCTTTCACCATTTTTGAGGATAATGCACAGACAAGCAAAACGTAAGAACGCTCAGCTGACTTTTGGTTTGTTCTTTCTCCTTTTTAGTTTTTAATTAAATTTTTCTTTCCTTTTTTTATTGTGTTATTAATTTTTTTCTTTGTTTCTGTGGTTCTTTTATTTCTTTATCTGTCATTTGTTTTCATTTCATTCTTTGTATTTTTCTTTTTATCCCTAATCATTTTTCTTCCATTATGTATTTTTTCCAATTTTAATCTTTTTTTTTTTTTTGCTTTATTTTTTTTACTAAATACTTAAAGGGCCACAAAACCCCGTGTCTCAGCAGGGTGTTTTCACACCTCTGTTTTGAAAAAAGTCAGGAAAGTTGGGCGTGTCCAGCTCTGGGAGTGTGGGAGTGTCGGGGGAGGGAAAGAGGGGATTGGATTTGCATAGAAGGGAGTTTCCGTTTGGGCACGCGCTAAGTTTCACAGGCAAAACAAACACACAGAGGCTGATTTGATACCGCACAGCGAATGAGAGAAAAAAATCCTCTGCATTTCTCTGTAACTTATGCACTCGGTAGGTAGCGTCAGAAAGCCGTGTGTGTATAGACTATCCTGTCACAAAATGCAGCGAAAATCCTGCACAACGGGAATAGCTTGTGTTTACATGTTTACACTCGGAGAGCAGCATTAGCGGATCTTTCAGTCTATAATATTGTACTGTAATATTGCAGTGATATTAACATACTGTAAACTTAGTAACTAAATCATTTTGACTATGGTATGTCTTTAAAAACTGAAAGAGCACCGCTAACCACGAACTAACTTTGCAATCTTGGTTAAACAAAGGGCACTGCACTGCACACACACTTACCAAATCTGTAGACAGACAATCAAACTGGAGCTGTGTCTTTTTATTAAAAGGAGACAAGCGGCAAATCTGGATTTCACCATTTCCAGATGCGAAAAGCTCTCGGGTAAAAATGTTCCTTACAAACGCATTTCTGTCGCGTGCACTGTAATCCACACGTGAGTCCAGCAGCTCTCTCATAGAGGGAAAATGAAAACAAAACCTTCGTTGCAGCACACTAATAAACGCAACACAGACGACTCTTGTCTCCAAATTCTTGTTCTTTCACTTTTGGCAACGCAACATGGCGTCTCTCTGCCGTCTGACTCTGAACAGTGTAAACACAGGTAAACAGTCTCCGGAGCTATCATGCATATTAATGAAGTTTCACGTCATACACAATAGAGCGCGCTGATTGGTTTGAAGCACGTCTTTGTCATGAATTAATGCCGCACACTCAGATACGTCACAATGTTCTCGAAAAGACAGACAGCCACTCTCCAGCCTAGATTTACACCCATGTATCTCATGGCCGTGACGCAGCTTCAAAAATTCGTTTCAAACCGGAAGAACGAATTTGCTCAAAATAATACAAAAACAACCAATTTTCACTTTTTAGTGCAATATATGTGTCCTTCTTTTCTTTTTTCAAAAATCATCATTGCAGTTTTATTGTGCTTTCTGAGTGACGTGTTTTAACTCTCTTTTTTTATCATTCTTTCTCAGTTTTTTTGTTTCGTTGTTGGTTCATTTTTGTTTTCTCTTATTATTGTTGCATTGTTTCTGTTCTTTTTCTTTACTCAACATCAGGGGTGGGCAAACTTGATCCTGGAGGGCCAGTGTCATGCATAGTTTAGCTCCAACACTAATCAAAAACACCTGAACATGCTAATCAGTGTCTTCATGATCACTAGAAATCTATAAGCAGGTGTGTTTGATTAGAGTTAGAGCTAAACTGTGCAGGACACCGGCCCTCGAGGACAGAGTTTTCCCACCCCTGCTCTACATTCTTTGCTTGTTATCTTTTTTTTTTGTCCATTCTTTTATTATCAATCCTTTATCTTTCATTGTTTTCATTATTTTTTGCTGCTTTTTATTTATTTATAGTTTTAGCTCTCTTTTTTGTTTTGTCTTCCTTTTATTAAATGATTAAATATGTTCTTTTTTTTCTATTTCAGGTCATCTTCTGCAAACCGTAAATCTCTAAAGCTGCCCACACTGAGTCTGAAAGCACCGAAGCCAAAAGCAGAGCTGGTCACAGACAAAGTGAGATCTGTGTTTCTTCAGTAATTAATCTCAGTTAGACATATGCTAAGTTAGGAATAAAGTAGATTCCAGAGGTTGTTATCGCAGAATAAAGCCCATCAGGTTTATCTGCAGCTGTTGTATTAGACTATAGGGTTTCTTCTGATAAAACAACCATCCTGGATGTACTTTATTCTGCTTATTACATGGCTACTGGCCACAAAAAATAAAAATTAGAAACAAAACATTGTTCTGAGCCATTATAGTTTATTAATTCTTTAATTAAAAGTAAAGCTGACTGAAACTAAAACAGCTGATGGAGTATACACTAACATGCGCATTATTCAGACACAAGATAGCGCCAAACGATCAAAAACAGAAAGCTGACAGAAACTAAAACAGCTGATGGAGTATACACTAACCTGCTCATTATTCAGACACTAGATGGCGCCAAACGGTCAAAAACACAAAGCTGACTGAAACTAAAACAGCTGATGGAGTATACACTAACCTGCGCATTATTCAGACACTAGATGGCGCCAAACGGTCAAAAACACAAAGCTGACTGAAACTAAAACAGCTGATGGAGTATACACTAACCTGCGCATTATTCAGACACTAGATGGAGACAAACAGTCAAAAACACAAAGCTGACTGAAACTAAAACAGCTGATGGAGTATACACTAACCTGCACATTATTCAGACACTAGATGGAGACAAACAGTCAAAAACACAAAGCTGACTGAAATTAAAACAGCTGATGGAGTATACACTAACCTGCACATTATTTAGACACTAGATGGAGACAAACAATCAAAAACACAAAGCTGACAGACACTAAAACAGCTGATGGAGTATACACTAACCTGCACATTATTCAGACACTAGATGGAGACAAACAGTCAAAAACACAAAGCAGACAGAAATTAAAACAGCTGATGGAGTATACACTAACCTGCACATTATTCAGACACTAGATGGAGACAAACGGTCAAAACACAAAGCTGACTGAAACTAAAACAGCTGATGGAGTATACACTAACCTGCACATTATTCAGACACTAGATGGAGACAAACAGTCAAAAACACAAAGCTGACTGAAATTAAAACAGCTGATGGAGTATACACTAACCTGCACATTATTCAGACACTAGATGGAGACAAACAGTCAAAAACACAAAGCTGACTGAAACTAAAACAGCTGATGGAGTATACACTAACCTGCACATTATTCAGACACTAGATGGCGCCAAACGGTCAAAAACACAAAGCTGACTGAAACTAAAACAGCTGATGGAGTATACACTAACCTGCGCATTATTCAGACACTAGATGGAGACAAACAGTCAAAAACACAAAGCAGACAGACATTAAAACAGCTGATGGAGTATACACTAACCTGCACATTATTCAGACACTAGATGGCGCCAAACGGTCAAAAACACAAAGCTGACTGAAACTAAAACAGCTGATGGAGTATACACTAACCTGCGCATTATTCAGACACTAGATGGAGACAAACAGTCAAAAACACAAAGCTGACTGAAACTAAAACAGCTGATGGAGTATACACTAACCTGCACATTATTCAGACACTAGATGGAGACAAACAGTCAAAAACACAAAGCTGACAGAAACTAAAACAGCTGATGGAGTATACACTAACCTGCGCATTATTCAGACACTAGATGGAGACAAACAGTCAAAAACACAAAGCTGACTGAAACTAAAACAGCTGATGGAGTATACACTAACCTGCACATTATTCAGACACTAGATGGAGACAAACAGTCAAAAACACAAAGCTGACTGAAATTAAAACAGCTGATGGAGTATACACTAACCTGCACATTATTCAGACACTAGATGGAGACAAACAATCAAAAACACAAAGCTGACAGACACTAAAACAGCTGATGGAGTATACACTAACCTGCGCATTATTCAGACACTAGATGGAGACAAACAGTCAAAAACACAAAGCTGACTGAAATTAAAACAGCTGATGGAGTATACACTAACCTGCACATTATTCAGACACTAGATGGAGACAAACAATCAAAAACACAAAGCTGACAGACACTAAAACAGCTGATGGAGTATACACTAACCTGCACATTATTCAGACACTAGATGGAGACAAACAGTCAAAAACACAAAGCAGACAGAAATTAAAACAGCTGATGGAGTATACACTAACCTGCACATTATTCAGACACTAGATGGAGACAAACAGTCAAAAACACAAAGCTGACTGAAATTAAAACAGCTGATGGAGTATACACTAACCTGCACATTATTCAGACACTAGATGGAGACAAACAATCAAAAACACAAAGCTGACAGACACTAAAACAGCTGATGGAGTATACACTAACCTGCACATTATTCAGACACTAGATGGAGACAAACAGTCAAAAACACAAAGCAGACAGAAACTAAAACAGCTGATGGAGTATACACTAACCTGCACATTATTCAGACACTAGATGGAGACAAACAGTCAAAAACACAAAGCTGACAGAAACTAAAACAGCTGATGGAGTATACACTAACCTGCACATTATTCAGACACTAGATGGAGACAAACAGTCAAAAACACAAAGCTGACTGAAACTAAAACAGCTGATGGAGTATACACTAACCTGCACATTATTCAGACACTAGATGGAGACAAACAGTCAAAAACACAAAGCTGACTGAAACTAAAACAGCTGATGGAGTATACACTAACCTGCGCATTATTCAGACACTAGATGGAGACAAACAGTCAAAAACACAAAGCAGACAGAAATTAAAACAGCTGATGGAGTATACACTAACCTGCACATTATTCAGACACTAGATGGAGACAAACAGTCAAAAACACAAAGCTGACTGAAACTAAAACAGCTGATGGAGTATACACTAACCTGCACATTATTCAGACACTAGATGGAGACAAACAGTCAAAAACACAAAGCTGACTGAAACTAAAACAGCTGATGGAGTATACACTAACCTGCACATTATTCAGACACTAGATGGAGACAAACAGTCAAAAACACAAAGCAGACAGAAATTAAAACAGCTGATGGAGTATACACTAACCTGCACATTATTCAGACACTAGATGGCGCCAAACGGTCAAAAACACAAAGCTGACTGAAACTAAAACAGCTGATGGAGTATACACTAACCTGCGCATTATTCAGACACTAGATGGAGACAAACAGTCAAAAACACAAAGCTGACTGAAACTAAAACAGCTGATGGAGTATACACTAACCTGCACATTATTCAGACACTAGATGGAGACAAACAGTCAAAAGCACAAAGCAGACAGAAATTAAAACCGCTGATGGAGTATACACTAACCTGCACATTATTCAGACACTAGATGGCGCCAAACGGTCAAAAACACAAAGCTGACTGAAACTAAAACAGCTGAAGGAGTATACACTAACCTGCGCATTATTCAGACACTAGATGGAGACAAACAGTCAAAAACACAAAGCAGACAGAAATTAAAACAGCTGATGGAGTATACACTAACCTGCACATTATTCAGACACTAGATGGAGACAAACAGTCAAAAACACAAAGCTGACTGAAACTAAAACAGCTGATGGAGTATACACTAACCTGCGCATTATTCAGACACTAGATGGAGACAAACAGTCAAAAACACAAAGCAGACAGAAATTAAAACAGCTGATGGAGTATACACTAACCTGCACATTATTCAGACACTAGATGGAGACACAGTCAAAAACACAAAGCTGACAGAAACTAAAACAGCTGATGGAGTATACACTAACCTGCGCATTATTCAGACACTAGATGGAGACAAACAGTCAAAAACACAAAGCTGACAGACACTAAAACAGCTGATGGAGTATACACTAACCTGCGCATTATTCAGACACTAGATGGAGACAAACAGTCAAAAACACAAAGCTGACAGAAATTAAAACAGCTGATGGAGTATACACTAACCTGCACATTATTCAGACACTAGATGGCGCCAAACGGTCAAAAACACAAAGCTGACTGAAACTAAAACAGCTGATGGAGTATACACTAACCTGCGCATTATTCAGACACTAGATGGAGACAAACAGTCAAAAACACAAAGCTGACAGAAATTAAAACAGCTGATGGAGTATACACTAACCTGCACATTATTCAGACACTAGATGGCGCCAAACGGTCAAAAACACAAAGCTGACTGAAACTAAAACAGCTGATGGAGTATACACTAACCTGCGCATTATTCAGACACTAGATGGAGACAAACAGTCAAAAACACAAAGCAGACAGAAATTAAAACAGCTGATGGAGTATACACTAACCTGCACATTATTCAGACACTAGATGGAGACAAACAGTCAAAAACACAAAGCTGACTGAAACTAAAACAGCTGATGGAGTATACACTAACCTGCACATTATTCAGACACTAGATGGAGACAAACAGTCAAAAACACAAAGCAGACAGAAATTAAAACAGCTGATGGAGTATACACTAACCTGCACATTATTCAGACACTAGATGGAGACACACAGTCAAAAACACAAAGCTGACAGAAACTAAAACAGCTGGAGTATACACTAACCTGCGCATTATTCAGACACTAGATGGAGACAAACAGTCAAAAACACAAAGCTGACTGAAACTAAAACAGCTGATGGAGTATACACTAACCTGCACATTATTCAGACACTAGATAGAGACACACAGTCAAAAACACAAAGCTGACAGAAACTAAAACAGCTGATGGAGTATACACTAACCTGCGCATTATTCAGACACTAGATGGAGACAAACAGTCAAAAACACAAAGCTGACAGACACTAAAACAGCTGATGGAGTATACACTAACCTGCGCATTATTCAGACACTAGATGGAGACAAACAGTCAAAAACACAAAGCTGACAGAAATTAAAACAGCTGATGGAGTATACACTAACCTGCACATTATTCAGACACTAGATGGAGACACACAGTCAAAAACACAAAGCTGACTGAAACTAAAACAGCTGATGGAGTATACACTAACCTGCACATTATTCAGACACTAGATGGAGACAAACAGTCAAAAACACAAAGCTGACAGACACTAAAACAGCTGATGGAGTATACACTAACCTGCACATTATTCAGACACTAGATGGAGACAAACAGTCAAAAACACAAATCTGACTGAAACTAAAACAGCTGATGGAGTATACACTAACCTGCGCATTATTCAGACACTAGATGGAGACAAACAGTCAAAAACACAAAGCTGACAGAAATTAAAACAGCTGATGGAGTATACACTAACCTGCGCATTATTCAGACACTAGATGGAGACAAACAGTCTAAAACACAAAGCAGACAGAAATTAAAACAGCTGATGGAGTATACACTAACCTGAGCATTATTCAGACACTAGATGGAGACAAGCGGTCAAAAACACAAAGCTGACAGACACTAAAACAGCTGATGGAGTATACACTAACCTGCGCATTATTCAGACACTAGATGGAGACAAACGGTCAAAAACACAAAGCTGACAGAAATTAAAACAGCTGATGGAGTATACACTAACCTGAGCATTATTCAGACACTAGATGGAGACAAGCGGTCAAAAACACAAAGCTGACTGAAACTAAAACAGCTGATGGAGTATACACTAACCTGCACATTATTCAGACACTAGATGGAGACACACAGTCAAAAACACAAAGCTGACAGAAACTAAAACAGCTGATGGAGTATACACTAACCTGCGCATTATTCAGACACTAGATGGAGACAAACAGTCAAAAACACAAAGCTGACAGACACTAAAACAGCTGATGGAGTATACACTAACCTGCGCATTATTCAGACACTAGATGGAGACAAACAGTCAAAAACACAAAGCTGACAGAAATTAAAACAGCTGATGGAGTATACACTAACCTGCACATTATTCAGACACTAGATGGAGACACACAGTCAAAAACACAAAGCTGACTGAAACTAAAACAGCTGATGGAGTATACACTAACCTGCACATTATTCAGACACTAGATGGAGACAAACAGTCAAAAACACAAAGCTGACAGACACTAAAACAGCTGATGGAGTATACACTAACCTGCACATTATTCAGACACTAGATGGAGACAAACAGTCAAAAACACAATCTGACTGAAACTAAAACAGCTGATGGAGTATACACTAACCTGCGCATTATTCAGACACTAGATGGAGACAAACAGTCAAAAACACAAAGCTGACAGAAATTAAAACAGCTGATGGAGTATACACTAACCTGCGCATTATTCAGACACTAGATGGAGACAAACAGTCTAAAACACAAAGCAGACAGAAATTAAAACAGCTGATGGAGTATACACTAACCTGAGCATTATTCAGACACTAGATGGAGACAAGCGGTCAAAAACACAAAGCTGACAGACACTAAAACAGCTGATGGAGTATACACTAACCTGCGCATTATTCAGACACTAGATGGAGACAAACGGTCAAAAACACAAAGCTGACAGAAATTAAAACAGCTGATGGAGTATACACTAACCTGAGCATTATTCAGACACTAGATGGAGACAAGCGGTCAAAAACACAAAGCTGACAGACACTAAAACAGCTGATGGAGTATACACTAACCTGCGCATTATTCAGACACTAGATGGAGACAAACGGTCAAAAACACAAAGCTGACAGAAACTAAAACAGCTGATGGAGTATACACTAACCTGCACATTATTCAGACACTAGATGGAGACAAACAGTCAAAAACACAAAGCTGACAGACACTAAAACAGCTGATGGAGTATACACTAACCTGCGCATTATTCAGACACTAGATGGGGACAAACAGTCAAAAACACAAAGCTGACAGAAATTAAAACAGCTGATGGAGTATACACTAACCTGCACATTATTCAGACACTAGATGGAGACAAACAGTCAAAAACACAAAGCTGACTGAAACTAAAACAGCTGATGGAGTATACACTAACCTGCGCATTATTCAGACACTAGATGGAGACAAACGGTCAAAAACACAAAGCTGACAGAAATTAAAACAGCTGATGGAGTATACACTAACCTGAGCATTATTCAGACACTAGATGGAGACAAGCGGTCAAAAACACAAAGCTGACAGACACTAAAACAGCTGATGGAGTATACACTAACCTGCGCATTATTCAGACACAAGATGGCGCCAAACGGTCAAAAACACAAAGCTGACTGAAACTAAAACAGCTGATGGAGTATACACTAACCTGCGCATTATTCAGACACTAGATGGAGACAAACAGTCAAAAACACAAAGCTGACAGAAATTAAAACAGCTGATGGAGTATACACTAACCTGCACATTATTCAGACACTAGATGGAGACAAACAGTCAAAAACACAAAGCTGACTGAAATTAAAACAGCTGATGGAGTATACACTAACCTGCACATTATTCAGACACTAGATGGAGACAAACAATCAAAAACACAAAGCTGACAGACACTAAAACAGCTGATGGAGTATACACTAACCTGCGCATTATTCAGACACTAGATGGAGACAAACAGTCAAAAACACAAAGCTGACTGAAATTAAAACAGCTGATGGAGTATACACTAACCTGCACATTATTCAGACACTAGATGGAGACAAACAATCAAAAACACAAAGCTGACAGACACTAAAACAGCTGATGGAGTATACACTAACCTGCACATTATTCAGACACTAGATGGAGACAAACAGTCAAAAACACAAAGCAGACAGAAATTAAAACAGCTGATGGAGTATACACTAACCTGCACATTATTCAGACACTAGATGGAGACAAACAGTCAAAAACACAAAGCTGACTGAAATTAAAACAGCTGATGGAGTATACACTAACCTGCACATTATTCAGACACTAGATGGAGACAAACAATCAAAAACACAAAGCTGACAGACACTAAAACAGCTGATGGAGTATACACTAACCTGCACATTATTCAGACACTAGATGGAGACAAACAGTCAAAAACACAAAGCAGACAGAAACTAAAACAGCTGATGGAGTATACACTAACCTGCACATTATTCAGACACTAGATGGAGACAAACAGTCAAAAACACAAAGCTGACAGAAACTAAAACAGCTGATGGAGTATACACTAACCTGCACATTATTCAGACACTAGATGGAGACAAACAGTCAAAAACACAAAGCTGACTGAAACTAAAACAGCTGATGGAGTATACACTAACCTGCACATTATTCAGACACTAGATGGAGACAAACAGTCAAAAACACAAAGCTGACTGAAACTAAAACAGCTGATGGAGTATACACTAACCTGCACATTATTCAGACACTAGATGGAGACAAACAGTCAAAAACACAAAGCAGACAGAAATTAAAACAGCTGATGGAGTATACACTAACCTGCACATTATTCAGACACTAGATGGAGACAAACAGTCAAAAACACAAAGCTGACTGAAATTAAAACAGCTGATGGAGTATACACTAACCTGCACATTATTCAGACACTAGATGGAGACAAACAGTCAAAAACACAAAGCTGACTGAAACTAAAACAGCTGATGGAGTATACACTAACCTGCACATTATTCAGACACTAGATGGAGACAAACAGTCAAAAACACAAAGCTGACAGAAACTAAAACAGCTGATGGAGTATACACTAACCTGCACATTATTCAGACACTAGATGGAGACAAACAGTCAAAAACACAAAGCTGACTGAAACTAAAACAGCTGATGGAGTATACACTAACCTGCACATTATTCAGACACTAGATGGAGACAAACAGTCAAAAACACAAAGCTGACTGAAACTAAAACAGCTGATGGAGTATACACTAACCTGCACATTATTCAGACACAAGATGGAGACAAACAGTCAAAAACACAAAGCAGACAGAAATTAAAACAGCTGATGGAGTATACACTAACCTGCACATTATTCAGACACTAGATGGCGCCAAACGGTCAAAAACACAAAGCTGACTGAAACTAAAACAGCTGATGGAGTATACACTAACCTGCGCATTATTCAGACACTAGATGGAGACAAACAGTCAAAAGCACAAAGCAGACAGAAATTAAAACCGCTGATGGAGTATACACTAACCTGCACATTATTCAGACACTAGATGGAGACAAACAGTCAAAAACACAAAGCTGACTGAAACTAAAACAGCTGATGGAGTATACACTAACCTGCGCATTATTCAGACACTAGATGGAGACAAACAGTCAAAAACACAAAGCAGACAGAAATTAAAACAGCTGATGGAGTATACACTAACCTGCACATTATTCAGACACTAGATGGAGACACAGTCAAAAACACAAAGCTGACAGAAACTAAAACAGCTGATGGAGTATACACTAACCTGCGCATTATTCAGACACTAGATGGAGACAAACAGTCAAAAACACAAAGCTGACAGACACTAAAACAGCTGATGGAGTATACACTAACCTGCGCATTATTCAGACACTAGATGGAGACAAACAGTCAAAAACACAAAGCTGACAGAAATTAAAACAGCTGATGGAGTATACACTAACCTGCACATTATTCAGACACTAGATGGCGCCAAACGGTCAAAAACACCAAAGCTGACTGAAACTAAAACAGCTGATGGAGTATACACTAACCTGCGCATTATTCAGACACTAGATGGAGACAAACAGTCAAAAACACAAAGCTGACAGAAATTAAAACAGCTGATGGAGTATACACTAACCTGCACATTATTCAGACACTAGATGGCGCCAAACGGTCAAAAACACAAAGCTGACTGAAACTAAAACAGCTGATGGAGTATACACTAACCTGCGCATTATTCAGACACTAGATGGAGACAAACAGTCAAAAACACAAAGCAGACAGAAATTAAAACAGCTGATGGAGTATACACTAACCTGCACATTATTCAGGACACTAGATGGAGACAAACAGTCAAAAACACAAAGCTGACTGAAACTAAAACAGCTGATGGAGTATACACTAACCTGCACATTATTCAGACACTAGATGGAGACAAACAGTCAAAAACACAAAGCAGACAGAAATTAAAACAGCTGATGGAGTATACACTAACCTGCACATTATTCAGACACTAGATGGAGACACACAGTCAAAAACACAAAGCTGACAGAAACTAAAACAGCTGATGGAGTATACACTAACCTGCGCATTATTCAGACACTAGATGGAGACAAACAGTCAAAAACACAAAGCTGACTGAAACTAAAACAGCTGATGGAGTATACACTAACCTGCACATTATTCAGACACTAGATGGAGACACACAGTCAAAAACACAAAGCTGACAGAAACTAAAACAGCTGATGGAGTATACACTAACCTGCGCATTATTCAGACACTAGATGGAGACAAACAGTCAAAAACACAAAGCTGACTGAAACTAAAACAGCTGATGGAGTATACACTAACCTGCGCATTATTCAGACACTAGATGGAGACAAACAGTCAAAAACACAAAGCTGACAGACACTAAAACAGCTGATGGAGTATACACTAACCTGCGCATTATTCAGACACTAGATGGAGACAAACAGTCAAAAACACAAAGCTGACAGAAATTAAAACAGCTGATGGAGTATACACTAACCTGCACATTATTCAGACACTAGATGGAGACAAACAGTCAAAAACACAAAGCTGACAGACACTAAAACAGCTGATGGAGTATACACTAACCTGCACATTATTCAGACACTAGATGGAGACAAACAGTCAAAAACACAAAGCTGACTGAAACTAAAACAGCTGATGGAGTATACACTAACCTGCGCATTATTCAGACACTAGATGGAGACAAACAGTCAAAAACACAAAGCTGACAGAAATTAAAACAGCTGATGGAGTATACACTAACCTGCGCATTATTCAGACACTAGATGGAGACAAACAGTCTAAAACACAAAGCAGACAGAAATTAAAACAGCTGATGGAGTATACACTAACCTGAGCATTATTCAGACACTAGATGGAGACAAGCGGTCAAAAACACAAAGCTGACAGACACTAAAACAGCTGATGGAGTATACACTAACCTGCGCATTATTCAGACACTAGATGGAGACAAACGGTCAAAAACACAAAGCTGACAGAAATTAAAACAGCTGATGGAGTATACACTAACCTGAGCATTATTCAGACACTAGATGGAGACAAGCGGTCAAAAACACAAAGCTGACAGACACTAAAACAGCTGATGGAGTATACACTAACCTGCACATTATTCAGACACTAGATGGAGACAAACAGTCAAAAACACAAAGCTGACAGACACTAAAACAGCTGATGGAGTATACACTAACCTGCGCATTATTCAGACACTAGATGGGGACAAACAGTCAAAAACACAAAGCTGACAGAAACTAAAACAGCTGATGGAGTATACACTAACCTGCACATTATTCAGACACTAGATGGAGACAAGCGGTCAAAAACACAAAGCTGACAGACACTAAACAGCTGATGGAGTATACACTAACCTGCGCATTATTCAGACACTAGATGGAGACAAACGGTCAAAAACACAAAGCTGACAGAAACTAAAACAGCTGATGGAGTATACACTAACCTGCACATTATTCAGACACTAGATGGAGACAAACAGTCAAAAACACAAAGCTGACAGACACTAAAACAGCTGATGGAGTATACACTAACCTGCACATTATTCAGACACTAGATGGGGACAAACAGTCAAAAACACAAAGCTGACAGAAATTAAAACAGCTGATGGAGTATACACTAACCTGCACATTATTCAGACACTAGATGGAGACAAACAGTCAAAAACACAAAGCTGACTGAAACTAAAACAGCTGATGGAGTATACACTAACCTGCTCATTATTCAGACACAAGATGGAGACAAACAGTCAAAAACACAAAGCTGACTGAAACTAAAACAGCTGATGGAGTATACACTAACCTGCGCATTATTCAGACACTAGATGGAGACAAACAGTCAAAAACACAAAGCTGACAGAAATTAAAACAGCTGATGGAGTATACACTAACCTGCACATTATTCAGACACTAGATGGAGACAAACAGTCAAAAACACAAAGCTGACTGAAACTAAAACAGCTGATGGAGTATACACTAACCTGCTCATTATTCAGACACTAGATGGAGACAAACAGTCAAAAACACAAAGCTGACAAAAACCGACTGAATGGAGCATAGTCTAACCTACTTCTAAGTCACTCAAATAATATTATACATTTTTAAAGTAATGCATTACTTGTTATTTAATGAAGTAATATTATTACGTAACTGGTGTTACTTGTAATCCATTACCCCAACACTGATTGTAATGGTGTTGTGTTTGTTTGCAGGATGCCTCCATCTCTCGCTCAGAGGAAGCCATCATTAATGGTCACAGGAATAAGACTCTGTGCCGCAGTCCGAACGACACGTGTGAATTTGCTCGCGCTGCTCAGCTCGCGTCCAGTCCGTTTGCAGGAGTCGACAGGCAGAAAACACCGGAAACGGGGCTGATGGAGAATCTGAGCCCAGCAGATCCTGAAAGCACTAAAGCTGCAAACATTAATGAAACGCCGGAGGAGAAAAAGCTCAGGTACTTCAGTCTGACAGATCTTTAGCTGTGTTTCCATCTAAAGATCTATGCGCAAATATTCCATAAAAGATTTGCGAATAACATAGCAGTAATTTAATAATAATAATAGCAGTGTTTCTATTTGAGTGCATGCGATGAACAACCGTATAAGTCCAAAGAAATTAAAAATGAGATAACCATGTGACATTAATTGTATGTGTGAACTTTATATACAGAAACAGTCTGGGGATATTTTTGCACAACCAAGAGTCTGCATTTTAAACATTAAAATAGCGTCACATGGAAAAAACGTTTATGTCCACTAATAAAGCCTGGTTTATACTTCTGCGTCAAGTGATCACCGTAACCCACGGCGCAAGCCCCGCGCGTAGCCGTGCATTTATACTTCTGCGTGCTGTTTCTGTTTCTCTGCAATACACTTCCGAAACGCTAGCTGGCAGTAGGTGTTTATGTTCCTCTGTGTCGAGTTTCTTCGCTGGTGTTTAGTTTTTTCCTGAACACTTCCTTAATGTACAAGTGGCTCAAACTCGCTCATTTTGAGGCGGGAACCGGCGGACGTGGAACAACTTTAATCATAAGGTAAACACAAAACAACAGTCTCCATCCGGAGCTCCTTCACGGGACTCCACACTTGTAAACACTCGCTGCATCGGGCGCGCGGCTCTCACCTCCGCCCACACTCGTCAGCGCTACCAAGCCTACCAATCACAGAGCTTGCGCTATGCGTACGCGTTACATTTTTTGAGAGGTGCACGTCAACGACGCCGACGGCCACGGCGAGGGGCTATGCGTCTACGCGTAGGCTGCGCCGTAGCATACGCGTGCGCTTGACGCAGAAGTATAAATCGACCTTAATAATAGAGATGCTGCTTGCTGTCATGTCCGCTTCGGATATTAAAAGGCAAATCCTTGGCAAAAAAAGGAGAGCCGGCACGAACAAATGGAAGGACAAAGTAAGGAAGGCTTTGATTCAAATATGGTTTTCTAGCATCTCTCAAAGAGGAGAACAAAAACCAGGGAAAAATCCACTGAAAGAGGCGAGTGGAAGAACCGTATATGTGATGTGATCTCTCTCTCTCTGAGCATGCTGATGAGCGCTAAACAGCACAAAAACAGTTAACCTATCAAAATAAACCATATAATATATACAGTTGAAACCAGAAGTGTACATACACTCTAAAAAAAAAGGAACATAACCATTTTTAAAAAAAATGTCTGATGGTAAATCATACTAAACGCTTACTATTTTAAGTCTGTTAGGATTACCTAAATCCTTTACATTTGCTAAATGCCAAAATAATGAGAGAATTGTTTTTGGGAGAATTTTTTTATAAATTTCTAGACAGTCAAAAGTTTACACACATTTCCTTGGTATTTTTTTAGCTTTGCTTTTAAACTGTATAACTTTGGTCAAATGTTTTGGGTCTCCTTCCACAAGCTTCTCACAATAGTTTGCAGGAATTTTGGCCCATTCCTCCTGACAGAATTGCTGTAACTGAGTCAGATTTGTAGGCTGTCTTGCTCGCACAACCTTTTTAACTCTGCCCACAAATTTTCTATAGGATTGAGCTCAGGGCTTTGTGATGGCCACTCCAAAACATTCACTCTGTTGTCCTTAAAGCACATTTGAACTCATTTGGCAGTATGCTTAGGGTCATGGTCTGTTTGGAAGACCCATTTGTGGCCAAGTTTTAATTTCCTGGCTGATGTCTTGAGATGTTGCTTCAGTATTTCTACATAATGTTCTTTCTTCATGATGCCATCTATGCTGTGAAGTGGACCAGTCCCATCTGCAGCAAAACAGCCCCACAACATGATGCTGCCGCCCCCATACTTCACAGTTGGGATGGTGTTCCTAGGCTTGTAAGCTTTCCCCTTTGTCCTCCAGATGTAACACTGGTCATTATGGCCAAACAGTTCAATCTTAGCTCCATCAGACCACAGGACATGTCTCCAAACATTAGTCTTTCTCCCAGTGTAATTTAGCTAATTGTAATCTGGCTTTTTTGTTGATTCTGGCTTGTTGATTTTCCCATGTTGTCACACAAGAAAGCAGTGTGTTTGAGGTTTTCCTTAAATACTGTTCTACAGTTGTGCCTCCAATGAACTCAAATGTTGTCAATTAGCCAATCAGAAACTTCCAAAACCTTGACACCATCATCTGAGCTTTTTCAGAGGCAGAATAATCTTATTGTGTGTAAACTTGACTTTCAAGAAAAGTTAGAACAATTTCTCAAAAAACATACACTTTATTTTGATGGTCCGTTTGTTGAATTTAAGTTACATTGTATCTACATGTCAACTAATTCTCATTAGATTATAAGTAGACTGTTAGGTTGGGGTTAGTGTAAGTTGACATGTACTTGCAAAGTTTCTTATAGTCAGTTAAATGTCTGTTCAGCAGCAGTATTAGCAGATATTAAGCAGACAGTCTACTAATACTCAAATGGACCATCAAAATAAAGTGTTACCAATTTATTGTTGTATTTATTTATTGTTAATAATTGATTGTTATTTCATCTACTGTAACGGTACTGTCTATGTATTATACGGTCTATATATTGTACATTGTTTATACTATATTTTCTGTTTTTAAATATTAATAATAAACTTGAGAGAAATGCTTAATATGAACATTAAGTTTCTGTTACTGTATTAAACTAAGATAAAGGAATCAGATCTTTAGTAGTTTAAAGTGATATGATGAATCAGAGTTATACTGTTATTCCACATGCACTAACTGGACATACACCGTTCTTCCACATTTGAGAAATATAAACCACAATATAAACACAATTTTTTAATACTGACATTGACCAATGTAATCTCCTTAGACTTGAGAAGGTTTTGTTGTTTATCTTCAAGTAAAATAAAAATATATAATATAATGTTCCCCATCCAAAAGAGAAAAAAAATCTTAATAAATTAGAAAATATGGACTTATTTGGTTATTCGTCTCAAGGCCTCAATTAATAGTTGCAGTTTTTGTTTTGTGCATGATATGTGCATTTATTTTTAAGTTCTAAAACAAAAAAAAGTGGTGTAACTTCATTGTAAAAATGTATCTGGTTGTTAGACGCTTTCCAAAATGTTTCAGTTATTATGTTTATTTGTCATTTACCGCAGCCCAAGGCTTTGTGTTAATGTTTCAGTACATTATAAAACATGTTATGACAAGCCTTGATCTAAAATCTCATGTTTGATTTGTTTGTGTTTAGTCCTATCCTGGAGATCAGTCAGGAGTGGGGCGGCTCTACATTTTGTCAGGATCCCATGAAACGCTTTAATTATGCAGAGACCAGCCGATCTGTGGAGAGACCAGAGACTGAGCTGGAGAACGGTGGGAAATATACATCACTGATCATTCTCTCTCTCTGCCAAACTGGACATGTGTGATTTTGACACTAGACGACTCTAAATTTAACAACAAAAAACTGACAGTGTTTATTTTGCTAGCACACATTGTTAGTCTTATGCGGTGTTCATACCAGACGTGTCAAATCCACTTCGTTCGCGCGTCAAATTCACTTCAAAATACACGTGGATTCGCGTCATGTGCAGGGCTTCTGTCTGCCTGGTGACTCTAGCTTCGTTGCTAAATGACTAACATGGATTTTATTGAGAACATAGTGTTTATGTGCTTTAGGAAGGCTGAAAAGCAGCGTAGATTCGTTCGGCACTCTGTCTAAATCCACTTGGTCCATTCGGAGGTGCAGCCAGCTCTGTGAGTTCATCAAGTCCTCCAGAAACTATACCTGGATGATGGACGCTTTCAGTGGTGCTTGAGACTGAGCCGAGCCCAGATTGATGAGCTTGTTGTCTGGTGTCGGCAAGAGGAGTTTCCCCCAGGACACCAACAACAGGCGCTACGTCATAATCACGCCCCTTCAAGAGAAAGCTCCTGATTGGTTAACGCGGTGCGAATGTCCGCTGAAGTTCAGATTTTCCAACTCAAGCGTCAATCGCGCAAAATGCTCAACTCGCTCTGCAGGATGTCTATTCACGTCTTTGCATTGCATCGCTTCATCCGCGTCTGGTGTGAACACAGCATTAAAGTGAACAGTCAATCTGTGCAGATTCACTGAAATAAAGTTTGTTTGGGTAACCTTTAATCAAAATCTAATCTTCTGCTCTGAAATGGCAGTCCTTCTCTGATTGGCTGAAATATGCTTAGCAACGCCCCTCCAATAATTAGGTTGCTGAGGCGGGGCTAAAAAAACAAAATCCCCGCCCCTACTCAATATTCAGTTTCAGTCAGAAATACATCATCATACTGAAATAAAGGTCTGCAGGTACTTCAGTTTCACACAGACTTTGAGGTCAAAGTTTGAGACCACATGCAAAACCACACATTTTTAGATTTTGTGTGTTTTCCGCCATAACTTGTGTATCCAATACCCACTAGAACAGTGTTCTATATTTTGCTGACTTATATACATGCATCATCATCACAAATATTTTTAGGAATATCAGATGCACAGAAATAATTAATTTTAAAGAGGACCTACAGTATTATGCCCCCTTTTTTGCCAGATGTAAAATAAGTCTCTGCTGTCTCTAGGGCAGGGGTGTCTAAACTTGGTCGTGAATGGCTGGTGTCCTGCTTAGTTGAGCTCCAACTTGCTGCAACAATGTTTCTAGTATATCTGGTCAGAGCTTGATTAGCTGGTTCAGGTGTGTTTGATTAGGGTTGGAGCTAAACTCTCCAGGACACCCCTGCTCTAGAGTATGTAATGAAGTTTGAGCTTGAAATAGCACACAAACTGACCCTTTTAGGCTTTGATCCTAATTGTGGCGTTTTTGTGACTGTCGCTTTAAATTCAAATGAGATTGTGCTCTTTTCAGAAGAGGGCGGAGCTACAAACGTCTGTGTCCCCATAGTCAGACCCCCTAGTTTTTTGTCACTTTTTATTTATTTTATTTTATTTTTGTTGTGATTTTTCATAATAAAAATGACTGATTTTGTGGCTGTAATTCCCATAAATTTGCGGACAATTTTCAGATAAAAATATATAAATATAATACATATATATTTTATTTACCATATTAGGTAGCCTACTATGTTAGGTGTGCAATCTGACACAATGACACAAATCATAAAAATAAAGCCTCTTTATTTTGGTCTCTTGTCAAGACAAGATCTAAAACAGATCTAAAACAGTAGGGATTAAGCAAAAGAAAGGCTGTATAATTTTTATGCATGAACTTTTTCTCTCTCTCAGATGTCGCTCCCCGGAGCATCTGACATGTACCTCACTCAGGACATGCGTTAGGGCTTCCACTACCGTAATACACCTAAAACACGGATTGCCGTAAAACTCGTCGCAGGGAAGCATTTTCTCTTATTAACTGCAGGGAAAGAGTTAAACGAAATCACTTATCGATTTCATGGACATCATAATACCAGCCATACATGTAAAGCACAAATAATGTCTTTCAATTCGGTCAAGTCCAGCGGCCATCTTGCTTGAATCAATTGTAAGCTGCTTGCTTTTCTGTCTGTTCCACTGCTCCGTTTTTTTTAGATGTTTGCTCTAACTTTCTTTTGCAGTCTGAAGCGCGTCACAATTTGCGAGAGGGGTCTGGATCATAGATATATACATTAGATGTCGCCTACCGCGCTGTTGTCTATTAGAACGAATGCGTTAATCAAGCCGCCATTTTAGTACAGGGTAGCGCTCCTTTGAAATGAATGTGGGACCAAGGTGAAGTGGAGGACTGTGGACATCTAAAGCCAGAGATATATACATGTACTCATATATCTATGATCGGGAGTTTTCCCCGGTGGTTAGTATGCAAATATTTTTTTAAATTACAAAAAATTATAATTTGACATCACTTTTTTACATTGATGGATGTGAGGGCACAGGCATTACCGACAAAGGGTATGTGTTTGTGTGTATGGAAATATATTATCCTCCTTCCCTGTTTAATTTGATCTAATCCGAGTCCTAAAACACCCCCCCCCCCCCTCTCTTGCTTTCACTTCTCATTCTGACGGAGGGAGCAAGTTTGTGAATGAATCTCCGTTATGAACGTTATGACAATAATACAAGTTTCTGGCAGCGCAGCGTCTTGTTGTCATATTTCATAACATAGTTTGCTTATTTTATTCAACAAAACTAGCATAAGTCTAGAATTTAGTGCGAGTTGGTGCTACTTTGCCTTATGGTCACTGCAGTAAGAGACTGTATTATCATCAATAACATTACTTGTTTAGCACAAAAGTTCATAACATACAAAAACATAAAAAACTAAATCTTACCTATGAAATGTTCTGCCTTTGTTTTCTTTGTTTGCTCGTTACTACACCCGTACACAGCGCTAAAGTCCAGCATCTTCACATTGGCACACTGTCTTGACTAGTACAGTTGAATAACGTTTGTCCTAGGAGCACTGTACCAATGTGGCGGCGCTATTGACGCATGCTCAGGGTCCCTATGCGATATCTAGTGTATATATCTATGGGTCTGGCTGCAGACCTGGTGCAGTGCAATCTGAGCTGCATCTAATGCTTTTTAATGGGCTCACCTAACCCCACCCCTAACCCTGCCCATCACAGTGACGTCACTCGCTCCATTTGAGTGCATTGTGTCTGACATTGCATCGCTGAGTGATGCAATCTCAGCTTGCATCATAAAGGCTGCGTCCAGATACTATTGCGATTTGCACCAGAGCATGTCTTATCGCATCTTTGCATTGGCTTCACATGCAAATCACTCGCACTTCATTCGCATATGCTTACTGCACAAGCTGCAAAACACCCACCCCCATGTAATGTAATGCTTGTGAGGGCGCAGGTGAGACGTCATTTTTCGAGACACACTCAAATACATCACGTGCGCTGCGTATGCAACGTCTATAAATCACGTAAGACATTTAATTGCAAACTGAAATTAATATAATTTGATTATGTGACTTGGAATTTGATGTTTCATGAAATTATTTAAATTTTTTGCGATTTATTTTGCGTTTAGTTAAGAATTTTGCAGGACTCTTTGTTGATTTCG
This sequence comes from Danio kyathit, assembly GCA_903798195.1. Lineage (NCBI taxonomy): Eukaryota > Metazoa > Chordata > Actinopteri > Cypriniformes > Danionidae > Danio > Danio kyathit. Next base: position 62,303,897 of record LR812538.1, read on the forward strand.
CGTTAGATTCAGCGATCGCGGAATCGTGAAAAACTAGGGGGTCACCATAGTACTGTAGCAGATTCAAAACAAGACTAAAGTCCTATGCTAATGAGCCACAGATTGTCAATAATGGGCGGGGCTTTTTAAAAAATATAATATAAAATAAAAATATTATATTATACAAAAAAACACAGCAAGATGGATAATGTGATCTTGTTGTTGTATTTTCAACGTGTGCTTGTGTTTCCTCAGTCAGTAAATGGCAGGATGTCTGCAGTCTGCATGTGAGATCCAGGATATTTGACCAATCAGACGTGACGTCTTTGTCCAACTTCCACAGAAAAGCTGGAGTTCTGCCCGACACCAGCGATGATCTGCATCTCGGTATCCAGAAAACTTTTTCACACATTCAATTCAGTCGATGTTTATTTCTAAAGTGCTTTACTATGTAGATTGTGTCAAAGCAGCTGAACATAGAAACATATAAATCCTTAATTCAATTTAATTACATTTCAGATATGTAGATTCAAGGCCTGGAAATTACTGAGAAACAAACATAGCTTCTTGAAAGTGCTTGAATTAAGTATAAAATACAACAAAATGTGTTTATGGTGTCATTTCAACAACTGTACTGTGCTGCTGTCACATACAGAAGAAAAAAAATGGAGAAATTATTCATTTAAAAATGGTACAATACAATAACAATGACAAATTAAAGCTGCAAGCAGCGATGATAGGGACCTCGCACCCGGGCTCACCGCCGCCCAGTGGTCTCAGAATGACAGAGAACAGCGAACAATAATAATTTAAGCCAATGTATAAAAAAACCTGAGAAAAATCAGATTTATGCCAAATTTCCTCCTGTCAGCAGGTGGCGCTTAGACTGTGACTCAATATTGGCATGTAGATGTCTTCAGGAGAGGAGTTTTATCAACCATGTGAAGTTTCAGGCAGATCAGACATTGTGTGATTGAGTTATAAGCCAAACTACTTTTTGCCAGCAGGTGGCGCTATAACTGTAACTGGATATTGGCATGTAGATGTCTTTAGGAGAGAACTCTTATCGAACATGTGAATTTTCAGGCAGATCGGACATTGTTTGGCCGAGTTATAAGTGTTTTCCTGTTGCCAGCAGGTGGCGCTATAACTGTAACTGGATATTGGCATGTAGATGTCTTTAGGAGAGGACTTTTATCAACCATGTGAAGTTTCGGGCTGATCGGACATTGTGTGAATGAGTTGTAATTACTTCCTGTTCCATGGCGAAGCGTTGATGTTTGTCAGTTCGCCACGGACACGCCCATCGGTGAAAACTCTACATCTTCACAATATATCATCGCTAGAGCTTTCAGATAACACCACCTAAATTTGGTGCTGATACGATAAAATTTGTGCGAGGAGTTTGTTATGCTGTAAAACACATTACTTCCTGTTGCCAGCAGGTGGCGCTATAACTGTAAATGGATATTAGCATGTAAACGTGTTCAGGTCAGGACGGTTATCATACGTGTTCATTTTGAGGCAGATCGGATAATGCATGCCTGAGTTATAGCAACTTCCTGTTTCATGGCGAATCGTCAAAGTTTGCGAGGCCGCCACGGACACGCCCATCGCCGAAAACTCTAAAGCTTCGCAATTTAACATCTCCAAGGCCTTTAGATGATAAAACCCAATTTTGGTGTTGATCGGATAAAATCCCTAGGAGGAGTTCGTTCAAATACAACGCCTGGAAATGGCAAAAACACCGCTTTTTCGCCGCAGGAAGTCAAAAATATCCGACTTCCTGTTGGGTTTGAGATATTGCTCCAAGAGACTTTTTTGTATGGTTTGGCATGTTTGAGGTGTGTGCCAATTTTCGTGCGTGTGCGTGACTCGTAGCTCGGGGGCTATACGTCACAAGCGCATAGGTGGCGCTGTCGAGTCATTTTGCCACGCCCACTTCTGAAACCTATAACAAACGTAAATTTTCGCCACTTCTGGGGTGTGTGCAAAGTTTCGTGAGTTTTCGGGCATGTTTAGCCCCTCAAAATCGCGATTCATTCCGGAAAAGAATAATAATAATAATAATAATAATTAAAGCTGCAAGCAGCGATGATAGGGACCTCGCACCCCGGCTCACCGCCGCCCGGGGGTCTCAAGATGACAGAGAACAGCGAACAATATTAATTGAAGCTGATGTGTAAAAATACCTGAGAAAAATTACCGATTTATGCCAAATTTCCTCCTGTCAGCAGGTGGCGCTATGACTGTTACTCAATATTGGCATGTAGATGTCTTCAGGAGAGGAACTTTATTACCCATGTGAAGTTTCAGGCAGATCGGACATTGTGTGGTTGAGTTATAAGCCAAAATATCTTCTGCCAGCAGGTGGCGCTATAACTGTGACTCAACATTGGCATGTAGATGCGTTCAGGAGAGGACTTTTATCAACCATGTGAAGTTTCAGGCAGAAAGGACTTTGTGTGGTTGAGTTATAAGCCAAACTACCTTCTGCCAGCTGGTGGCGCTATAACTGTAACTGGATTTTGGCATGTAGATGTTTTCAGGAGAGGTCTTTTATCAACCATGTGAAGTTTCAGGCAGATCGGACATTGTGTGAATGAGTTATAAGTACTTCCTGTTCCATGGCGAAGCGTTGATGTTTGTCAGTTCTCCACAGACACGCCCCTCGGCGAAAACTCTAGATCTTCACAATATATCATCGCTAGAGCTTTCAGATAATACCACCTAAATTTGGTGCTGATACGATAAAATTTGTGGGAGTAGTTTGTTATGCTGTAAAACACATCACTTCCTGTTGCCAGCAGGTGGCGCTATAACTGTAACTGGATATTGGCATGTAAACGTGTTCAGGTCAGGACGGTTATCATACGTGTTAATTTTGGGGCAGATCTGATAATGCATGCCTGAGTTATAACAACTTCCTGTTTCATGGCGAATCGTCAAAGTTTGCGAGGCCGCCACGGACACGCCCATCGCCGAAAACTCTAAAGCTTCGCAATTTAACATCGCCAAGGCCTTTAGATGACAAAACCCAATTTTGGTGTTGATCGGATGAAATCCCTAGGAGGAGTTCGTTAAAATACAACGCCTGGAAATGGCAAAAACGCCACTTTTTCGCCGCAGGAAATCAAAAATATCCGACTTCCTGTTGGTTTTGAGATTTTGCACCTCTAGACTTTTTTGTAGGTCTTGGCATGTTTGAGGTGTGTGCCAATTTTCGTGCATGTGCGTGATTCGTAGCTCGGGGGCTGTCCGTTACAAGCGCATAGGTGGCGCTGTTGAGTCATTTTGCCACGCCCACTTCCGAAACCTATAATAAACGTAAATTTTCGCCGCTTCTGAGGCGTGTGCAAAGTTTCGTGAGTTTTCGAGCATGTTTAGACCCCCTAAAGGCCGATTCATTTCGGAGAAGAAGAAGAAGAAGAATAATAATAATAAGAAACGGAGCAATTCCAATAGGGCCTACGCACCGTTCCGGTGCTCGGTCCCTAATAAACATTGCAAATACAATAGGGCCTACGCACCGTAGGTGCTCGGTCCCTAATAATGCATACTTTATCAGTATCTGAGAGTGCATTTGGATATTACCAGTATTGAATTCAACACATTTGCTTAAAGTTCTTTCTGAACAAAATTACTCTGACATTTTAAACAATTATTAAGTGTAAGTGAAAGGTGATGTAGGGCGGCTCAGTGGTTAGCACAGTCGCCTCACAGCAAGAAGGTCGCTGGGTCACTTGGTGTTTCTGTGTGGAGTTTGCATGTTCTCCCCGTGTTGGCGTGGGCTTCCTCCGGGTGCTCCGGTTTCCCCCACAGTCCAAACACATGCGCTATAGGGGAATTGATCAACTAAATTGGCCGTAGTGTATGGGTGTTTCCCAGTACTGGGTTGCAGCTGGAAGGGCATCCGCTGCGTAAAACATGTGCTGTAATAGTTAGGGATTCATTCTGCTCTGGCAAACTCTGAAATAGAGACTAAGCCGAAGGTAAATGACTGAATGTTATGTACAGTAAGACCTTTCATGGTACTACATATGCTGGTGTATGAATTACCTTGATTTAAAATGAATTTATACATTTGATTTGATTTGATACTGGTTTTCCACAGATGGAGAGCAGCTGTTTTACTGTGGTAAACTGGGATCAGTGAAGGACTTCAGCCTGTACTCATCCGGAACTGCTGCTGTCCTGCTGAAGGTCTGTTTTAAGGGATTATTTACCATAAAATTGAAATATACAGACAATTTACTAGAACCGTTCGTACCCTAACCACTAATATTACCCACAATACGTTGCGTGTTGGACGTGAATTTGATTAGAACTACAAACTTGGGTAAAAAGTGGGTCACACTTTATTTCGATGGTGCGTTTGTTGAATATAAGTTACATTGCATCTACATGTCAATTAATTCCCATTAGATTATAAGTAGACTGTTAGGTTGGGGTTAGGGTTGGGGTTAGTGTAAGTTGACATGTACTTGCAAAGTTTCTTATAGTCAGTTAAATGTCTGTTGAAGGACTGTTAAATGTCAGTATCAACAGATATTAAGCAGACAGTCTACTAATACTCAAATGGACCATCAAAATAAAGTGTTACCAAAAAGTGTAAACGAACTACAAACATGGCGGATGCGCGAGACCAACTCTCAAGTAGAGAGACTTTGGTAAAGATGTTTGAATAACAGGGTGTCCATGGGGTATTAAAAGTTGATAAATCAATGTGGAGAAGTTTTGGTTCTTAAAAATCTTGAATGCTATTTTGCAAGGTATTAAATTTGATATAATATTTGATTATGCAATGTATGGTTGTACGCTAAAGTTTGCCTGGAGTAAATCTGCGAATATCAGGATGCTGTGTAGTTTATGAAATCAACAAAATCCTGCTAGATTTGACATCATGCTGCTTTGTTTACTGCAGTTAACAAGGCAACACCTTTATTTCTGCAGTTATATAGATTTTTATTCAGTATATGCATAATGTTTTAGTTTTGGATCAGTTTCTTACATAAATATTTAGGAAATATAAGTTAAAATCTCGCTAGTGTTTTCAGTTGAAACCTTGGTTATAAGGTCTTAAAGTATTGAATTTTACTCTCTGATTCCTGTATATACTCTGAATAACTATAAATTAATATCTAGCCAACTGAAACATGTTTAATCACATTTTCCATGTTATTTTTTTATCTGCTACAACAATGTGAACTTACAGTTGCAATCAGAATTATTCAACCCCCTGATTTATTAGCCCCCCTGTTTATTTTTTTCCCCAATTTCTGTTTAACGGAGAGAAAAAATTTATCTCACATTTCTAATCATAATAGTTTTAATAACTCATCTCTAATAACTGATTTATTTTCTCTTTGTCATGATGACAGTAAATAATATTAGACTAGATATTCTTCAAGACACTTCTATACAGCTTAAAGTGACATTTAAAGGCTTAACTAGGTTAATTAGGTTAACTAGGCAGGTTAGGGTAATTAGGCAAGTTATTGTATAATGATGGTTTCTTCTGTAGACTATTGAAAAATATATAGCTTAAAGGGGCTAATAATATTTACCTTAAAATGGCTTTTAAAAAATTAAAAACTGCTTTTATTCTAGCCGAAATAAAACAAATAAGACTTTTTCCAGAAGAAAAAATATTATTAGACATACTGTGAACATTTCCTTGCTCTGTTAAACATCATTTGGGAAATATTTAAAAAAAGAAAAAACAAATTCAAAGGGGTTCAATAATTCTGATTGCAACTGTATATCAAGATGTGTTTGGACATTAACCTCTGAATGCAGAATTATCCAAAGACCTGAGGAGATTTCTCTGCATGAAATCAATGAATGTTAGATTAACCTTAAATAAAAAAAAAATTAAAAACCTGCTTAAATCTCCAACATGATATGTTATAAAATATGAAAGAAATGTGGATGATGAGTCGAGATAGGATAGGATAAACTTTATTTGTTCCCGAGAGGAAATTTGTCTTGGGCAAAAAGGTGATACGACGTTGCTCTAAGCCAGGGGTCACCAAACTTGTTCCTGGAGGGCCGATGTCCTGCATATTTTAGCTCCAACCTTAATCAAACACACCTGAACAAGCTAATTAAGGTCTTACTAGGTATAGTTAAAACACCCAGGCAGGTGTGTTGAGGCAAGTTGGAGCTAAACACTGGAGGGACACCGGCCCTCCAGGACCGAGATTGGTGACCCCTGCTCTAAGCAGACAATAACATAAATAAAACAAACAAAACAATTAAGAACAAACGATGTTTACAAAATAAGACCTTATATAGAGTTGAAGTCAGAATTATTCGCCTCCCTTTAATTTTTTTTTTCTTTTTTAAATATTTCCCAAATGATGTTGAACAGATTCAGGAAATTTTCACAGTATGTCTGATAATATTTTTTCTTCTGGAGAAAGTCTTATTTGTTTTATTTCGGCTAGAATAAAAGCAGTTTTTAATTTTTTAAAAAACATTTTAGGGTCAAAATTATTAGCCCCTTTAAGCTAATTTTGATTTCGATAGTCTCCAGAACAAACCATCATTATACAATAACCTGCCTAGTTAACCTAATTAACCTAGTTAAGCCTTTAAATGTCACTTTAAGCTTTAAGCCCTGTGTGCATATATCTATCATATATCACTATATTTATGTCTTTGTGTGCATACATTTTTTCATAAAATACACTTTTTTTTTTTTAAGATTTGTTAATACAATTACTGATTAAAATAGTTTTATTTAGTGTATTTGTTCTTTTATATATTTTCTCATTCTTGTATATTTTTCTCAGATTTACTTTCTTTTTTTTTTTTTGAGGTATGTATTATTTTTCAGATTATTGAGTGATACATTAGTGATGGGCTGTTTCTGTGTGTGTTCTCCTCCAGACTGATGGTTCTTCAGTGCCATGGGATTTCTTCATCATTTCTCAGCTCAGATCTCGAGGCTGCTGTGATGAACAGGACTGTGACGTCCAGATCTCCTGCCATATGTTTGAGAACGGCAGTGTTACTATGTGGAGGATTCCTCACGGAGACACCCTACAGGTCAGAGCTGTGCAATATGACAATATACAGCTGAAGTCAGAATGATTAGCCCTCCTGTTCAATTTTAAGTCTTTTATATGTTTCCTTTCAACACATTTCTAATCATAATAGTTTTAATAACTCATCTCTAATAACTGATTTATTTTCTCTTTGTCATGATGACAGTAAATAATATTAGACTAGATATTCTTCAAGACACTTCTATACAGCTTAAAGTGACATTTAAAGGCTTAACTAGGTTAATTAGGGTAAAGTTAGGGTAATTAGGCAAGTTATTGTATAACAGTGGTTTGTTCTGGAGACAATCCAAAACTAATATAGCTTAAAGGGGCTAATAATATTGACCTTAAAATGGCTTTAAAACATTAAAAAATGCTTTTATTCTAGCCAAAATAAACAAATAAGACTTTCTCCAGAAGAAAAAATATTATAGGAAATACTGTGAGAAATTAATGAATCAGATAAACATTATTTTGGAAATATTTGAATTGAGAAACAAAATGACCAAAGAAAAACAAATAATTCTGACTTCAGCTGTATATCGTGATTATGAGCTTGTCATATCACTCAGCTCTACTTCGGGTTCAGCTTTTGTTTCGTTTTCCTCAATCTCCACATTCATCCGTTTTCCAGCAAATGATATCTGTGTGTTTTTTCTTCTTCAGGATCTGCTCTGTGAACCCTTGGCCAGACATGATGCTTGTCTGCTGGTGGTTCTGCTGCTGGAGCTGGTCAAACGCCTTCATTCCTGCCGGCTGCTGCATGGAGGCCTGAAGCCGGAGTCGCTCTACTTTTACCACAGGTCAGGCCCGTTCTGGACTTTTGGGGACATTCATTCATTCATTTTCCTTCGGCTTAGTCCCTTTATTCATCAGGGGTCGCCATAGTGTAATGAACCACTAACTTATCAATCATTTGTTTTACACAGCGGCACCCTTCCAGCTGCAACCCAGTACTGGGAAACACCCATACACACTCATTCATACACTACGGCCAATTTAGTTCCTCCATTCCCCTATAGCGCATGTGTTTGGACTGTGGGGGAAACCGGAGCACCCAGAGGAAACCCACGCCAACACGGGGAGAACATGCAAACTCCACACAGAAACGCCAACTGACCCAGCCGGGACTCAAACCAGCGACCTTTTTGCTGTGAGGTGACAGTGCTAACCACTGAGCCACCAGGTCACCCCATTTGGGGACACTAGACAAAGAATTATGCTGGAGACCCTCTAATAGTCATGCATTCCTTTGAATAATTCATTTTAATTAATTTGATTTGTTTTTATTTGATTTTTATTTATTTCTATATATATATATATATTTTTTTTAATCTTTTATACAACTTAATTTATCATATATATTATTATATATTATTTTAATATACATGTTTAATTGAATAGTTTTTTATTATTGTATTATTGTAACATTTAATTTTATTCATTTTATTTACTTGATAGCTTTAAGAGAAGATTATACAGATTTTAAAACACAAGCCAGTAAAATAGCATCATTTGTGATCCTGGAGCACAAAACCATTTGCACAATATATTTATTTTATACTGATTTACGTGTCTACAACATAATATATATCTTCTAATATATAATTGGCTGAATATTGTCCTGTTGTAACAAACCATACACCAATAGAAAGCGTATATATTTAATGTGATGTATTTAATGCAATTTTACAAAAAAATGTACACTTATGGTTGGATTTGGTGGTCCAGGGTCACATTTTATTGATATTTTATTTTATTGCGCATTTCACATTTATTATTCGTATATTATTATTATTATTATTATAATTATTCACATTTTATTTTATACACAGTATCGCTATAGTTAGGGCTGGGCGATTTTTTTCGATTTTTTCGATTAATTCGAATTTACGTTTTAAGACGATTTTATTTTTTACAAAATCGAAGAATCGCGATTTTTTTATAAAAATATTAAAGCCGCTTTTCCACTATCGTGCCAAACCGTTCTAAACTGTTAGACAACCGTGCTGAATTGTGCTGATTCTGTGTGTTGACGTCGCGGCTCTGTTGATGAGCTACCAGCTGATTTAGCGGAAGCGCGCCAGGGCGGACTTGCCATTGGGAACACCGGGACATTTTCCCGCTAGAGCATCAACAGCTCCGCAGCCAGCCAGCTTCGCTGTTTCCACGCGCGTCGTGCTGTTGTTCGCGTCCCCGCAGCCGTCTGTCTCTCCCGCGCGAGCTGCGAGACGGGCTCGACAGGTGGAGTCACTTTTAGTCACTTATGCCCGCGCACCCATCGCTCCACACACACACACACACACGAGGAAACAATTGCACCTAGTTCAAAGCCCAGATGGCTGGTTTTGTATATTATACCCGCGCACCACCTGAAGAACGGTACTGTATGAATTAAATCATAACCCATATATGCACCAATAAACAAGTAAAATGAATGAATGAATAAAATAAATATGGATTCTTAAATGTCAGCAGTTTTTACTCCAAAAAATATCAATACGTATCGACAAATGTTTTATAACAATAAATTAAGCAATTTCCAACATTTCAGCTATAGGCCATTATACGATTCAGTTAAATATAAGATAGACATTTAAATATAGATAGATATGTAACAGGTTTTTTTTTTTTTCACGGTAATCTTTAATATATACTGGGTGGTGTAGCTATGCACAAATATTTTCTAAAACGTCAAGCAGATATTTGTCTACAGCTCGTTAGTTATTTATGAAGACAAAAAATAATTAAAATAACAAAAATAAAACTATAAAATTACAAAGATAAAAAGAGCAGCATTTTGCTAAATATAGTCCTTTATATCCTGATATGCTGTGTTGTTTCATTCGTTTTTTTTACATTTAACTTGATGCATTCGTTATTTAATGTTTAAATACTGAAATCTTTTAAATGGTTATTTTTTACCATCAAAATGTAGTATATTTTATATCATTACCAACTTTTGATATAAAACCGCTGTTATTTTATTGATTGTTGTGAAATAATTTAAGTGCTATATTTTTTATTAGTGAAAGTGCCCGCTCACTTTGACAAGGCCTGTCTAAATATATATTTCTGCCATGCCACTAATACAGATAAACTATTGTTGCATTATCATTGTTTATTTTTCTGTTATGGACAGAGATTTGAATATTTATTTCCCCTCCAATCCTTTTCAATCTTCACGTTACATTTTGGTCATTTTCTCTCCAAATAAAATTTGCCCAAAGCTGCACAACATATGACCTGCTGTGACTTCTATTGTAGCTATGTTTAGCATCCCTATATGAGAGAGTGCCATAACCGCGTTTAGTCACACTATTGCTTTTCTTTTACAAGTGAGCATGAAAAAAACTAGTTTCAGCATTTATTTAAATTTAAATGAACAAGGTAAGCTGGTAAGGTAGTTACACAGTAAAAATTTTTTTATAAAAAAATAAATAAAAAAATCGAAATCGAAATCGTGAATCGGTCAAACTTTATGAAAAAATCGAGATTTTTTTTTTTTGCCATATCGCCCAGCCCTAGCTATAGTAAGCAGCAGGAAGTCAGCAGCGTGTTGTTGGAGTGGACTTTGCTTTTCTAGTGATCATGAGCCGTTCATGCATAAGTAGATAGAATAGAGTGGAATATTGAGCAGCACAATCCTTTTTTTGGGCTCTTATTTTTACAGCCGATAATTTTTTTTAGCTGTTAAAAATGTATTGCATCACTAGATTTTACCATTATGGAGCCCCCCCTTCAACCCTATGCATTAGACTACTGTGCCTAAAGATGGCACAGGCCCTGCCACACGTATATGAATAAAACACACACCGACACAATTGTGTCAACACTAGTTTCTAACTGGATGCTCCTGTATTTGCAGTGGACTCACAGCTCTGGATTTCTCAGACTCTGTGGATCTTCATCTTCAGACTGACATCACAGAAGCTCAAGATCTTCCTTCAGCACAGCAGTTCATCCAGCAGGGGCTTCTGGTGCCGTCAGCATCACCTTTTCAGGTACTCTCACATGCAGTCTGAATAATACTGCAGTGTGCTGTGAAGTGTGCATAATGAACAAGACAAAGGTTGGGGTGTGAACAAGAGTGTGCATGATGTTTGGTTTAGTTTGTGTATTATTTAGATATTTAAATATTTATTAAATGGTTAGCTTTCTCATTTTTAAATATTTAGTTTGTGCTTTAGAATTTAAGATAAATCAATTTTGTTTTAGTTATTCATTTAGAGCCTTTGTTTGTGTATGCGTGTGTGAGCAATATCACACTCATAGCAGTGCGATGTGGCTGTATATTGGCACTGGTGGGAGGCGTGTGTTGGCTTGGTGTACCACCAATGACTACAGCCATATTGCACTGCTACTTGTGTGATATTGCGTTTATACAACAGTTCGACGGCATAATCTATATAAAGTGTATATAAAAAAAGAAAATCAAACACCGAGAGTCTCAAAATCCTTTTGTAAGAGGAACTACTTCCGCCATTCATTCACATCTGCAGCTGATGTCAGAGCAGCAGAAATTGCTGCTCATTCACCAACGTCACTGTAGAGCTAGTGTTTGAATGATTCTCTAGCGTCATGTCTAAAGTGAAGACAAAACAGCTGATTTTGCTCACATTTTAAGATTATAAGGCTGAACAGCATGAAATGTCATCAGTCTACAGAGATTTCCCAGTATTTCTCTGTTGCAGACATCACAATAATTAACCCCAAAAAGCCAAAGCATACACTAGCAGATTACTATGGTATAAATACAGCACTACAACATACAAAAGAGAGAGATCGACTTAGAGTGTCACTTACCTGTTCTGTAATGATTTGATCAGCTGTAGTTGGATGTTTATGCCGAGTTTTTCTCCCCTAAGGTCTAATTATGTAGTCTCTGCTGCCATCTTGTGGTGGATCATCAATCGCCTTAATAATAATAATAATTTTGAAAACTCGTTGTCTTTATCCCCTTTAGAGGGATCATCCTTCAGATGATCAGAATCAGAAAGAGCTTTATTGGCAAGTATGTTCACACATACGAGGAATTTGTTTCGGTGACAGAGCTTCTACAGTGCAAACAGAACAGAACAAAAAACAGATAATAAATATATTTTAAAAAGTAGTGAATGCAAATATACAAAGTGTATGTACAGGTATATTACTATATACAACATTATATGTGCAAATTGGCATGTAAAGTGTGTTGTTAAATAAGTGTATGTGTGTATAAAAGTGTATAGCAGGTAGTGATGTTGGTTCCACAATTACTATCATCAAGTGTTCATGAGATGAATTGCCTGAGGGAAGAAACTGTTTCAGTGTCGGGCTGTTCTGCTGCGCAGTGCTCTGTAGCGTCGACCAGAAGGCAACAGTTCAAAGAGGCAATGTGCTGGGTGTGAGGGGTCCAGAGTGATTTTGGCAGCCCTTCTGCTCGCTCTTGATAAGTACAGTTCTAGGAGAGTAGGGAGGGTTGTACCTGAATTCAATTCATCTTTATTTGTATAGCGCTTATGCAATGTAGATTGTGTCAAAGCAGCTTCACGTAGAAGAATATAGTGAATCGAAACAGTGTCAGTTCAGTTTTCAGAGATTAAGTTCAATACAGTTCAGTTTAGCTCAGTTCAGTGTGGGTTAATATTCACTACTGAAGGTCCAAACACTGAAGAGCAAATACATCGATGCGCAGCTCTACAATAAATGACTCCACTGCTGCCACAATGCTGTCCATGATGCTCAGTGGGGGGAGAGCAGGGGGGTTTCTCCTGAAGTCCACTATCATCTCCACTGTTTTGAGCATGTTCAGCTCCAGGGTGTTGTGACTGCACCAGACAGCCAACTCCTTAACCTCCTGTCTGTAAGCAGACTCGTCACCGTCCTGAATGAGGCCGATAAATGTGGTGTCGTCTGCAAACTTCAGGAGCTTGACAGAGGAGTCTTTTGAAGTGCAGTCATTCGTGTACAGGGAGAAGAGCAGTGGGGAGAGGACACACCCCTGGGGGGCGCCAGTGCTGATTGTGCGGGTACTGGATGAGAATTTTCCCAGCTTCACCAGCTGCTGCCTGTCCGTTAGGAAGCTGTTGATCCACTGACAGACAGAGGTGGGCACGGAGAGCTCAGTTAATTTGGGCAGGAGAAGTTTTGGGATGATAGTGTTAAAAGCTGAGCTGAAGTCAACAAACAAGATCCTCACATAGGTCCCCGGTCTGTCTAGGTGTTGCAGAACATAATGCAGTCCCATATTGACTGCATCATCCACAGACCTTTTTTCTCTGTAGGCAAACTGAAGAGAGTCCAGTGAAGGTTTAGTGATGTCCTTCAGGTGGGCCAGCACCAGTTTTTCAAAAGACTTCATGACCACAGATGTCAGTGCCACCGGTCTGTAGTCATTTAGTCCTGTAAGTTTGGTACACAATGATACACACTCTTACACATTCTTACACGTTTCAACTGGCCAATATTAAAGTCTGCATGAACAGGAAGTTGCAGAGGCTTTTATCTCAGTATGTTGATGTGCTTCCAACAGAAACTGAATATTGAGTAGGAGGCGGGGCTTGATTTTGCACATCATTACCATAACAGCAAGAGAGGATATTAATATGCAGACTTGCTGTCAGGCTCATGATTAAGCATTTGTTTTTATTTGTTGATGATCTGTCTAATCAATAATTGAATAATCATACACATAATGGAATGGTGGCGCGGTGGTTAGCACTGTGGCCTCACAGCAAGAAGGTCGCTGGTTCGAGTCCCGGCTGGGTCAGTTGGCATTTCTGTGGAATTTGCATGTTCTCCCCATGTTGGCGTGGGTTTTCTCCAGGTGCTCCCCACATGCACTATAGGGGAATTGATTAACTAAATTGGCCGTAGTGTATGGGTGTTTCTCAGTGATTGCGGCTTTTCCCAGTGGTTGTGGCTGGAAGGGCATCCGCTGTGTAAAACATAAGCTGGATAAGTTGGCGGTTCATTCCGCTGTGCCAACCCCTGATTAATAACGGGACTAAGCCGAAAAGTAAATGAATGAATGAATGGTGAAATGGTTGTAGTAATTGTTGATTATTGTCTGTGTCAGGTTGATCTAATCAGCGTGGCTGAAATCACACACCGCCTGCTGTTTAACACTCCTCTACAAGTGAAGCTGGTGGATTCGGTCTGGAGTCTGGAGGAGGATTCTGCATCTCAGCATGGGTATTAATGCTGTATAAACACTAGGGCTGCACAATATATTAAAAAATAATCGTTATCATGATAATAGTTTGCAATATTCACATGGCAGGGAAGACGTTTTAATGAATGACTTTATTATATCAAAGATGAATATATACTGTGATAAACGTGTTGTTCGTTGTTTGTTTATGTTAGTAAATGCATTAGGTTATAATATTGTACATGCATTTCCAAAAATAAAGTGTCCATGTTTGTGCAAACCCACTTAATAAAATGAGCAGATTTCTTTTGTTATTAAATATATTTAATTGTATTATATGGACATATTTCTTTTGGGTTTGTTTGCTTTCTATTTAGCTTCAAAATGAAAATATAAAGAATAAAATTTAAAAAAAACTAATTAGAAAGTTCCTTTAATTTGCTATTTTTCATTTATTAATTAATTAAATTATTTATGTTTTTCCAGTTCTCCTGTGGAGCCGCTCTGGAGGGAGTTTTTCCACATGATCTTGAATCCAGAAAAATCTTCAGAGCTTGTTTTGTCCGACCTCATCAATAACGTGAAGAACAACTTATAAAAAAAAAAAAAACACTTTCAGTATTACACTGTAAAATAATCTGCTTTTGTATGTGCATTTGAAATGGTGCCTATTAAATTAATATTATATATTGCTCTTTATACACATTAATAAACAAGTTTCACTACACAGGCTTAAGTGTATTTGTTTTATTACTAATAATATACATTTAATTATTAAAACATTTAAAGGCAGTTGAGGCCATCTGTATGTACACTCACCGGCCACTTTATTAGGTACACCTTACTAGTATCGGGTTTGACCTCATTTACCTTCAGAACTGCCTTAATTCTTCGTGGCAGAGATTCAACAAGCTACTGGAAATATTCCTCAGAGATTTTGCTCCATATTGACATGATAGCATCACACAGTTGGAATTATGGAAGTAGCCATCAGAAGATGGGGACACTGTGGTCATAAACGGATGGAAATGGATATGGTCATTGCTCTTCTGCAGACCTCAGTTGTAACGAGTGCTTATTTGTGTTACTGTTGCCTTTCTATCAGCTGGAACCAGTCTGGCCATTCTCCTCTGACCTCTGGCATCAACAAGGCATTTGCACCCACAGAACTGCCGCTCACTGGATATTTCCTCTTTGTCGGACCATTCTCTGTAAACCCTAGAGATGGTTGTGTGTGAAAATCCCAGTAGATCAGCAGTTTCTGAAATACTCAGAGCAGCCCGTCTGGCTCCAGCAACCATGCCACGTTCAAAGTCACTTAAATCCCCTTTCTTCCCCATTCTGATGCTCGCTTTGACCTGCAGCAGATCGTCTTGACCATGTCTACATGCCTAAATGCATTGAGCTGCTGCCATGTGATTGGCTGATCAGAAATTTGTGTTAACGAGTGGTTAGACAGGTGTACCTAATAAAGTGGCCGGTGAGTGTAGTTCTAGTCATTGCATTGATAGTATTTATAAAAGACTTTATGATCGTATGATAGAGTATGTATCTTACTAATTATATTTCATTATATTAGGAGGAAATTGCTGAGCCATCAACTGTCCACTAGATGGCGACATAGTTTTGTTTTTGGGATATTAATCTGTAGTCTGTTTTCAGGTTATTTCACCTCTTTAAATATTAGTTGAACTCTTGTTGAAAACAATTACTAATATATTTTTATTTATATAAACTTCTTGGCTGATGTATTCTGCTGCATAAATTGACAATTAAGCCTTGAGTGAATCATCTTTGCAGCATTTTTATTTATTTTTTAATTTTGAAAACTGCATTTTTTGGCAATAAACTCTTGATTGTGAGCATGAATGCATTAAATAACAAGCATTGCGAATGGCTACAACAAGAGCGACCAACCTTAAATAATTGGATAGATGCAACTATTGATATTTAATACAATGGAAAAAAATCACTTCTGTAGTTAATTTAAGCACGTATATATTCCTGGGAAAATGGAGGAAATGGGTTGAATATATTTTAGTTAGAAAGAGCTGATTTTGTTGCTATAAACAAATAGAAGAGGCTCAACTGATATGCTAATGTGTGTGTATACGCAGGGGCGCCGCTGGGGGGGGAGTTAGGACGATTCTAAGGGCCCATATATTCAGGGGGCCCACAGAGACATTATAAAGGGCCCGCGAACCACCCCGGCTCTTCACTTTCATTCATTTTCTAATTAGCTTGTCAGAGGGCCCGTGGTGGCCAGCGGCGCCCCTGTGTATACGTATATGGTTATATACAGTTGCAATCAGAATTATTCAACCCCCTGATTTATTCGCCCCCCTGTTTATTTTTTCCTCAATTTCTGTTTAACGGAGAGAAAAAAATTTCAGCCAATTTCTAAACATAATAGTTTTAATAACTCATCTCTAATAACTGATTTATTTTATCTTTGCCATGATGACAGTAAATAATATTAGACTAGATATTCTTCAAGACACTTCTATACAGCTTAAAGTGACATTTAAAGGCTTAACTAGGTTAATTAGGTTAACTAGGCGGGTTAGGGTAATTAGGCAAGTTATTGTATAATGATGGTTTGTTCTGTAGACTATCGAGAAAATATATAGCTTAAAGGGGCTAATAATATTGACCTTAAAATGGGTTTTAAAAAATTAAAAACTGCTTTTATTCTAGCCGAAATAAAACAAATAAGACTTTCTCCAGAAGAAAAAATATTATAGGAAATACTGTGAAAATTTCCTTGTTCTGTTAAACATAATTTGGGAAATATTTAAAAAAGAAAAACAAATTCAAAGGGGGTTCAATAATTCTGATTGCAACTGTACATTCACATTGTATTCTGTGTTATCCCCATGTGTATAATAAAGGTGGTCACTTGAGATTATTCTGGAAGCAATTATATTACGACACACGTTCTCACCCTGGATGTAGTCTTTTAATTTGTATTATTAATAGTTTCTTTAGTTTTTTTATGATATTTTTCTTATCAGGAAGGTTGCTGGTTCGAGCCCCGGCTGGGTCAGTTGGCATTTCTGTGTGGAGTTTGCATGTTCTCCCCGTGCTGGTGTGGGTTTCCTCCGGGTGCTCCGGTTTCCCCCACAGTCCAAACACATGCGCTATAGGGGAATTGATTAACTAAATTGGCCGTAATGTATGAGGGTGTGTGTGTATGGATGTTTCCCAGTGATGGGTTGCAGCTGGAAGGGCATCCGTAAAACATATGCTGGATAAGTTGGCGGTTCATTCCGCTGTGGGGACCTCATATTAATAAAGGAACCAAGCCGAAAAGAAAATGAATGAATGAACGATTACTATGTATAGTTGGTTCACCTGACAATAGTGTATGTCATTGTATGTCATTTAAGGTCACATATTGAAATCCAAATGTACCTTGACATATTGTATGATTGTGCTCAATTCAGTGTTAACAATAAACATGAAATAAAAAAAAACAAACATTTCATGTATTACTTTAGTATTTAGACGTCTGTTAATGTTACTTAATAAACATACAACTGCTCATGTCTAGTTCATGTTCATTAAGTAATTTAATTAAAATAATACAACTCTTCATGTTAATTATTTATATAATATACAGTAGCTGTAAATTTACATTACCTCAAGCTTAATGCATCATCTTGTAATGTTTTTCATTTGTTGGTTCATAATTAATGGGAACAAATAAATCCTATTCCCAAAGTGTGACCATTGTAATGCAGAGCAAGTATATTTAATAAAACATATTTCACGTGATCAGATGAGCTTGTTTCAATCATCAACAGCATCCCAGCAAACATACCTTAAGCCTACATTGAACAGATTTTGGTTCCCTTTTGCTTTTATAACGTTAGAGAAATGTTATTTTTGTTATTATCAAGTATTTTTCATATGAAGTTGTTCATTCATTCATTTTCTTTTCTTTTATTAATCTGGGGTCACCACAGCGGTATGAACCGCCAACTTATCCAGCACGGAAGGGCATCCGCAACCCATCTCTGGGAAACATCCATACACACACTCATACACTACAGACAATTTAGCTTACCCAATTCACCTCTACCACATGTGTTTGGACAGTCGGGGAAACCGGAGCACCCAGAGAAAACCCACGCGAACGCAGGGAGAACATGCAAACTGTTTGTTTGCTTTATTTATAGAGCACATTTAAAAACAACAGATGTTGACCAAAGTGGTTTACAAAAAGACCAGCATACAAAAAATATATATTTCACGAGGAAACTTAAGTATTTTACGTTTTGTCAGTTTAGTGGCTCATTCGTACGAATTCAGTCATACGAAAAAGGATTTTAAAAAGGAGGCGTGGCACCTAACCCCACCCCCATCATTGGGTGATGAGCAAATCGTACTAATTTGTACGAATTAGATCATACGAATTAGCCACTAAATCAAAAAGTTAAGAATTGCCGTGAGATTGCATTGATTTTAGCGACCATAAAATAACACCGGCGACCCGGTGGCGCAGTAGCAAGAAGGTCCCTGGTTCGAGCTTTTCTTTGGGTCACTTGCCGTTTCTGTGTGGAGATTGAATGTTCTCCCCATGTTGCGTGGGTTTCCTCCGGATGCTCCGGTTTCCCCCACAGTCCAAACACATGCGGTACAGGTTAATTGAGTAAGCTAATTTGTCCATAGTGTATGAGTGTGTGTGGATGTTTCCCAGTGATGGGTTGCGGTTGGAAGGGCATCCGCTGTGTAAAAAAGGGCTGGAAAAGTTGGCGGTTCATTCCGCTGTGCAGTGGCGGTTCTAGACCAGAGTAACTGGGGGCCCGGGCAGGGCTCACTTTAACATACATCACAAAATACTTAAACAATTATTCGAAGTCATTGTTTTCATGTATCACTCTGCAGTCTTTATAAACCAGCTAATTAAATAACTTAAACTCAAGATAATCTTCCATGTTCATTTTTTTTTTGCAAAGTAACTTTGTATTGTAGCAGGATAACACATTTCTAACATTCAAGTACATCAAGGCACATTTTTGCACCTGTAAAATATAACCTCCTAGGGCCCGAGTGTCCACATCCATGGACAGCACATTTTAGCTCTTAAGGCTCTTAAGGCCCACTGTGTGTTTTACATGCATTTTTTTTATTTCTCTTTGCTATTTGGGCTTATTGGAACCTAATTAGAGTAAAAATCTAAATATCATCTTTTGATATGTAGAGAACAATGATGTCCATATATGTGGACTCGTGGTCCGAATTTACATAAAACACTTTCCGAATTGTCTTTTATGCATATTTTACATCAAAGCAAGTTCAAAAAAAAATTCTATCAGTGTTAAAACAACATTTTTTCCCATTTTGGGCAGTTAAAAATAGTGTTTGGGAAATGTCATATGCTGCAAAATACTTGCAGGATGACACTGTATGTCTGTAACAAAATATAAAACATTCATATTTTAAATAACAGACACAGTTGAAGTCAACTTTTTTGCCCTCCCGTTAACTTAAAATAATGTCCAAGTGATCTTTAACAAACCAATGAGACTTTGACAGTATTCCCACACAAACAAAAAAATTCTGGAGTCATAATAAGTCTTATTTCTTTAGTTTATTTCTTGAATAAAAGCAGATTTAAATTTTTTTTAAAACAATTTTAAGGTCAGTATTATTAGCCTCCTTAAGAAATATTTACTGTATATTTTTTTGATTGTCTACACAACAAACCATTTATACTATAACTTGACTAATTCTAACTTTCCTACTTAACAAGTCTTTAAATTACACTTTAATCTGAATCAAAGACTTCAGAATACTTAAAGGGGCTTTGTCTGAACACAACTTGCAAAATAACTAGAATATTCTGCACTGACTGTCACCATGGGAAAGATAAAAAAGTAGTTATTAGAAATTAAACTTTTGTTTAAAAACGTGTTGTAGATAAATCATGTGTTGAAGATTCGAGCTTGATGTCACAACTGAAAACAAAAATGAATGAAGGCAAAACTAAACGAGTTGAATATTACACCTTTACATGAGCGTGACTGAAAACTACATTTAATCAATGTGTTTCTGTTCTCCGGTACTTGCTGACTGTAAATTCAAGACTGCATTTCCTAACGTAAAACTATGTACACTCAATTTCTGATTAATTATAGCCTCTGCATAGCCGAGGACTTCCTCTATTAAAAGTGTTAAATCGCTATTGAAAACAGCAGTCTAATATAATCAACAGTGGACATTTTTAAAGTTTTTCACAACATGAACATGACTGAATCTTTTTATTACCTGTGTCAATTTGGGGGTTACTTTTGACGAATGTGGGGAACTGATGCGCGCAGCACCGTCACTGACAGACAGAGAGAGAGAGCGAGTGCGCGCGACACCGAGAGCGTAGAAAGGCCTCAGTCAGTGTTGCCAGATTGGGCGGTTTTGACTTCGATTGCATGCATGTATGTGCATTTCGGCGGGTTTAGCATAGTTTTTGGGCTGGAATCAGTCAGCTACATCTGGCAACACTGGCCTCAGTCATATCTCCGCAGGCTGATCTCGCTTCTCCGTGGCGTTTTGACACAAAAATACGCGTGATATTATTGAAATTTAGGGGGGCCAGAGGGGGGAGGGGGATTATTGATACGGGGGCACCGCTGCCCCCCCCCCCCCCCCTTTTTTTTTTTTTTTTTTTGTTTGATATAACAAAAAGTTATGGGATCCAAAAAAAACTAATGTTTTAATATAGAGTAAACCATTACTTAGTATTAGAGATTCGACTCGTGTATTTTATTGAGTATTTGTTTGTAAAAATAGTAGAAAACAGTTGCTTGAGACGAGACTTCCGCTGTCATTTGCTTCCAGCTATTTTATTAGCACAAAAACTGTCTGTTATGCTTCATATTGAAAACTGGTATTTCTGGCTACATTTTAATGTGTTGTCTTAATCATAAATGAACCGCTTTGCTGTGCAGTTTTACCGTTTACTGCACTTTTTTAGTTATTTACTTACATTATTTACATAATGATCTGAAGTCTTAACGTATTTTCGCGCCATTAGACCTGCGATTATCAAATCACAATAAAGTATTCCCAGTGAGCGGGAGATTTAAAACGCGCTTAATTTATAGCGACATAAACCCACGCCATTTTGTTTACTTAGAGATGCGCTATTTTTTGGTTATTTAGTTTGTAGAAATCCTGCCATAAAGAAAAGCATCAGTTGTCTGCAGGTGTCTGGAATAAAACACTTCTCACGGACTGGCGGTTTGTTAATGTTTGACGTCCCCAGGCCAGGCGCTTCAGTTTAGCGAGCTGTTTTGCTAGTTAAATGACTCGAGTCTTCTGAAGAGATTATGACGGAGTTATTCACAGCTGACTGATCTACTGACACACCTGGATAAGCTCACCTGTGGGTAAGTGACCTCTTTCGCTGTCTTCAGGGCGCTAGCTTGCTAATTTCTGCAGTTTGAGTCCTGTTTCTCAAGTTATTTTCTTTGTATGTGCGACACTTTCGGTTTATTAGCCGATATTAAAACACCAAAGTGCTGTGGTAAATCTGTTTGCTGTACAAAACAGTGTATTTATAATCATGTCTATAAAATGAAAGGATAAAATAGTTTGTAATATCAAATTTTGTCCAGCTAAAATAACTGGAAGGAATATATGACACCTGAAGTCTCATTTATTCAATTTATTTTCAATTATACAGTTGAAGACTAAAATGAATCACCCTCATGTGAAGTTTTAATTCTTTTTTCAAATATTTCCTAAGTGATTTTTAACAGAGATACTTTTTTTAAATTATTAAACATAGTTTAAGTAACCTTCCCTGCTGGAAAATCCAGCCTAAACCAGCCTAAGCTGGTTGGCTGGTTTTAGCTGGTCGACCAGCCTGGTTTTACAGGGGTTTTGGCCATTTCCAGGCTGGTTTCCAGCCACTTCCTGCCTGGTCTTAGCTGGTCAGGCTGGAAAATGACCAGCTAAAACCAGCTTGACCAGCCTGGTTTAAGCTGGACAAAGCTGGTTTTGGCTGGTCAAGCTGGTTTTAACTGGTCAACTTCCAGCCTGACCAGCTAAGACCAGGCTGGAAATGGCTGGAAACCAGCCTGGAAATGGCCAAAACCCCTCTGAAACCAGGCTGGTCGACCAGCTAAAACCAGCCAACCAGCTTAGGCTGGTTTAAGTTGATTTTTTCAGCAGGGTTTACTGCAATTTAAAGGCTTAAGTAGGTTAATTTGGCTAGTCATTGGACAATAGTGGTTTGTTCTACAGTGAATCATTACTTCATAATAATAATATTGACCACAGCAGTTTCTACATTAATTTATAATGTAATCTAAGCTTAGCTTAGCATAATGAATTGAATCGGATTAGACCATTAGCATTTTGTTAAAAAAAACTGAGCAAAAGATTGGATAATTTTCCTCAAGCTCAAGTTTTCTGAACAATTACTATTTTCTAGTCGAATATTGGTATTCTAGCATAATTGTCAATTTTAGAAATAGTGTTCCTTTAACAGAAGAAAGAAACTCATAAATGTTTAAAACAAGTGTGAGCAAAGTTATTTTTGGGTGAACTACCCTTTAAATGCTTTATGACAGTAGAATGAGGCATACCAGCCAAACCTTGACCTCCCAAAATGCAATGCAGTACATTACTTTCAGTTTCCAGATGTCAACATTGCCTTTGTGTCCCATTTAGACTTACTACTAACCAGTTATGTTAGGTTTCATGATCTAGTGACTAAGTGGTTACAGTACTGTTGAACAGGTGGCCATTTTTTATTAATTCAGCCGATTTCTCGTACTTGCAGGGTCACGCTGAGCTTAGCTTAGCATAATGAATTGAATCAGATTAGACCATTAGCATTTTGTTAAAAAAAAAATCATACAAGAGATTGGATAATTGTTCTGTTTAAAGCTTGAGGCTTCTGTAGTAAAATCATGTAATTAGACAGACAGTAGAAATATAAAAAAATGACTACTTTCCAGGCAATATTGCTAGGAACTACACTCACCGGCCACTTTATTAGGTACACCTCACTAGTACCAGGTTGGACCCCTTTTGTCTTCAGAACTGCCTTAATCCTTTGTGGCAGAGAATCAACAAGCTACTGGAAATATTCCTCAGAGATTTTGCTCCATATTGACATGATAGCATCACACAGTTGCTGCAGATTTGTCGGCTGCACATTCATGATGCCAATCTCCCGTTCCACCACATCCCAAAGGTGCTCTATTGGATTGAGCTCTGGTGGACTGTGGAGGGCCAATTGAGTACAGTGAACTCATTGTCATGTTCAAGAAACCTGAGATGATTGGCGCTTTATGACATGGTGTGTTATCCTGCTGGAAGTAGCCATCAGAAGATGGAAACACTGTGGTCATAAAGGGATGGACATGGTCAGCAACAATACTCAGGTAGGCTGTGGCGTTGACACGATGCTCAATTGGTACTAATGGACCCAAAGTGTGCCAAGAAAATCTCCCTCACACCATTACACCACCACCACCAGCCTGAACCGCTGATACAAGGCAGGATGGATCCATGCTTTCATGTTGTTGAGGCCAAATTCTGACCCGACCATCCGAATGTGGCAGCAGAAATGGAGACTCATCAGAGCAGGCAACGTTTCTCCAATCTTCTCTTGTCCAGTTTTGGTGAGCCTGTGTGAATTGTAGCCTCAGTTTCCTGTTCTTAGCTGACAGGAGCGGCACCCGGTGTGGTCTTCTGCTGCTGTAGCCCATCCGCCTCAAGGTTGGACGTGTTGTGTGTTCAGAGATGCTCTTCTGCAGACCTCGGTTGTAACGAGTGCTTATTTGAGTTACTGTTGCCTTTCTATCAGCTGGAACCAGTCTGGCCATTCTCCTCTGACCTCATCAACAAGGCATTTGCGCCCGCAGAACTGCCGCTCACTGGATATTTCCTCTTTGTCAGACCATTCCTCTGTAAACCATAGAGCATGGTTGTGTGTGAAAATCCCAGTAGATCAGCAGTTTCTGAAATACTCAGAGCAGCCCGTCTGGCTCCAACAACCATGCCACGTTCAAAGTCCCTTAAATCCCCTTTCTTCCCCATTCTGATGCTCAGTTTGAACTGCAGCAGATCGTCTTGACCATGTCTACATGCCTAAATGCATTGAGTTGCTGCCATGTGATTGGCTGATTAGAAATTTGCATTAACGAGCAGTTGGACAGGTGTACCTAATAAAGTGGCCGGTGAGTGTATACTCTCATTCTAGCATAATAGTCAAAAAAAAAAAAAAAAAAAGTTGGAGCATTCGTTTAAGAAAAGAAAGAAACTACTAAAACTTTGAAACAAGTGAAGTCAGAAAATGTAACCATTTTCATTTCTGGGTGAACTATCCCTTTAAATGCTTTGTGACAGTAGAATGAGGCTCACCAGCCAAACCTTGACCTCCCAAAATTCAATGGAGTACATTACTTTCAGTTTCCAGATTTGAACAGTCTTAAATGTCCCAGTTAGACCTACTACTACTAATCAGTTACACATTTATGTTAAGTTTCATTATCTAGTGACTAAGCGGTTGGTGTACTCAGATACCCCGGTAAACTGCATCATCACCATCTGCTGCGTGTCGGTGCAGATCTTCAGTCCACACGTTTGCACATCGAGGGTGTGTCGCAAATTCTTCAGTGGTCCAGAAATATTTCATTCTGCAGCTTTTATTCCTGACTCAACGTCCTACGACTTCCTGATTGCGTAAAGTTTATTGCGTTATGAAATGGCAGCAACAGTTGAATTATATATAGTATATGTGTAGTTAATGGTTAATAGTCCGATATCTTAGTGATGTAGGTTTTAAATAGCTCTTGCATCCAGTTTTGTGTTTATATATGACAAGACATGACATTTTGTTTCACTTTATCTCCACACATGTAGTGGAAATACAATAAAGCTCGACTTGACTTGCCTTGACTTAACAGCACTGTACATGCGCTATAGGTGAACTGAATAAACTAAATTGGCCATAGTGTATGAGTGTGTGTGTGTGTGTGAATGTGAGAGTGCATGGGTGTTTTCCAGTACTAAGTTGCGGCTGGAAGGGCATTCCCTACGTAAAACATATGCTGGAATAGTTGGTGGTTCATTCTGCTGTGGTGACCCCTGATATATAAGGGACTAAGCCAAAGGAAATGAATGAATGAGCATAATTCAATTAAGTTGCCCCAACAACAACAAATAAACTCAAGAGTTGTGATGTTTCAACTCATTTTAAATACGTTTTGGAACAAGCAGTAATAATCATAGTTTTTTGAGTGTAACACTAGAACGTCTGTAAACGCCTGAAAGACATTTGGCTGACGATTACTTGTCTAAAACATTATTTTGATTATGCAATTGCTGATGATTCATCGTCTGTTTTTTGGCTCATGCAGTAACCTGATATATGGCCAAATATGAACATGTATTGTACAGTGTTTAACAATGTATGCTATGTAAGAAATCAATCTACGTTAAAAGATCGATTTAGGAATTATTAGCTCAGATCAATGACTCGGCTCTTGAAGATTCGAATCATTGATTCGACTCAATTGACTCGGATTGAATCAGATCAAAGATTCAATCTCTGTGTGTCCCGCAAATAGAGACAATCACATTTATTAATTCTCGTCTATATTATTTTCGTGGCCAAGCGATAATAACATAACACGGAATAGGGTTAACTTTTAGCAAGGTAACACGATCTATAGCTTGAGGCAAAAACTTACAAAGCACATAAACAAGAACACGGTTCTTTAAAGGAGAACAAAGATTTATTGAGCTACACTATTCGATACACGAGGCTAACTACGTAGTAATCAAAACAACAAATAAACAAACAAACAAATGCACACACACGTTCACACACACACACACACAGGCAGTTCAGAGGATGCAAAATGAATTGAACAAACAGTCCAGCCGATCTATTTCGTACTAGATCTTAGAATCACCTGAGAAACCACAAAAGCAGAGAATTGACTCATCTTTAACTGCTTAAAATCATATGCACCCGATCAGATAGGGACAACAATTGTCGTGTTACTTGCGAGTTTGTTGAAGTCTTCGGGTTGGTTTGAAGAAACACGTGGCGCATAAGCGTGGCTTCTCTGTGACGTCGCTCGCTGGAATTCACTCAGTGGAGTGAAACTCTTTGTCCTGGGTTACCGGGGTACGGACCCGTAGAGAGAGTCAGTTCAGCAGAAGTTTCAGCGGAGTGAAACTTAAGGTTTGGATGAAAGTTTGTGATGTCCCAACCGCGTGGTGGCGATTGGGGGCGGAGAGCAACAGCGGGTTGATACCAGCTTGATGCTGAGAGGCTGCGCGCAGATTTGACGCTGCAAGGAGGTTTTATACGGCTTGCTCTGAGCCATCCCTCATGACACTGTCGTCCAATGAACGGCAAGATGAAGGGCGGGGGCCACGCCCCGTGCCAGTGTACTCCAGGTTTAATAATTAACCGTCTGCAAAGAAATTTCACGTAGTAAAATCTCTGGTAAAATTGTAACTATCTGACATCAAATGTTACAATATGGTTCGTATTACAAAATTCTCATTTACAGCAATGTATTGCAAATAAAAAATCATTTTGTTTAAATCCAAATACGAAGCATTTCAAACACATACAGATCATTTTAGCCTATTTTAGGGGTAAAACCACACATTATGAACCTGGTTGGTTGGAATAAACACAACACATCAATACTTATAAATGTCATTCAAAATATCAAATTTTGCCTTGGTTATAACATCTATACGAATCGTTTTCCTTAAGTCTCCTTCATTTCTTTTGTCTCTGAATTCTGTCCATCTCGTGGTCGAACGCATGGCCGTCATGTGATGGTCATTCAAAAGTCTCGTGATGAAGAGAATTTGAAGGGCGTCTTTGTCTAGTTGGTTAACGATTAACCAAAATTGTGGCCGCATCTGTCCAACTCAGGCTAGGATAGTGGGGGTGAAGAGAGTTGATAACTTGCTCCCCTGTTATCCTACTGTTAGAAGCCCTGGAGCGAGTGGGGCCATTTGCACTCACATTCCAAAGCCTGGTTCGAACTGGTTTTGACCAGCGAGTCTCTACAGCTAATATAATAAAACTTTTTTAAAAATATTTCTTAATCATTTATTATTGGCCGTAGTGTATAGTGTTTGAGTGTGTATGGATGTTTCCCAGTGATGGGTTACAACTGGAATGGCATACGCTGCTTAAACAAATGCTGGATAAGTTGGTGGTTCATTCCGCTGTGGCGACCCCAGATTAATAAAGGGCCTAAGCCAAAAAGAAAAGGAATGAATATAATATTATTTACCTAATTCATGCTTGTAGAGAACTTTTGGTGAACTTGTCGTTCCTAAAAAAGACATTATTAAAACATTTTGATTGATTTACTAAAGACAAAATTATTCACCCACCTGTAAAATTTGTGATGTTTAACAGAGCAAGGACTTTTCACAATATTTCCCATAATATCATTTTCCTCTGGAGAACGTCTTGCTTCGTTTAGTTTGTCTGGAACAAAAGCAGTATTTATATTTTGAAATACAATTTTAAGGTCAATCATATTAATATTATTAGCCCAAGGGCGTCACAGTGGTGCAGTGGTTAGCACAATCGCCTCACAGCAAGAAGGACGCTGGTTCAAGCCCTGACTGGGTCAGTTGGCATTTCTGTGTGGAGTTTGCATGTTCTCCCCATGTTCACGTGGGTTTGCTCTGGTTTCCCCCACAAGTCCAAACACATGCGCTATAGGTGAATTGAATAAGCTAAATCATAAGCTGTTCCTGGAGATCTACCTTCCTGCAGATTTCAGCTGCGACCTTGATGAAACACACCTGACTTTAATTACCAGGTGCTCCTTCAAGCTGGTTTAGTCATGTTTTATTAGGGTTGGAGCTAAATTCTGCAGGAAGGTAGATCTCCAGGAACAGGGTTGAGCACCCCTGAGCTACATTGTCCGTAGTGTATGTGTGTGAATGTTTGTGTATGGATGTTTCCCAGTGATGGGTCACAACTGGAGGGGCATCCGCTGGATAAGTTGGCGATTCATTCCGCTGTGGCGAACCCAGATTAATAAAGGGACTAAGCTGAAAAGAAAATGAATGAATGAATATTATTAGCCCATTTATTGTTATTTTTTGATTGTCTACAGAACAAAACACTGTTATACAATAGCCCCTTTCACACATACAGACCTTTCCGGAAAATTACCGGCAATTAAGGATGCTCCAATCGATCGGCCAGAGATCGGTATCGGCCGATAATCACATTTTATGACTCGATCGGTACTCGCCAATCTGGCCGATCTCATGAACCGATCACAGGTGTCTGTTTACGAGTTTATATGCAGAGGAACCAGACATGCTAGTTGGAGAGCAAAATATTGGAATGGTCTTGCATGTGTTTAGACCTTTTTACATGTATAAGAACTGAGAGTTCTGTGTTTTTGACATTTTTACAAGTTCCCTAAAACCTGGCTGAAATGCAATTAAAACGTAAAAAAAAAAATGTTGTAATTGAATATTTCATAATATACCTTTTTGTAATATACTTACTGCAATAACAAATATATATTTATAGATGTGCATTTTAAACATCTTATTCATCAAATATGTACTTTTCTTGATTGAGACATGTCGAATTCTTCCTCCATCATTTGCAATGTTCTAAATTGCTTTGTTAGTTGTTTTTCTTACCATTTTTTTGTATCTGTTTTATCTATTATTTTCTGTAAAGTTGCTTCTGACCATGACATGTCCACACTAAATGGTTATAAGAGACATGTTTGAGGGATTATATGCAACATTCTTCATTTATTCTCTGAGGTGTAAGGCAAGATCTCCACTTAATTATCATACTTAGGGGGAAAATGTGCTCCATGTACTATAAAGCTTGAAGCATCAGAATCGGTACTCAGTATTGGCCGATCACCATCACAAAGAATCGGTACTTGGTATCGGCTGCAAAAATCCTGATCGGAGCATCCCTACCAGCAATATTCTGGAAAGGTCTGTATGTGTGAACGGGCTCTTTTTGAAAATACCAGTAAATTCGTTCTGGCAATTGTCCGGAAAGAGAAGTTGTAACTTTACTGGTAATTTGCCGGAATGCTGCTCTGTATGAACGCAGAAGGAAAATTACCGGAAAGAGTGCGTTCACGATTAGAACACGCTGACGTGAGACATCTACTCCAGCCAATCAGAACACTCAGACGCATTCACATCCATGCTGAAAAGGGAAATAAAAGCCTTTGAATATTTTTCCAGACACGTTCTGCTGCTAGATGTTAGTCAGATAACGTTTCTATGTTCTTAATGCCAACTGTGTAAAAAATTATCGATAAAACGCTTATGACAAACCATTGTTTGTTTACCTTCAAGCACTGCTTCCTTCAGTTGCTTGACGCGTCGCGCTTGCACGTGAAGCAGCCGGTGAGCACCAGCACACACACATATTATGTACATCTGAACATGCGAAAGTGTTCCTCCATATGTTTTCTTGGAAGTTATTCACGATACTGATCCATCCACAGAGTTTGTAATGTGGTCAAATGTTTACAAACACAAGCGCAGCCGTTTATAGGTCATTTCTGATTAATGATGTCAGAATTTACCGGTATGTTAGAATGGTCTTTTCCAGAAAAATTCTGTAACGTCTTTGCCTGTGTGAACAGCGCTTTTTTAGATTTACCGGTAAAGTCGTTCCCAAAATTTTCCAGATATTTACTGGTATCACTGTGTGAAAGGGGCTAATGACTTGCCTAATCACCCTAAGTTGCCTAATTAACCTAGTTAAGCCTTTAAATGTCACTTTAAGCTGACTACTAGTTAGTATCTAATGAGGATTTTGAAAAAGATTTATTTCCAGAACCTTTACCTTCTCTGTTTCTCAGTGGTAAAATCTTCTCAAGCTTCTAAAACATCTCCAATCTTTTCAGGAAGGTTTATTTATTCATTCATTCATTTTCTTTTCGGCTTAGTCGCCACAGCGGAATGAACCGGCAACTTATCCAGCACGTTTTTACCCTTCCAGCCGCAACCAAATCTCTGGGAAACATCCACATACACTCATTCACTACAGACAATTTAGCTTACCCAATTCACCTGTACCGCATGTCTTTAGTATGTGGGGGAAACCGGAGCACCCGGAGGAAACCCACGCGAATGCAGGGAGAACATGCAAACTCCACACAGAAACGCCAACTGAACCAGCCGAGGCTCGAACCAGCAACAGCACTACCTACTGCGCCACTGCGTCGCCTAGGTTTATTTTTTCATATGTTAATCATTATTGTATTCCATTGCATTTTTGATCATAAAATGTAGACATATGAGAGCATATAAGAGCGATGACTGGAATCTGTCATTTTATGTAAGTCGTCTGTGATGCTTTTATAAAGATCTGATCTACAAACAACAGAATTTCATCTTATGTTCATATAAATATCAGCAGCTCCAGCAAATTGTGATTATTATTTTATTTAATAGTTTTGCTTTATTATTTATTTGTTCATTCATTTTTCTTCGGCTTGGTCCCTTTATACATCTGCGGTCACCACTGCGGAATGAACTGTCAACTTATCCAGCATATGTTTTATGCAGCGGATGGCCTTCCAGCTGCAACCCAGTACTAGGAAACACCCATACACACTCATTCTCACACACACTCATACACGACGGCCAATTTAGTTCATCAGTTCCCCTATAGCGCATGTGTTTGGACTGTGGGAGAAACCGGAGCACCCAGAGGAAACCCACGCCAACACGGGGAGAACATGCAAACTCCACACAGAAACACCAACTGACCCAGCCGGGGCTCAAACCAGTGACCTTCTTGCGGTGAGACCACAGTGCTAACCACTGAGCCACCATGTCACCTTTATTATTTATATTTAGTGTTACTGAGAATTAGAGTTCTCTGTTAACTTTAACCATGTGCATGTGTTTCATCTAAAATTCCTTTGGGCAATAAATGTTTGAGAAACATTAACCATGTATAGAGCTGTAAAACGATTGTGGAGCAACTTGGACCATTAAGCTTCAACATTAAACTTGAGTTGCATCTTTCTCTCAAACCCCAAAAAAAACTGTGCACTTTATTTTTGTCATGTTGTATCTGGCAGTGTGTTCAGAACAATAATCTTGTTTTATTTATATACATATAATTACTCTTCATTTAAGCTTAAACTCATTCATTCATCCATTCAAGTGAATCAGTGGCTTAGTGGTTACAAAGTAAAACTCAAAAGTTAAGGTAACTCAAACCATTTGAGGAAACCGATTGCAACAAACCATTTAAGTTCAGAAACTAATCCTAATGAGTACTGTGAACTTACTCCATTTGAGTAAATGATGCAATTTGAGCACAGTAAAACACAATAAATGAAGAGAACTCAAACCGCTTGAGAAAACCGATTGCAACAAACCATTTGAGTTAAAAAAAAAAAATTATCTAAATGAGTACTGTGAACTTACTCTATTTAAGTTGAAGTAATGAGGTATTTAATTAACCCATTACTATCAAAACTGAGTTCAAAACTATTTTCAAATGAGTAGAATTAACTTTCAGTCAATTTTGAGTTAACTACACTCATTTCATTCAATAAAGTTGACTGTTGGATTTTACAGCCTTTGCTCACTACTCTGTTGATGCACCTTTGGCAGCGATTACAGCCTCAAGTCTTTTAAATATGACGCCACAAGCTCAGCACACCTGTCTTTGGGAATTGTTGCCCATTCCTCTTTGCAGTACCTCTCAAGCTCTATCAGGTTGGATGAGAAGTGACGGTGTGCAGCCATTTCCAGATCTCTCCAGAGATGTTCAATAGGGTTTAGGTCTGGGCTCTGGCTGGGCCACTCAAGGACATTCACTGAGTTGTTGTGAAGCCCCTCCATTGATATTTTGGCGGTGTGCTTTTGGTCATTGTCCTGCTGGAAGATGAACCGTCGCCCCAGTCTGAGGTCAAGAGCACTCTGAAGCAGGTCTTCATTCAGGATGTCTCTGTACATTGCTGCATTCATCTTTCCCTCTATCCTGACTAGTCTTCCAGTTCCTGCTGCTGAAAAACATCCCCACAGCATGATGCTGCCACCACCATGCTTCACTGTAGAGATGGTATTAGCCTGGTGATGAGCGCTGCCTGCTTTTCTCCAAACGTAACGCCTGGCGTTCACTCCAAAGAGTTCAATTTGAGTCTCATCAGACCAGAGAGTTTAGTTTCTGATGGTCTGAGAGTCCTTCAGACGCCTTTTGGCAAACTCCAGGCGGGGAGTGTCTTCCGTCTGGCCGCTCTACCATACAGGCCTGATTGGTGGATTGCTGCACAGATGGTTGTCCTTCTGTAAGCTTCTCCTCTTTCCACAGAAGAACGCTGGAGCTCAGACAGAGTGACCATCGGGTTATTGATCACCTCCCTGACTAAGGCCCTTCTCCCCCGATCACTCAGCTTAGATGGCCGGCCAGCTCTAGGAGGAGTCCTGGTGGTTCAAACATCTTTCACTTAGGGATGATGGAGGCCGCTGTGCGCATTGGAACTTTCAGAGCAGCAGAAATGTTTCTGTAACCTTCCCCAACCTTGTGCCTCGAGACAATCCTGTCTCGGAGGTCCACAGACAATTCCTTTGTCTTCATGCTTGGTTTGTGCTTTGACATGCACTGTTAACCCTGGGACCTTATATAGACAGGTGTATGCCTATTCAAGTCATGTCCAATCAGCTGAATTGACCACAGGTGAACTCCAATGAAGCTGCTGAAACATCTCAAGAATGATCAGTGGAAACAGAATGAACCTGAGCTCAATGTAGAGCTTCACGCCAAAGGCTGTGAACACTGATCTACATTTTTTATTTTTAATAAATCTGCAACAATTTCAAAAACTCTTTGTTCACATTGTCATTATGGGGGATTGTGTGTAGAATGTTGAGGAAATCAATGAATTTAATCCATTTTGGAATAAGGCTGTAACATAAAAAAATGTGGAAAAAGTGAAGCGCTATCAATACTTTCCGGATGTCCTATAAATATATATATATATATATATATATATATATATATATATATATATATATATATATATATATATATATATATATATATATATATATATATATATATATATATAAAGTTTACGCCAGAGGTGTAAAGAGTACCTGAAAACCATACTTGAGTAAAAGTACAGATACCTTACTGTAAAAATTACTCCATTACAAGTTACAAGTCACTAATTCCAATAAGACTTGAGTAAAAGTATTAAAGTATCCGATTTTAAAAGAACTTAAGTATTTTACTCATACTGAATGTAGGCTCAAAAAACACCAAGAAAGGTTTAATTTTCCTAATATACAAATTAAATTTAACACCTCAATGTTTCAAAATGGCAGAACAAAATAGATAAAAAAAATAGAACAAAAATTCTTAGTCAAACTCAAATGTTCAAAAAAGGTACAAACAATTTTTCAAAAAAAATTAAATAAAAAGCAGTAAAACGTAGTAAAAAAATTTTAGATTCATCTCTCAGTCTCAGAGGGGGGCAATATTTTTATTTTGAGTAGTTTTTCAATTGATTAGGATGTTTTCTCTGTATTAAAACTAAACAAAGAGGAGCAGTGTTATTTTTCAACTTAGTAAACTACATATAAATGTAATGAAAAATACATCACAAACTCACAGCTAAATGCACCTGATCCAAAATGTATAATTTCAGTGATACGTTTATTAATGTTGCACACAAAAAAAAAATTAAGCTAAAATATAGTCATGTCATGTCGCAGTGGTTTTTGCCATATCAGTAACTGTATTAACTTTTGGTAACATTATGCTTACAATACCATTGTTAAGTCAGACATAATTTTACTAAATTCACATTAAATTAACATGAAATAGACTCTTACCCAGGGCTTAATTTGTGCCGGAACACACCGGATCCAAATACGGCACCTCATTTTACCGATCCCCCGTCCACTGTTCACTTTCAGTTTTTTTCCGCGATACCCCTCCCTTCCCCCCCCCCCCCCCCCAGATCCCCACTTTCGTGCGAGACGTTCACATGATTTAGCTCTTAAATAGCATACAGTACCTTCAGCACCCTGCAGATGGCGATATCGCCTCGTTCGCCCAACAAATTAGCTGTGGTAGATAAAGATGCCGACTTGTCGTGCACAATCACAATGTAATGAGTAACGGTAAGCATCCGTTCAAATGTAGTGGAGTAAAAAGTACATATATTCAATCTAAAATGTAGTCAAGTAGAGAGTAAAAGTTGCTTATATTTTTGATACTCAGCACAAGTACAAAGTAGCCAAAAAAATACTTAAGTAAAGTAACGAAGTCCATTTACTCAAGTACTTTACACCACTGGTTTACGCACACACATATTGCAAAATTTGCATTAAAATAGGTGGACATAAACATAGCTATTGATATCCATAGTTAAAATAAATAAAGAAACAAATGTTAATGTCTACCAGTTTTCAGCATTCTTCAAAATATCTTCCTTTGTGCTCAACAGAACGAAAAAATAAAACTCAAACTAGTTTGGAGTCAAGGGTCAAGAGGGAGTAAATGATGACAGAATTTTCACTTTTGGAGTAAACCATTCCTTTAAAGTCACCTGTGCGTCTGCAAAACACACGAGCAGATCTTCAATGTGCTCTTTATTTCCTCCAGAATCCAGAGGTTTAAGTGAACGAGAATCCAGAACACTAGACGAGTGACTCAGACGGATGGAGACGCTCCCTGCGCAGTGAACATGCAGCGGCACGCAGACAGCAGAAACACAGGCCGAGTGTGTGTGTGTGTGTGTGTTCAGCAGCGCTTCAGTCCGCAGGTAAGACACGCTCAGATCTGTGTTTTTCCCGCTGCTGCTGCTACTGTTTGTTTGAGTGTTGGCTTCAGGACGGACTCTCGAAGATCATGTGTTAGAAGAGTTTGTTTGGTTTTGTCCTCGTCTTTCCGGTTTTCTCTGCTCTGAAGGCTTTGGATTTATTCACAGAGAGCCGCTGGTGTCTGTAGTGACCCACAAACATGCTTTAGCTTCTCTCGTTCTTCTAGTTCTGGAGGAGTTCACAAACACGCAGCTCGCTTGAGTCGTATTTCACCTAAATATTTACAATAAGGTGAGACTTATTCATGCATTTGGTGAGAATGACTGGTAGTGAATGTAGAGTTTTCTTTAGAGAAAGTTTGTGAGTGTTGGTTTTTAAAAATGTGTATTGGTTATGTGTGTTTATTGGGTCACACTTTACAATAATGTTGCATTATACTGTATTTACTAATGTGAAATAAGAGTGAACAATACAGGATTTCTTAATCGTAGTTTATCATTTGCAAATGCTTTATTAAAATACAAATTCATGCTTGTCATCATTAGTTAATGCACTGTGAGTTAACCTGAACTAACAATGAACGACTGTATTTTGTAATGTTAACAAAGATGAATAAATACTGTAATAGATGCATTGTTCATTGTTTGTTCATGGTAGTAAACACATTAATTAACATTAACTAATACAACCTTAGGCAGCACGGTGGCACAGTGGGTAGCACAATCCCCTCACAGCAAGAAGGTCGCTGGTTCGAGCCTTGGGTACCTCAGTTGGCATTTGTTTGTGGAGTTTGCATGTTCTCCCTGTGTTGGCGTGGGTTTCCTCCAGGTGCTCCGCTTTCCCCCACAGTCCAAAGACTTGTGGTATAGGTGAATTGGGTAAGCTAAATTGTCTGTAGTGTATGTGTGTGAATGAGTGTGTATGGATGTTTCGCAGTGATGGGTTGCAGCTGGAAGGACATCCACTGCGTGTAACATGTGCTGGATAAGTTGGCGGTTCATTCCGCTGTGGCGACCCCAGATTAATAAAGGGACTAAGCCGAAAAGAAAGATAATATATATATCAATTTAAATAAATGTGACCGCTAAATAAAAATGAAAGCTTTTGGTGTCAAAATTATATCAGAGCAAGGAAATTTTCACAGTATTTCCTCTAATATTTTTTCTTCTGGAAAAAGTCATATTTGTTTTATTTCGCCTGGAATAAAAGCAGTTTTTAATTTTTTAGATAAAGATTATTAATAACGGGCGACACTGTTGCGCAGTGGGTAGCACGTTCACCTCACAGCAAGAAGGTCGCTGGTTTGAGCCTCGGCTGGGTCAGTTGGTGTTTCTGTGTGGAGTTTGCATGTTCTCCCCTTGTTGGCGTGGGTTTCCTCCGGGTGCTCCGGTTTCTCCCACAAGTCCAAAGACATGCGCTATAGGTTAATTTGGTATGCTAAATTGTCCGTAGTGTATGTGTGTGTATGGATGTTTCCCAGTCATGGGTTGCAGCTGGAAGGGCATCCGCTGCTTAAAACATATGCTGGATAAGTTGGCGGTTCATTTCGCTGTGGCGACCCCAGATTAATAAAGGGACTAAGCCGAAAAGAAAATAAATGATTATTAAAAACATATCAGTAAAAACATTTAAGGTCAATATTATTAGCCCTCTTTAAACATATATATTTTTTGATTGTCTATAGAATAAACTCCTTTTATACAATGATTAACCCAAGTTAAATGTCACTTTAAGCTGAATACTAGTATCTTGAAGAATATCTAGTCTAATATTATGTGCTGTCATCATGGCAAAGACAAAAGAAATCAGTTATTAGAAATGAGTTATTAAAACTATTTAAATTTCACAGGAAGGTGAATAATGTTCACTTCAATATTGTCAATATGTACAGGTGCTGGTCATATAATTAGAATATGTTCGAAAATTGTATTTATTTCACTAATTCCATTCAAGAAGTGAGCCTCGTATCATGTACACATTCATTCCACACACTGATAAGTTCCCAGTGTTTATTTCTATTTATTTTGATGACAACTAATGAAAACCCCAAATTCAGTATCTCAGAAAAGGAGAATATAACTCAAGACCAATACACACAAAGGATATTTAGAAATCTTGGCCAACTGAAAAGTATGAAGATGAAAAGTATGAGCATGCACAGCACTCGATGCTTAGTGTGGGCTCCTTTAGCCTGAATGACTCCATCAGTTTGTGTTCAGCACTGCTCAGGGGTTATGAAAGTCCCAGGTTGCTCTAATAGTGGCCTTCGGCTCTTCTGCATTGTTGGTTCTGGCGTATCGCATCGCACTATCCTGAGTTTGCTGACCAATTAAAAACAGGGATACCATGGTGCTTAAACCAGGTACTGGTAGCTTTTCTTTTTTTTAAAATTTACTTTCATCAGAGAACTTAAGTTTGGAGGACTCAGCAGTGTTTAGCTCAGGTGAGACGCTTCTGACGCTGTCTGTTGTTCAAGAGTGACTTGACACAAGGAATGCGACAGCTGAAATCCATGTCTTGCAGACGTCTGTGCGTAATTCTTGCAGCACTGACTGGCTGCAGTCCACTCTTTGTGAATCTCCCCCACATTTTGAATGGGTTTTGTTTCACAATTTTTTATGCCTATTGCTTGTACACCTTTTTTCTACCACATCTTTTTCTTTCCTTCGCCTCTGTAATGTGTT
This sequence comes from Danio kyathit, assembly GCA_903798195.1. NCBI lineage: Eukaryota > Metazoa > Chordata > Actinopteri > Cypriniformes > Danionidae > Danio > Danio kyathit. The sequence goes on from LR812538.1 coordinate 62,341,546, forward strand.
TAGCCACACAGAGCTCTGTGAACAGCCAGCCTCTTTTGCAGTGACCTTATGTGTCTTGCCCTCCTTTTGCAAGGTGGTCATTTTTTGGACAACTGTCAAATCCGCCGTCCTCCCCAAGATTGTGTTGCTACAGAACTAGACTGAGAGACCATATAAAGACCTTTGCAGATGTTGGAGTTAATTAGCTGATTAGAATGTGGCACCAGGTGTCTTTAATACTGAACCTTTTCACAATATTCTCATTTTCTGAGATACTGAATTTGGGGTTTTCAAAATCATCTAAATTAATAGAAATAAACATTTGAAATTTATCAGTGTGTGTGAAATGAATGTGTATGTTATACAAGTTTCACTTCTTGAATGGATTTAGTGAAATAAAAAAATAATAAAAAACTTATATTCTAATTATATGACCAGCACCTGTATATACAGTCAGCATGCAGACACGGGGAGAACATGCAAACTCGAACCCAGCATCTTCTTGATGTGAGGAAACCATGCTAACCATCAACATCCTGCCATATATATAAAGCGACAGAATTAGCCATGAGCAGTTTATCATCAGCTGTTATATAAGACTGAAGGGTTTGTTTTGCAATAACAACTGGCTGGATGTACATTATCCTGATTATTACAGGGCTACTGGCCACAAAACTAAACTATTAGACACAAAACATTTTGGGTGATTGACTGTGAACACAGTTTGGGTGATTCTTTTTTCGATTAATCAGATTTATAAAAATGTTGTTTATTATAGTGATGTTTTATAAAAAATTTCGGGAGGAGCACGCGCAGACGTTTCAGAAAATCTTTACGTCATTGACAATCATTCTATTATCCAATCAGCATTAGACCAAACCCCTATAAATTCCAAAGTTGTCCTACCTGCATCATCTCACGATTTTAGCATCCCTCCACCACCCCAACACCGCACTTCCTAAACATTATCTACTCGGGGGGGAGCGTTCTGAGGCCGGGCTAGATTCTTCGCTCGAACCCCAACTCCTCTCTGTTCCCCGATACGGGGAATAACGTGAGTTGGGGAGGGGTCTTCCCCGAGCTCAGAGCCCTCTCCCTGGACAGCACGCCAAATATGCTTTATTCTTAAACTTCTGTAAGTGCGAACTCGTGAAACTATATAAAACTTTAAATCAGGGAATTAATCATGCATAAAACGTATATAAAACATGCAAAAGCCACATAACAAGTTTATTGATCCTTAACCATGACATTTCAAACTTTAAATGAAAAGTTTGTTTTTAAACAGTAAAACTTCTCTGAGTATCCAAAATATAAATAAGCAAAAGGCAAGACAAGTGTTGTATCCCCACTATATTCACATTGTGAAATTAGGACATAAACATGCTGACAATAAAATATTAAGAAGCTGAATTTGATCAACTATTAAAATTCAAAAACAGGCAAACTTTCACCGCACAAATGTAATATTATTAGCATTCAATGGAAAGCACAACATTGACTTATAATATTCTACCTCTGCTGTTGTTAGCTGATTTTAAATATGTGGCATCTCACTGTAATTACACAGTTTAATTAAAACTAATCTAAAGTAGCTCCATTTAATTAATCAAGACTTTAAAGGAAATATTTTTAAATGTGAATCCTTCAAAAACTTTATCAAAGGTAAACCTTTTAGACTTTTGTCTTATGTATTACTTATTGCCATTGATGTCTATTTATTGTTATAGATTTTTTAATTATTATTATAGGTAAGTGATGTTTATAAAATGATTATATTTCTGTTTTTGCCATGAAATAGCCAGAGAAGCTGAAATAGCAATGCATTCAAAACTCTCTCTCTCTCCTTAGTTAGTCAGTTAATCGATAATGGCATTTGTTGACAATGAATATCATTATCGATAGTTATCGATTTGATTGATTAGTTGTTGCAACCCTAGTTAAATTTAAATCTTGCAAAAAAAGAAAAACGGCTGAATGGAGCCCGCACTAACTTACCTAATGTTATTATTATTTATTGTTAGTGGCGGGCATTTTATCGCTTCCAAAATGAAAGTTTTTTGATAGTATATGTGTATGTTATATACAGTGGGTACGGAAAGTATTCAGACCCCCTTCAATTTTTCATTTGTTTCCTCATTAATGTACACACAGCACCCCATATTGACAGAAAAACACAGAAGTGTTGACATTTTTGCAGATTTATTCAAATAGAAAAACTGAAATATCACATGCTCCTCACTGTTCAGAGCCTTTGCTGTGACACTCATATATATTTAACTCAGGTGCTGTCCATTTCCTCTGATCATCCTTGAGATGGTTCTACATCTTTATCTGAGTCCAGCTGAGTTTTGATTATACTGACTTGATTAGGAAAGCCATACACCTGTTTATAGAAGACCTTACTTCTACTTAAATTCTACTTTACTGCTTAAATCATGAGGTCAAAGGAACTGCCTGAAGAGCTCAGAGACACAATTGTGGCAAGGCACAGATCTGGCCAAGGTTACAGAAACATTTCTGCTGCACTGAAGTTTCCTAAGACATCAGTGGCCTCCATAATCCTTGAAAGAAAGACATTTAGGACGACCAGAACCCTTCCTAGAGCTGGCCGTCCAGCCAAACTGAGCTATTGAGGGAGAAGAGCCTTGCTGAGAGAGGTAAAGAAGAACCCAAAGATGTGGCTGAGCTTCAGAGATGCAGTCAGGAGATGGGGGAAAGTTGTAGAAAGTCAACCATCACTGCAGCCCTCCACCAGTTGGGGCTTTAGGGCAGAGTGGCCTGACGGGAGCCTCTGCTCAGCGCAAGACGCATGAAAGCCCACATGGAGTTTGCTAAAATGGTGAGAAATAAGATTCTCTGGTCTGATGAGACAAAGATAGAACTTTTTAGCCTTAATTCGAAGTGCTATGTGTAGAGAAAACCAGGCTCTGCTCATCACCTGTCCAATACAGTCCCAACAGTGAAGCATGGTGGAGGCAGCATCATGCTGTGGGGGTGTTTTTCAGCTGCAGGGACAGGACGACTGGTTGCAATCGAGGAAAGGATGAATGTGGCCAAGTACAGAGATATCCTGGATCAAAACCTTCTCCAGAGTGCTCAGGACCTCAGACTGGGCTGAAGGTTTACCTTCCAACAAGTCAATGACGCTAAGCACACAACTAAAATAATGGAGTGTCTTCACAACAACTCTGTGACTGTTCTTGAATGGCCCAGCCAGAGCCCTGACTTAAACCCAGTTGAGCATCTCTGGAAAGACCTAAAATGGTTGTCCAACCTGACAGAACTGGAGAGGATCTGAAGGAGGAATGACAGAGCATCCCCAAATCCAAGTGTGAAAAATTTGTTGCATCTTTCCCAGAAAGACTCACGGCTGTATTAGATCAAAAGGGGGCTTCTGCCAAACACTGAGCAAAGGCTCTGAATACTGAGGAGCATGTGATATTTCAGTCTTTCTTTTTTAATAAATCTGCAAAAATGTCCATAATTCTGTATTTTTCTGTCAGTATGGGCTGCTGTTTGGACATAAAAATTGGACTTAAATAATTTTAGAAATTGGCTGCAATATAACAAAGAGGGGGCGATGCAGTGGCGCAGTAGGTAGTGCTGTTCCCTCACAGCAAGAACGTCGCTGGGTCGCAGGTTCGAACCTCGGCTGGGCTGGGTCAGTTGCTGTTTCTGTGTGGAGTTTGCATGTTCTCCCTGCATTCGCGTGGGTTTCCTCCGGGTGCTCCAGTTTCCCCCACAGTCCAAAAACATGCGGTACAGGGGAATTGGGTAGGCTAAATTGTCCGTAGTGTATGAGTGTGTGGATGTTCCCAGAGAAGGGTTGCGGCTGGAAGGCCATCCGCTGCGTAAAATCGTGCTGGATAAGTTGGCGGTTTATTCCGCTGTGCCGACTTCGGAAAATAAAGGGACTAAGCCGACAAGAAAATGAATGAAGAAATGAATAACAAAGAGGCGTCTGACTACTTTCAGTACCCACTGTATATTTATTTTGTATAACTACAAAATAAACTAAACTATATATATATATATATATAATTTGTATCATATACATATATATTTATTGTCCAACATTTTTCTCAAATATATGCATATACACAGTACACACACGTGTATTTTATGGCAAAACAAACTTTTATTTTGAATGTGATGAATCGTGATTAATTTTTGCCTTTGAATGTTGATGTGATGAGAATCAAGTATTTCAGAGAGCTGTGAAATAAACGAACAAACAAACAAATAAATAAAGTTTAGCTGTGGGTCAATTTAAACTCTAAATTTAAAGACTGAAATGTTCAGCAGAGGAGATATTCCTGTCCTGCGTGATTAATTTCCTCTCTCCATTTCAGTCTTTTATGTGATGCATAAATCCAGGAGTTTTTTTATGACGGATCTTTGCTTGTTTAAACAGAGCGTGGCATTCCTGGACATGAGTTCTGCATAAGTTTGAGCTTGATGAAGAGCGGAGACACAGAAGGTGAATTAAGAAGCTTTCTTTTCATAATATGACTGAATTTGAAAGAAGATTGTTGTATTCTGTTGAATCTTTTACTGTGTATTTGAAGAATGTTTTATTGTGATTTTTTTTTTTACTTTTTGTTTTTGTATTTTATTTTATTTTTTAATTTAATTTAGTTTTAATTTATTTTATCTTATTGTCAACGTTTGAAGTGGATCACAACCATTAAAAAAAGTTCTCGTAAAACTATTGCTCAACACCCATTCTTGACTTTTGATCCACTTCAAGTGTTGAATATACATTAATCTTACTACTGTAAAAATAATAAATGATTGAATGATTATCATTATTTATATAATTTAGAAATAGTATTTGCATTATAATTATTAGCAGTATTATCATTCCTTTGTTTCTTTGTTTACTTCTTTATTGTATAGCATTTTCTTGTAAACTATAAAATTGGTCAATTGTTTTTATTTACCAATTTAATTAAATTCTGAATTCAGTTATAATTTCCAGCAAACGATTAAATGAACAATAATAGCAAAGTGTGGGGTAACACTTTATTTTGATGGTCCATTTGAGTATTAGTAGACTGTCTGCTTAATATCTGTTGATACTGACATTTAACTGACTATAAGAAACTTTGCAATTACATGTCAACTTACACTAACACCAACCTAAGTCTACTTATAATCTAATGAGAATTAATTGACATGTAGATGCAATGCAACTTATATTCAACAAACAGACCATCACACAATAAAAGTGTGGTCAAATAACTATTATTTCCAAACACACATGCTATGCCCCATATGGTCTAAAACCTGACAGATGGGCAAATCTAAGCGTGTTTTTAATAAAACAAATATAAATATGCATATAATTAATACTACTACTAATAATAATAACATTATACAGAAGCAGATTGTCATGAATAAAATGAAAAAGCCTCCCGAGATGAAGAAGGCATGAAAGCAGTGGTGTTTATATTTATAGAAAGTAATACTTTTTGTAATATTTTAATACTTTAATTGTTTTCATCTGTAAAGATATTTGCGTATTGCTCTACATCCTGTGTGTATTAAGCAATGTTTAAGCGAGGCGCACATCTAATGCACTCTGCTTTATACCTCCTCTCAACTGGTCTATTTTAGTTCCTCAAAATAGCACACCTTAACACACCTTCTTTTCAGACCAGAATGCCTATGGGCGCACATATGAGCGCAAATGCATTTGCTATTTAAATAGCATCGTGCAAAATGTCAAAATGACTCTAGCGTCGAGCTGAAACTAGCAAATAACATTTGCGTCATGCCCTTGCACCCCACTGCGCTGGGTGTATGATAGGGCCCAAAGTCTTGAGCTGAATTAAATGACAAATAAACATAAAAATTAAGTGTCTAAGCAGATTAATTTTTACAATGAAACTACACCACTTTTTTCTTTGAACTTGAAAATAAATGCACACCTCATGCCCAAAACAATGCAAAAAAAAGTGCAACTATTAAATGGAAACACTGCTTCACTCGCAAATCTTTTATGCAATATTTGCACATAAATTTAATTCGCATCTTCAGATGGAAACGCAACTACAGATCTGTCAGACTGAAGTACCTGAGCGTTTCATTAATGTTTGCAGCTTTAGTGCTTTCAGGATCTGCTGGGCTCAGATCAAAACGATCAGCAAACAACAATTGCGCCGCACCTTGCGCCGCATTGCGCTGCTGTATGATAGAGCCCAATAGTTTTAATAACTCATTTCTAATAACTGATTTATTTTATCTTTGCTATAAAGACAGCACATAATATTGGACTAGATATTCTTCAAGACACTAGTATTCAGCTCAAAGTGACATTTAAAGGCTTCACTAGGGTAATTAGGGTAAAGTTAGGGTAATTAGGCAAGTCATTGTATAACAGTGGTTTGTTCTGGAGACAATCCAAAACTAACATTGCTTAAGGGGGCTAATATTATTGACCTTAAAATGGCTTTAAAACATTAAAAACTGCTTTTATTTTAGCCGAAATAAAACAAATAAGACTTTCTCCAGAAGAAAAAATATTAGAGGAAATACTGTGAGAAATTCCTGAATCTGTTCAACATCATTTGACACCATTTAAAACATGTGGCTAAGAAATAACTCATCTGAATCATTTGGATGGGGCAGGTAAAAACCCCTATAGCGTTTAGCCCTGTATCAGTCTGAAATCTCATTCATGATGCATTTATAAAAGTCTTGACTTGATGAATCTGCAGACATATGCTGCAGTTCCTCATCTACAGTGTGTTATAAAGGATGTGCTGTATGGCCTGACAATATTGACTTCCTGATTTGTTGCACAATGTAAGTAAACATGGCAGGATGGGCGTTCACGACTGTCTGATGTTCTGACATGCTCTCTGGATCACTGTATAGCTCAAATATTTGACCTTATAAATAAAAACTCCAGTTCTTAATCAATTATAACTACACTGTGAACACGTCTTTCATGAAGTAACTCTAATAGTGTTTGAGTGTTTCTACCTCAGCATGTTTAGATGGGAGTTTCTGACCGCTTCTGTGTAGCTGTGAGACGTGTCAGTGGTTTAAGAGTGTTCCTGCAGCTCATGTAGATATTTACACAGACATGACTTTAGTGCATCTGCTCTATTATGTGTCCATGGGATTGTGTGTGTGTGTGTGTGTGTGTGTGCGTGCGTGCGTGCGTGCGTGCGTGCGTGTGTGTGCTCGTGTCTTGAAGCATGAAGTGTGTGTGTGTAGATTGTGGATACCAACTGTACAAGTCTGTCTGTGTGTGTGTTTGAATGTGTGTTTGTGTGCGTGCGTGCATGCATGTACAGATGTGTGTGTAATGATGATTTATGATCGTGTGTGTTTAAGTGAGTGTTTGTGTTTGTGTTTGAGTGTGTCTGTGTGTGTATGTTTGCATGTTTGTGCGGGTGAGTGCATACTTGGATGTGTGTGTATGATTGTGTGTAAGTGTTTGAGTGAGTGAGAGTGTGCGTGTGTGTTAGAGTGCGAGCGCGTCTATGTGTGTGTGCGTATGTGCATGTATTTGTGTGTGAATGTACATGTTTGTGTGTTTGTCTGCGTGAATGCATGTTTTTGTGTCTGTGTGTGTGCATGTGTGTGCGAGTGTGTATGATTGGGTTGTGTACAATTGTGATGAGTGTGTATTAGTGTTTGAGTGAGTGTGTTTGCGTGTGTGTCTGTCTGCATGTGGGTTTGAGTGTGTGTGTGTCATGCATGTGTGTGTTTGTGTGTGCGTGCATATGTATGGGAGTGTGTGTATGTGTGCATGTTTGTGTGTTTGCTTAAGTGCATGAGTGTGTGTGTGTATGTATGTGTGAATGTTTGTGTGTTTGTCTGCGTGCTTGTGTGTATGTGTGTCCGTTTGTGTGTACTGCGCATGCATATGTGTGGCTGTGTGTAAGTGTTTGAGTGAGTGAGTGTGTGCGTGTGTGTTAGAGTGCGCGTGCGTGTGTGTGTGTGCATGTATTTGTGTGTGAATGTACATGTTTGTGTGTTTGTCTGCGTGAATGCATGTTTTTGTGTCTGTGTGTGTGCGAGTGTGTATGATTGGGTTTGCTTGTGTACAATTGTGATGAGTGTGTATTAGTGTTTGAGTGAGTGTTTGCGTGTGTGTCTGTCTGCATGTGTGTTTGAGTGTGTGTGTGTCATGCAAGTGTGTGTTTGTGTGTGCGTGCATATGTATGGGGGTGTGTGTATGTGCATGTTTGTGTGTTTGCATAAGTGCATGAGTGTGTGTGTGTTTGTGTGTGCTTGCATGTTTATAGGAGTGTGTGTATGTGTGCATGTTTGTGTGTTTGCATAAGTGCATGAGTGTGTGTGTGTTTGTGTGTGTTTGTGTGTGTGAATGTTTGTGTTTGTCTGCGTGCTTGTGTGTATGTGTGTCCGTTTGTGTGTACTGCGCATGCATATGTGTGTGGCTGTGTGTAAGTGTTTGAGTGAGTGAGTGTGTGCGTGTGTGTTAGAGTGCGCGTGTGTGTGTGTGTGTGTGCATGTATTTGTGTGTGAATGTACATGTTTGTGTGTTTGTCTGCGTGAATGCATGTTTTTGTGTCTGTGTGTGTGCATGTGTGTGCGAGTGTGTATGATTGGGTTTGCTTGTGTACAATTGTGATGAGTGTGTATTAGTGTTTGAGTGAGTGTGTTTGCGTGTGTGTCTGTCTGCATGTGTGTTTGAGTGTGTGTGTGTCATGCATGTGTGTGTTTGTGTGTGCGTGCATATTTATGGGAGTGTGTGTATGTGTGCATGTTTGTGTGTTTGCATAAGTGTGTGTGTGTTTGTGTGTGCTTGCATGTTTGTGTGTGTTCATGTATGTGTGCAGTCTGTATGGTTGTGTGTCAGTGTCTGAGTTTGTGTGTGTGTGTCTGTGTGTGCATGCATGTATGTGTTTGTGTGTGTATGTATGTGTGAATGTTTGTGTGTTTGTCTGTCTGTGTGCTTGTGTGTATGTGTGCCCGTTTGTGTGTACTGTGCATGCATATGTGTGTGACTGTGTGTAAGTGTACGGGAGTGTGTATGTGTGCATGTTTGTCTGCATAATTGTATGAGCGTGTGTGTGTTTGTGTATGCTTGCATGTTTGTGTGTGTTCATGTATGTGTGTATGGTTGTGTGTTTGTGTGTCTGTGTGCATGCATGTATGTGTTTGTGTGTGTGTATGTGTGAATGTTTGTGTGTTTGTGCATGAGTGTGTGTGTTTGTGTGTGCTTGCATGTTTGTGTGTGTGCATGTATGTGTGCACAAGTGTGGTTGATTGTGTGTTTGTCTTTGAGTAAGTGTGTGTGTGCTTGCGTGTTTGTCTGTCTATGCATGTGTGTTTGAGTGTGTGTGTGTGTGCGTGCATATGTGTGGGAGTGTGTGTATGTGTGCATGTTTGTGTTTGTGCGTGTGTTGTCTGTGTGTGTGTGCTTGTGTGCATGCATGTATGTGTTTGTGTGTGCATGCATATGTGTGGTTGTGTGTATATGTGCATGTTTGTCTGTGCATGTGTGTGTGTGTGTAACGATGTTTGTGTGTCCATGCATGCATGTGTTTGTGCATGATTGTGTGTCTTTGTCCGTGTGCGCTCGCATGTATGTGTGTGTGCATGTATGTGTGAGTGAGTGTGTATGGTTGTGTGTCAGTGTTTGAGTGTGTGTGCTTGCGTGTGTGTCTTTGTGTTCTTGTGTTTGTGCATGAGTGTATGAGTGTGTAACGATGTTTGTGTGTTTGTTTGTTTGTGTATGAGTGTGTGTGTGTTTGTCTGTCTGTGTGCTTGTGTGGATGTGTGTGTTTGTATGTGCATGCATATGTGTGTAAGTGTGCGGGTGTGTGTATGTGTGCATGTTTGTCTGTGCATGAGTTTATGAGTGTGTGTGTGGGTGTGTGTGCTTGCATGTTTGTGTGTGCACGAGTGTGTATAATTGTTTGTCAGTGTTTAAGTGAGTGTGGGTCTGTTTGTGAGTGTGTGTCAGTTTGCATGTGTGCATGTTTGTGTGTCTGTGTGTATATATGCATGTTTGTGTGTGTCTGATTGTGTGCACGTGCATGCATGTATGTATGTGTGTGTGTGTGTGCGCGCTTGTGCATGTGCATGTTTGTGTTTGATTGTGTAAGTGAGGGATGAGAGTTTGCGTGTGTGTTTGAGTGTTTGAAGGAGGGTGTGTGTGTGTGTGTGTATATATAAGTGTGCATATGCATGTGTTTGCTGCTCATCTGTCATGTGTTTCTCTCCACACCCGCTCATCAAACAGGCGCTGGATGAAGGAGTGTGTCTCACTCAGGTCCTGTACTGGTGCTCAGACTCTGCTGGAGAAAATGAACAGCTGAACTGAGGAAAACACTCGATCTACAGGTAAGACCCTCTGACCAATAACTCATCTCTAATAACTGATGTATTTTCTCTTTGCCATGATGACACATAATATTAGACTAGATACTCTTTAAGACACTAGTATTCAGCTTAAAGTCACATTTAAAGGCTTAACTGGGTTGAAGTTAGGGGAATTAGGAAGGTCAGTGGACAGCAGTGGTTTGTTCTGGGTTAATAATAATAATCACCATAAAATTTTAAAAACTGCTTTTATTCCAGCCAAAATAAAACATACAAGACTTTCTCCAGAAGAAAAAATATTATAGGAAATACTGTGAACATTTTCCTGCTCTGTTAAACAGCACTTGGGAAATATTTGACAAAGAATAAAAATTTCACATGAGGGTGAATAATTTAGTCTTTAACTCTACACGATTGTGATGATGATCAGTGTCACATTACACTACCTGACAGAAGTCTTGTGGTGGATCTCAGTTGTAAGAGCAGCAAATAGATCTGTAGAGCTGCGCATCGATGGATTTGCTCTTCAGTGTTTGGACTTTCAGTAGTGATTATTAACCCACACTGAACTGAGCTAAACTGAACTAAACTTAATCTCTGAAAACTGAACTGACACTGTTTCAATTTACTATAATCTTCCATGTGAAGCTGCTTTGACACAATCTACATTGTATAAGCGCTATACAAATAAAGGTGAATTGAATTGAATTGAAAATAATAACTCGACTTCTAGTTGATGATGTGTGAAAGTGTCAGAAGGTGGATTTCTCTGCTGAATCATCTGTTGATCTGCATCTCAATCATCACCAATACTGCAGAAGACCTACTGGAACCAGCATGGACCAAGATTCTCACAGAAATCAGTCAAGTTTGCTGAAGGAGAAATCATGGTTTGGGGTTCCATTCAGTATGGGGGCGTGCGAGAGATCTGCAGAGTGGATGATCAACATCAACAGCCTGAGGTATCAAGACATTTGTGCTGCCCATTACATTACAAACCACAGGAGAGGGACAATTCTCCAGCAGGATAGCGCTCCTTCTCATACTTCAGCCTCCACATCAAAGCTCCTGAAAGCAAAGAAGGTCAAGGATTGGCCAGCACAGTCACCAGACATGAACATTATTGAGCATGTCTGGTGTAAGATGAAGGAGGAGGTGTTGAAGATGAATCCTGATGAACTCTGGGAGTCCTGCAAGAACGCTGTCTTTGCCATTCCAGATGACTTTATTAATGCGTGATTTGAGTCAGAGATGTATGATGCAGTCCTCCAAGCTCATGATGGAGTCAGACACAATATTCATTCTGTTTCCACTGCAGCATGACTTTATATTCTATACTGGACATTATTGAAGGTTCAGTGATGAGACTTTAGTCTGAGCAGAGTCAGACCTTACTGTCCTAATGAAATCATTCAACATCAAGGCATGATCATATTTTATTGTGCTCAAATAAGCGTCATCTAGAGGCCTTTGCCTTTCATAGAGACACTTCTGATACCAAATCATCAACTAGAAGTCAACTTATTATTTGCTGTTCCTAAAACTTGGATAGGCAACAAGACTACTGTCAGGTAGTGTGGATGCTATATCTGCTAATAGAAAGACTTCTTATCCTACTTTAAATCATTTGGCTAAGCAAATTACCAAGCGCAGAATATTGCAGGTGAAGATTAGACAAATTAAATAGTCTAAAACTCAATGCATTTGTTTACAAAACCCTTGCAGAATTTTCAAGAAGTTTATAATTTCAAGAAAAATGTGGTGATGAATCCATGAAAATTGAGTTTATTTTTACGTGGTTTTGCTCTGATAATGCACACTCTTTCTCTGTCTGTATTTTTTGTACAAATAATATTTTATCCTAACATTTTTAAATTAACATGTGTCCATAAGCAGAAAAGCTTAAGATATCATGTCTTGTTTTCTGGAAAATATATGAAAATCGAGTGAATTTAGATTGAAAAAAAAAAAAAAACATTAGCCAGATGTATTTGAGGAAAAATGTAATTAAAATATAAAATATTATAACATGCTTTAAGTAATTCACTCAGAAATTGCTATTAAATTTGATAAATAATTAAGAAACAACAAATAATACGTTGCATTAAACTTTAAAAAAACAAAAACATAAAGCACACCATAAAGCAATAGAAAACAGGCATGAGCTGATCGTGAACAAAATGCAGAGTGTATACAAAACAAACCAAAAAAAAATACATGATTCAATTTCATAACACACCATTAAACACTTTAGGGTTATGTGTAGAATAAGATCACTAATTCACTAATAAACAACCAGTATCTTAATAATAGGCAGATAATAAGCTGCAAGGTAACAGTGAGTATTGATGCTTAAAAATCTTTCATCTCTTTAAAGGTTTTTAGTGAATCATTTTAAAGTTCTTTTCTGAAAGTATTTTACTGTAATTTCAAAATGTTTTTGTAAAAAGATAAATAAATTGTGCAAATATTTTTTTAAGAAACAGCAAGTAACACACAGCATTACATATATGAGCAATATCACACTCATAGCAGTGCAATGTGGCTGTATACCGCCACTGGTGGGTGGCGTGCGTTGGCTTAGTGTCTGACCAGTGATGATATACAGCCCGATTGCACTTCTACTAATGTGATATTGTGTTTATACAACAGTTCGATGGCATAATCGTGTATATAAAAAAGAAAATCAAACACGAAGAGTCTAAAAATCCTTTTGTAAGAGGAACTACTTTCTTCCGCCATTCATTCACATCTGCAGCTGACGTCAGAACAGCAGAAACCATTGCTTTAGAGCTAGTGTTTGAATGATTCTCTAGCATAATGTCTACAGTGATGACAAAACAGCTGATTTTGCTCACATTTTTAGATTATAAGGCTGTACAGCATGAAATGCCATCAGTCTACAGAGATTTCCCAGTATTTCTCTTAGGGGTGTCAAAATTAATTGTTTCTTCGGTGCACCGCGATGCAGATGGGGACAATTCGATATCGGTTCAGTAATAGATCATAACCGGTTATTACGCACTGATGTCATTTATCCCATATGCGCGATGTCGCGGTAGAATACTATGGCGAAGGTGAGTAAAATAAACACTCCTACTACTTAAAAAGCCGATCTTTCACTGACACTGAGGAATCATGGACACTGAGGAACTCTCTCTCTCTCTCTCACACACACACACACACACACACACACACTTTGGGCATTTGACCCGTTGGCATGTTCGTGAGGTAAATTTCCCTCCTCTCGGCTGTTTGTGGATCGAGACACAAGCGTGCCTGTGGTGTGAGTTTATTGTATTGTATTTATTCTATTACGGATTACCTGATAACCGCATGCGCATATAGACACTCCCGCAGTTCAGTAAAGTTAGCAACAGATTCGCAGATTCGTATTTTCCGGATCAATAACTCATGACCGAAACATTGTTCCTACACAAATAGCACCTCTTTTCAACTGTCGCAATGTATACAACCACCTACAACCTTATTTTCCTAAAAATGAGCTTTCCTACGCGCTGGACGCATTATATTGATCTCTATGCGCAGGCGGCAAAGAGACCGATCCTTAGGGACCGTCTACAAAGAGCAAAACGCGAAAACCAATACTACAAAAGCTGTCAATAACTTCCCTCTAACTCATTATACTGCCATCAAACTCAGATCACACGTCGCTGCTGACCTGCTGGTTATACTACAACACTTATTTTTCCGAAAAACTAATTTGCATATTTTTGAACAGTGCTTTCGTTTCTAAAGCCAAGCGCAGCCCTTTCTGTTGAGCGGGTGAAGACAAGGACCAATCAAGGGATGTAAGAACTTGCCAGCGCTTAAAAAGCAAGCGGGATAATATTTACATTAGTTTATTTGTTATGAAACTTTTATGAATTGCTCGTGCTGTCTTCTGAGCATGTATTGAAGTTTTCATTCACAAAGAGTGTTTTTTTGAGCAGGTACAATTAAAGGTACAGTTCATATATCTGACTGCTTGTATTAAAGGACAAAATTGTATTACAAGTAATATATAAATATAAACATATTTATGGATTTTAATAAAAAAAAAAATTCTTGTGTTGTAAAGAAAAAAATCTAATTATGGAAATAATCGTCAATGCACCGTGATGCACCGAGATATCGAATTGAACCGAATCGATGGCATGATAATCGTAACCGAACTGAACCGAACCGTGAGACCAGTGTAGGTTCACACCCCTAATTTCTCTGTTGCATTCGTGATATCACAATAATGAACCTCGAAGAAGCCAAAGCAAACACTAGCAGATTACTTTTGTGTTTGCGATAAAGAAAATGCTAAACACGTGCGGGCATTTCTTCTGTCTTTCTGTTTACTGAACTAGCCTGCAGTAACGAAAACAGGAAAGTAACTCAGGGTTATACAAAGAGTGGCCAACACAAAATACGCACATTCCTAATATGAGTCCCATCTCACACTCAACACACTACAATTACTATAGTGTAAATACAGCACTACAACATACAAAAGAGAGAGATCGACTTAGAATTTGCCAGTTTTATAATGATTTAATCAGCTGTAGTTAGAAATTACGCTGGATTTTTCCTTCTTTAAGTGGTTATTATGCAGCCTGATCTCACGAGGAAACGTGAGTATTTTACGTTTTGTCAGTTTAGTGGCTAATTCGTACGAATTCGTACGAGTTCAGTCGTACGAAAAAGTACGATTTTAAAAAGGAGGCGTGGCACCTAACCCCACCCCTAACCCCAACCGTCATTGGGTGATGGGCAAATCGTACTAATTTGCACAAATTAGATCGTACAAATTCATACGAATTAGCCACTAATCAAAAAGTTACGAATTGGCCGTGAGATAGCGTTGTATTATGCTGTGTCTGTCGCCATCTTGTGGATGGACAACATCTGCTCAATGACATTCTAATGGCCGCTCTGAAATTATAAATATTTAAAATAGGCACTATCCTTATAAATAAACTGCATAGTTGCAATCTAAGCAACAACATTCTCACCTAAAAAAGCCTCAAATGTACATTATGTTGTCCAACAGCTGCAATATTTTTTAAACTGTAGAGTGTCCTTTTTTTTCAAACTGTAGAGTGTCCTCTGCTTGTTGCTGCATGTGGGCGGAGTAATACAGCAGGGTGAAGAGGCTTTACCAGTGCTGTTATTTGCAGAATATCACACAGCTATCAGCCAATCAGATTTGAGATCCAGACAGAACTGTTGTGTATATATACAGTTGTGTTCAAAATTATTCAACCCCCTGAATTATTAGCCCCCCTGTTTATTTTTCCCCCCAATTTCTGTTTAACGGAGAGAAGATTTTTTCAACACATTTCTAATCATAATAGTTTTAATAACTCATTTCTAATAACTGATTTATTTTATCTTTGCCATGATGACAGTAAATAATATTTTACTAGATATTTTTCAAGACACTTCTATACAGCTTAAAGTGACATTTAAAGGCTTAACTAGGTTAATTAGGGTAAAGTTAGGGTAATTAGGCAAGTTATTGTATAATGATGGTTTGTTCTGTAAACTATCGAATAAAAAATTAGCTTAAAGGGGCTAAAAATTTTGTCCTTAAAATGGTTCTTTAAAAATTAAAAACTACTTTTATTCTAGCCAAAATAAAACAAATAAGACTTTCTCCAGAAGAAAAAACATTTTCAGACATACTGTGAAAATTTCCTTACTCTGTTAAACATCATTTAGGAAATATTTAAAAAAGGAAAAAAATCAAAGGGGGTTGAATAATTCTGATTGCAACTGTATATATATATATATATATATATATATATATATATATATATATATATATATATATATATATATATTTGCTATGATGACAGTGCACAATTTTTTACTAGTAATTTTGCAAGACCCTAGTATTCTGCTTAAAGTGACATTTAAAGGCTTAATTAGGGTAATTAGGCAAATTAGATTAACTTGGGAATTCATTGGACAGCAGTGGTTTGTTCTGTTGACAATCAAAAAAAGGAGGCTAATAATATTGACATTAAAACTCTTTTATAGAAATTGAAAACTGCTTATATACCAGCCAAACTAAAAGAGATACGCCTTTCCCCAGAAGAAAAAATATTATACAAAATACTTTTCCCTTGCTCTGTTAAACATCGTTTGGGAAATATTTTAAAAAGAATAAAGATTTGATAGGAAGGCGAATCCTTGTGACTTCATCTGTACATCAATTTATTTAGTATAAATTCTGCGTCTTGTTCACATTCAGCTCATGCGTTCGCACTGAAAGCTGAGGGTCAGGAAAGGACACAAAGTATTACTGGGGAAAAAAGCTGTACAGAGATCAGACGTCAATATGTTCGTTCACACAGACAGACACGACTGCTAATGTTC
>LR812538.1:62370707-62693207 GCA_903798195.1 Danio kyathit
TCACGAGGCGACCATGTTTACAGGACTGATGCCCAGAGATATATTACTGCACAGAGCTGGGTGTGAAGGAAACGATAATGCTGGGAATAAACCAAACCAGAGGCCGGTTTCATGTTTGTACAGCCAAAGTGATGGAGCCAAACTGAACTCAGATCAGCTGAAGATGGAGACGCAGAGGAGGCCGCAGTCTACTTATGACTTTAAGGTGCGTTTATTTTAGGTATAAGATTCTGACGCTATGATAACCTTGGATGAAAATATCACGGTATTGTGATTACTGCTCTAAAATGAGTTATTTTAAATGTCTGTGTTATAAAACAACAACCTTTTTCTCCACTGAACACAATATATTTTATTTTAAGAAACATTTTTAATATTTTGGAGCAGTAAACATGTCAAGCTAAATAATTAATATAAATGATTGATTTCTGGGTGGCACAGTGGGTCAGTGGTTAGCACTGTGGCCTCATAGCAAGAAGGTTGCTGATTCGAGTCCCGGCTGGGTCAGTTGGCGTTTCTGCATGTTCTCCCCGTGTTGGCGTGGGTTTCCTCCGGGTGCTCCGGTTTCCCCCACAGTCCAAGCACATGTGGTATAGGGGAATTGATAAACTAAATTGGTCGTAGTGTATGAGTGTGTTTGTGTGTGTGTGAATGAGTGTGTATGGGAGTTTCCCAGTACTGGGTTGCGGCTGGAAGGACATCCGCTGTGTAAAACATATGCTAGAATAGTTGGCGGTTCATTCCACTGTGGTAACCCCTGATAAATAAGGGACTAAGCCAAAGGAAAATGACTGAATGACATGTTAGGTTATAGCTGACTCTTAAATGATAATCATTTGTAGACTTTCTCTTGTAGTCTAAGATCTTATTAAACAGGCTGCAAAATAATTTTCCCCTCACTCTCATGTATTCTGTTGGGATATTGCTTTGCCTGGTCCTGAAAACTGGGGGGGGGGTCTGGTTTTATATAGTTTATTGCAATGAAAAAAGTAGATTTTTATCTGCTAGTTCTGAGGTTTTACTTGCAATTCTGTTTATATTTCTCTCTTTTTTTAGCTCATGTTTGTGAGGTTGTGAGAAATTATGTTTGGGAGAAGAATTGGAGAACAAATATTTTAAAAATCAGAATTTCTTTAACAAAAATGGAAAATTCCATGTCAAAAAAATAGTCAGAATTGTGGCATGTGAATTCACAATCAGGAGGAAAATAATATAATTTAGAGATATTTTTCTTGAAATTTTAAGATATTTTTTCATAATTCCGAGTTCGCATCTCACAGTTTTGACTAGTGGTGGGCCGTTATCGGCGTTAACGTGCTGCGTTAACGCGAGACTCTTATCGCGCGATAAAAAAAATATCGGCGTTAATCTATTCTCAAATTGGGTTGAGAGCTGGGTCTATTCTACGCAAGCTATGGGGACTTTCACTTTGAAAGTTTAGCGCGGATGTATACCTGACCGGTGAGCCGTCTGAGAATGAAGTGCCCTTCTGAATCAAATCAGCAGGATGCCTGACTCTAACTGCAGTTCGCCAGTTTCACTTTAACTCATGAACATTTAAGTCATGCCTTCGTGACAAACTGGGGTATTAGACGCAAATAAATGAGTAAGGACTGGTGAGAGTGTTATGGAATTTAATAACGAACGCCAAATGAGAAGAAAAAGAAACTTCCGCATTTCGCGATGTGTGTGTGTGTGTGTGTTTGTGTGTGTGCGTCTGTACGTCTGTGCGGTCCTTTACTGACAGCCGCCTGTGTGGATCTTGTCGGAAAATATGGCGAAAAGTCCTACATGATGGTGCTAGTTTGTCAGTATTGCCACTAATATCTGCATACTCCACGTATTAATTCCATTTCTGTGTAGTTCAGTTATGACTGAACTACATAACTACAGTTATGACTAGTTGCATTAAGGTAATCAAAAATTGCTGTTTACATGGTAGACTCTTAATCAGAGTATTGTTTTAATCATATTAAAATCGTATTAAAGTATTGTTGCCCATGTAAACATACTCAATGCTTGACACCCTCAGGGCTCTGTGAACTTGCCTTTGCGAAGCAGCATTTTCTGTATGTACGTACATCAAAAGCAAGTATGAAATCGCTGTTTGGAGCTTATGTAGGCCTACAGTACAACATTCATGTTTAACTGAATAAACAGTTAATAAACACAAGTACATCTTATTGAACATGATTTATTTTCATCACCAATTATCATAGTAGAACAGTTTCCCTGCTCTAATGCGCCACCTGGCTTGAGAAACCCGTTCTCAAAGACTTATTATTTGGGTAACACACATATTCTGAATGCCTTCGGCAGAATTCAAATGAGCCATTTTAATCTAGATTAATCTAGATTAATTTTGAAATTAATCTAGATTAATCTAGATTTAAAAAATTAATCTATGCCCACCTATAGTTTTGACCTTTTTTTTTTCTTAAAATTGCACCATTATTTTTGCTATGGGAATTCTTTATTTCTCACACTTCTGAGTTTATTTCTCGCAATTTTTGATTTTTCTTTCACAAATATGAGTTATCAAAACTTTGAAATATAAAGTCACAATTGACCTTTTGCTAAGTATTGCTCGCCTTAGTTACTGTTGCTACGCCTGTCAAACTTTCGTGCCTGGCACGTCTATTACAACAGGGGCTCCCAAACCTTTCAGCCCACGACCCACAAAATAACAATGCCAGTCACTCGCGACCCCCAATATCCTCTGAAGGGGTTATAAATGCAGAAACCGTGCATGCAATGGCGCACACACACCAATAGACCCAAGTCTATTCTTCGTTTAATTTTTTTTAATGCATGTCAGTGCTGTAAATGTGCCAGAAAGTGTAACCTGGTGTTATAAAATCAATCTGCTGCATCTGACGCTATTGCTGTGTCTTTAATATAATGTAATTAGCCCAGGGGCCGCAATCCAATAGAACTAGTAACTATAAGCTACTATAGTAACTATATAGTTTACTGCATAGTAACTATAAACGACTATATTTTTTTCTCTTCTGTAGGTTATGGATAAAATATGGTAATTCTTATGGTTTAATAAAAATAAATAGATTTTGGAAATCACCAGGCGACCCCCTCTTCATTGTCCCACGACCCCTAGGGGAGTCCCGACCCCCACTTTGAGAACCACTGTATTACAACATGTATGCGCCGGTGTCAGACATTCCCAGGGATATAATTAGTCATTTTTGGTGAACAGCTGAGATATCCGAGAAAGCCAGATAAGTGTGTATTCGCGACATAATACGCATCGATTAGAAAATAATTTAATCAAGATTGAAACTAGGATAGCCTAGCCGCCTCATACACCGACCATTCAACAGCTTAGTTCATGCACAGCAGGTGAAATTTACAAATAATCTAATAATAACAAATTAAACCGTGATTTCTCTTTTTTTAGCCAAAAAACCTGATAGATTAATTGTGCAATGAAATATGGTGTTACTAACCCACGAGGAAACACACATGTACAGTGCTTCTACATAATCCATTCATAGAAAGAGCAGCCAGAAAGAGGAAACTGATGAATTTGTGCTGAATATCAGCATCATTGACCGATAACAGTGTACAGTACCTATTACTGTCTGTATGTTTGTGTGCTCTTTATACCGTTTCTATTCTAATTTGCAGTTAAGTGGAAAAAATAAATAAATTGAAATGCAAATCAAAGTATGTATAGCAGAAGTGAACAAATAGATTTTCCCTACCAGCAAATATTAATCCGACACCAAATATAAAAGCAGAAACAAACCCGGTATAACATCGTCACCAATGACTAAATCTCCAAAAGACTGACAAAAACATCGGTGATTTGTAGCTCTAACATGGACATGAGGGATATAAATGACTGAAAAACAGCTGCGGGTGAAGTATATTGATCACAAGTGCTCAGATTGGGATCACACCTCGGTTTTGTTCTGTTGATATGTAATCCAAACATTCGTAGCTTGAAACAGATGGAAATATGACTGAATGGTGCTGCTTTTACAGCCCCTCACACAGCTTGAGCCACGCTGGCATTTCTCCCCTTGGGTTTTAGGCCGTACTCACACTATGTACAGTTGCCTTGAACCGGGCCGAAGCACGATTGCGCCCCCTCCCCTCTCCCCCGACGGCCCGCACTCACATTACATTCGGGCCTGGGCACGGTTACGTCATTGATGACGCGCAGTTCAGTAAGCGCTTTCGCTCAGCACAGTGGAGATTTCTTTAGTAAGTTATAGTTATATCGTTTAAGTCGTTTGATATGCGGTGACACGCAGTCAAATATTTCGCTGAACAGATCAGCCACTTTTGACGCTCATAAACAATCATAAAGTCCTCGTGCTGCAGGAATTAGGAGGTTTGCTGAAGGTGCAGCTGTAGTGCAGTGAGGGGTTTGCGTCTTTAATAAACTTCGACAGTTTGCGTTCATTGAACAGTATGAATGATTAATTAATCCATATCAAACAGATTTGTGTAGGCGAGGACTTTTTTTTATTTACGAGGACTTTAGATGGGTAATTTAAGCGCAGATGGGTCATTTAGGGCATATCACAGCCTCATTTCTCGCTTTCAGTTTCGGCCTTAGGCACGCTTGCACTCACACTGCCCAAGTGAACCGCGCTCTGGCACACCTCTTCCAACCGGGCCAGGGCCGGCCAAGTGTACCGTGCCCGAGCCCGATTCAGAGCACTCACACTTCTTAAACGATCCGGGAAACGGGCCTGGGCACGGTTCGGATAGCATAGTGTGAGTACGCCCTTAGGTGTTGGAAAGGGAAAAAAATCCACCACTCAGTCCAAATTTTTAGGATACCAGGTATCAGATTTACACAATCCATATGCACAATGCTTTGGCTTGTTTCCCCCGCTCGAAAGCTTGACAGGCCTCCTGCGCGTAGCTATAGTTGCTAAGCCACCATTGGTGTATGGCGGTTTTCAAGTGTGGCTTAGCGAAGGGTCAATTATGAGAATAAAACTTGCAACATGCAAAAAAAAAAAGTCAGACTTGTAACATGTCAATTTATAAAATGATAAATTGCAAGACCAAAAATCTAAATTGTAAATCACTTAATTTACACTCAATTACCTTTAATTTTCATTCATTCCTGCCAACATTTGGTTTATGAATTCCGGGAGACCGGGGGTGGGTGGGTCAACCTAACAGTTGAGGAGCGGGGGTCGGGGTGGAATTACGGGATTTTTCCGGGAGACAAAACAATACAGGAGATGGGTCTGAAATACGGGAGACTCCCGGGAAAAACGGGAGTGTTGGCAGGTATGTTTTCATTCCATTAAACATAAAGATTGTTTCAAGGAGACACAATAGAATTTTATCAACACATTTCTAATCATAATAGTTTTAATAACTCATTTCTAATAACTGGTTTCTTTTTCTTTGCCATGATGACTATGGTGAAATAATATGATAAGATGATAAATAATATTAGACTAGATATTCTAGACACTAGTATTCAGCTTAAAGGGACATTTAAAGGCTTAACTAGGTTAATTAGTAAAATTTGGTTATATGATACTGTGAAAAGTGTTCTTGCTCTGTTAAACAGCATTTGGAAAATATTTGCAAAAGGAATTAAAATTTCACAGTAGGAATAATAATTTGGCCGTCAACTGCATGCACAAAATGAAGTCAGAAGTGTGAGCAAAAACAACTGGAAACAACTAATGTAATTAAACAAGCTTCCATATCACCCAGTGGATAGAAACTGATAATATTACTGAATATTTAGTTTCTTTTACACCTCAGCTGAGCAACATGAAGGTGAAATCTGATATTGTGGTATTTACAGTAGTTATGACGCCGCTTGAGTTTGTAGCTTGCAGTCATTGATTTCACTGATGATAAAAAACCTTCAGCATCAAGTTTCAACACAGCGTCTGTGTGTCAACAGGCAAAAATAAACTGCATTAAATTACATTACTTTTTTACATTTAATCCTTTTGTAGATGCTTAATACAGTTGACTCCGCTCAGTGTAGTAAAACAAACTGAACATTGCATGACACATACAGTTGAAGTCAGAATTATTCACCCTCCTTTTTTTGTCTTTGTCAAATATTTCCCAAATCATGTTGAACAGATTCAGGAATTTTTCACAGTATTTCCTCTAATATTTTTTCTTCTGGAGAAAGTCTTATTTGTTTTATTTCGGCTAAAATAAAAGCAGTTTTTAATTGTTTTAACCCCATTTTAAGGTCAATATTATTAGCCCCCTTCAGCAATATTAGTTTTGGATTGTCTCCAGAACAAACCACTGTTATACAATGAATTGCCTAATTACCCTAACTTTACCCTAATTACCCTAGTTAAGCCTTTAAATGTCACTTTAAGCTGTATAGAAGTGTCTTGAAGAATATCTAGTCTAATATTATGTGCTGTCATCATGACAAAGAGAAAATAAATCAGTTATTAGAGATGAGTTATTAAAATTATTATGTTTAGAAATGTGCTGAAAAAATCTTCTCTCCGTTAAACAGAAATTGGGGGTAAAACTATACAGAAGGGGGGCTAATAATTCTGACTTCAGCTGTATATATAAAAATAACGCACTTACAAGAAGTCAACAAGCAGGAGATAAAGGTCTCTGGAGCTTTAACAATAACAAAGCCGTCCGGTTATAGATTATATCATGTTAGATTCCCCAGAATTCACAAACTGATCAAACACATACTTTAGATATAAAGCAAGGCACTGTGGATACAAGTGTATGCCTTATGCTTACAGTACATGTGTTTACAGTAAACCTGATGTGGTCAAATTAATCTTGCTGTGTGTAAGGATTCTTCCGAAACACAGGAGGGATGATTTAAACAGTAAATTATTTTACATTTTTCAAAACAAAGGGGAAAAAAACACTTTCCCATAAAGAAGTAATTGTACGCAATTATGCTGAGCACTGTATGTATATATTATTTCAGCTAGATATAATATATACACAGTGCTCAGCATACTTGAGTACAGCCCATTTTGAAAATGAATATGCTTCTCCATTTCTCAGTGAATATAGGCAGTGTATTTTGGTGCATTTAAACAAAACAGGTTTATTAAACAGATATATTTATTACAATAATATTTTAGTCACCAAACATAATTAGAAATTGAAAGATAATGCAATTAAATTCAAGCTAAATATTGCAACAACAAAAAAAAAATTACAACCTACAAAATTTCAACTAAATTTTTCTATTTTTCTGCTTCTCTTGATTTTTCCTCTTTTTTAAATTTGTATTTAATATTTTTCTAGGTAACACTTTATTTTGATGGTCCATTTGAGTATTAGTAGACTGTCTGCTTAATATCTGTTGATACTGACATTTAACAGTCCTTCAACAGACATTTAACTGACTATAAGAAACTTTGCAAGTACATGTCAACTTACACTAACCCCAACCTAACAGTCTACTTATAATCTAATGAGAATTAATTGACATGTAGATGCAATGTAACTTATATTCAACAAACGGACCATCGAAATAAAGTGACCTTTTTCTATAACATATACATTTAGCTGTACTAGTTTTTGGAGCGTTATTGTAAGTTATTTTGTTAGATTAGCTCCAGATTTGGCCTCAGTACTGACTAATCTAATGTATATGCACAAATATAATATTGTTTAGCTTCCTATTAAAAATCTGAATTTAAAATATAGATTTGTGAGGGGTGTACTTATACATGCTGAGCACTGTACATTATATATAAATATATATAAATGGACTGCACCATTATCAAAATTAACAGAGGGGTCAACCACATACAAATACCTTTCAACAATTAAACAAAATGTTTTCAAACGTCATTCAACACAAATAACCATTCATAAATCATATTCACTTTATATAAATCATACATTTATCTTTTTTATTTCCCACGTTTTAGCTCACCGCTTAAAACCGGGGAAATAATATTTGGGAGAAAAAAAAGATGGGAAATAAAACTCAATGTTCACTTGCATGTAAGAAATTTCTGAAAATTTTGAGAGAGAAAAAAAGGTCAGAATTGTAGCATGTCAATTCTGATTTAAGAGGAAAACATATCAATTCTGATGGGTTTTTGTTCACATAATTTTTTCTGAAAATAAAACAATGTTTTTGCTGGTCTTGAAAATGCTTCTTGATTTAAAGGTGCTGAATGTAAGTTTTAGACTTTTCTAAAGCAATAAAACACCATCATATGTTTGCAGATATTTCAGAAACATGCTCAGTGAACATTCTTGTTTATCTGAAAAATAATGCTGAAGTCAGATATTCTGCTTTGAAAATGTGTGTCTGTCTTTGTTTTGATCATTTAACCCGCCCAATGCCAGTTTAGCCAATTATATTTCAGCACCCGGGCTGCCTTGGTGGAAAACAGAGTATTTTATTTATTCGGTCAGGAAGGCTCTCAAAGTGTGCGTCTGTGACTGAAATGTGACCTTCGGTGGACAGTAGCAGACTCCGAAATGAGACACAGATTCAGAGTTCCACATGAGGTTATTAATTAGCAAATAATATAAATATTATGTTTGCACAAGACAAAACGCCATTCAGAAGCACAGAATAGTGCACTCACTGCACTCCAGCACAATGGTAAGGTTTATAATCTAATTAATACATATTAAACCTCTTTAACATGAATAAATGTGATGCTGAATCACTGATATGTGTTGGTTTGCACTGAGCTCTCAGTTCTGATGTTCAGTTTCAGACGGTTTATTTTATTTTCCACATGTGAGGTGAACTATCTGCTGCTGCTTTTAGTAGTATGGCAATAAATGTCAAGTCAAATAGCGTTCAGACTCACATTAGAACAGGGCTTGAAATTGAGACCATTTTGGATACAGTATGCGCCCAAAATTTAAGCTATGCGACCTCATACTATATTTGGGAGCATTTGTGCGAGTGCATATAATGGTTGTAGTGCGACCTGTTTAGATTTTTTCTAAAAACTTGCTGAATCAGTTTTCCCTGCCGCTATGTTGGTTCTTATCCGCTGTCAATCACTCAAGGCTTTCCACTGAAGAGTGAAAAGCATCCCGATGCATTGCGTTCACTGCGTGTTCATCGCTAATGTTAGTTAAATGTAAAATCTAACACTGTACACATCATCGCCAAAAAAGCTCGCCTTTACTGAGTTTAAACTGAAACTGCAGCTCATGTCAAAGAACGGTATTGCACAGGTGGTCATCGCGAGAATCCTGCTCTGCGCATGTCATATATTGGGTCGGCTGACTCGCCTGCTTTATTCCACAAACACAGAAAACTGTAAATTAGCGAATAACGGGACTGAGCATTTACAATGACACACACTCAAACCAACACTTTTAAAATTGAGACTTTTTTTGCTTTCTTTTGTCTATTCTTTCTTGCGATGTATATTATTCCTCTATTTGGTTACTGATGACTGCTTTGCAGTTTTCAGCCTTGAATTGAATGATTTATTATAATCTTTCGTTAGTTTTGTAGCAGAAATAGTATTTATTAAATTGACATGCTTATAAAAACAATACAGTAGTGCAAAATAAATATTTCTTACTGCAATGCTTCATTTGTGTTTGATGCAAACCATAAATTTATTTTTCATTAAGTAACAGGACTGTTTTGTAGCACATTCAAGCACATTCAAGGCAGCATGATGATGAGAAATGTAATTCATTGTTAGTATTATTGTCTTCATCGTCATCATTAATACTTTATAATTATTAGACATTCATTTTGGAATTATGGCACAAACATCATTAAGTCATCACAGCATTAGTTAGATAGTTGTTTCTGGTTTTTGGTAGTCCTAACTGATGTTGTTTTTCAATACAATAAATCCCCTAATATACAATTTGCAGTGGTGCTCATTCATTTTTGGTGGGTGCTCCTAATTTTTTTCTGCTGCTCCTAAATTTTTTCTGGTACTCCTTAACATTTGAAGTTGAGAGCACTGGTGCTACCAAGTAAAAAAGTTAATTTCGAGCCCTGTTATTAGCATTTAACACTGAATAAAGCACATGAGCTGTACCTGAGCTGATCATTGTCAGTTTTCTGTTGTTCAGCTCAGCTGTGAATAATAGAAGCCGTTTCTAATATATCAATTTGAGGTGTTGGTTAGAACAAAAACTGCTTTTAATATGGAGAATATTCCTTCTATCGCGTGCCTTAGAATTGCTTTTGCTTTAGAACACAACTTAAATCAGCCTTTAGGATCGATCGTCAGAATCGCTCCTGTTGGTCCTCAATCTGGCAACCTGTAAATTTTTTTGTACAATCTAAAAAGATTGTAAATCTCTGTTCATAGCTAATACAACCTGTATATAATGTTCATAGTACATCCATTTGTAAATATCACCATAGTATTTCTATAACTGCACTTTATAACTTATACCTGTATCCTGCACTTGCTGCTATTGCACTCCTGGTTAGACCTAAACTGCATTTCGTTTCCTCGTACTTGTACATGTGTAATGACAATAAAGTTGAATCTAATCTAATCTAATCTGTGCTTGCTTGTGTTTTGATCCAGGAATGCAATACCCAGTTCACCCACTGGGTGTCAAACATACTGCACCGTTAATAATCCTAAAACCTTTGACCAGAAACAAGACAAAAGCTCTTAGCAAGAAAGGAATTGTTCTGCATTATGTCTGAAAAACGGATGTGCATTTTTACTCGATTACAGTTTAAGTTTTCCAAAAAAGTTTATTTAACTTATTTAACTTACCCCACTATTTGGCTTGTTTTAAAGAAAATCTCACTTAATTTTCGCTCATTATTTCTGAAAACAGAAAAACTTTTTTTCTTGTCTAGAAAATGCTTCTTGATTTAAGAATTTTTCAGATATTTACCTTTTTAGATCCATTTTTAGGATTTTTAGGCCATCCATAACCTTGCACCACCTTACTTTTCTGATCTCCTCCATTTTACCACTCATTCCCACTCCCTTAGATCCTCCCTTAGATCCTCCTCCTCCATTCACCTCTCTGTTTTCTCTGCCCCTCTCAGCACAATGGGGAGCAGAGCTTTCAGTCGCTCTGCTCCCAAACTCTGGAATTCTCTTCCTCCTGACATCCGCAGCTTTGACTCTCCCTCTGTTTAAATCCAGACTTAAAACTCATCTGTTCAAAATAACTTACTCTTTATAACTGCGTACCACATTCTGTATCATGTCCTTGTATTTTATCATCTTCTCTATTTTTATATTGTCGGTTTATTTTTTAATTAATGAATTGTGTATATGTTGTGCAATTTTAAATTATTGAATTGTGTATATATATATATATATATGTTGTACAGTGACCATGGGTTTCTTGAAAGGCGCTTTAAATAAAATGTATTATTATTATTTTTATTATTATTATTATTATATTTAAACAAAAAAAACTCTAAGCAAGAAAAGCATATTTTGCAGTGTTGCACAATCTTGAGTCAACTTTTTTTATTTTAAATAACTAAATGTGTGACGCAGTGGCACAGTAGGTAGTGCTGTCACCTCACAGCAAGAGGGTTGCTGGTTCGAGCCTCGGCTGGGTCAGTTGGCATTTCTGTGTGGAGTTTGCATGTTCTCCCTGCGTTTGCGTGGGTTTCCTCCGGGTTCTCCGGTTTCCCCCACAGTCCAAAGACATGCAGTACAGGTGAATTGGGTAGGCTAAATAGTGTATGAGTGTGAATGAGTGTGTGTGAATGTTTCCCAGTGATAGGTTGCGGCTGGAAGGGCATCTGCTGCGTAAAAACATGCTGGATAAGTTAGTGGTTCTTTCCGCCGTGGCAACCCCGGATTAATAAAGGGACTAAGCCGAAAAGAAAATGAATGAATGAATGAATGAATGAATAACTAAATGTGCAACTTAATTTCCATTTAAGTAAAGCAATGTAAAAGGATGTGCATGTGTTTTTTTGTAAAATAGGTTTAAGGCTGTAATATATAACTTTAAAAAGTAACCTTACCCTGAGCTGAAGTGGTGCATTAAAATACGGAAAAAAATGAACATGTAGCGCATTAAAAAAGCTGCATGGTATGCATAGCTTTGCAGTGTGTGTGAAGAACAGATATGTACTGTGTTTTCTCTCATTTACAGATCAATTCTCCAAGTTTTCCAGCTGCTTCAAAACCCAATGGCACCAGCAGTCCAAAACCAGGGCATGGAATCATCTCCATTCAGACACCCCGCCGATCCTCCACTGATAACACCCTCAAATCCTCTGCTATCCCAGCCGATGTTCCTCCAGCACAGGATAGCCCGTCAGAGCCCAGACCGGTCCCCAGCGGAGCCTCGTCTCCTGGGCTGACGGAGCCCAGCGTTACACACACACAGTTCAGAGCCGCGCTGCAGATGGTGGTGGATCCAGGAGACCCGCGCTCATACCTGGAGAACTTCATCAAGATCGGGGAGGGCTCGACTGGGGTGGTGTGCATCGCCAGAGAGAAACACAGCGGACGACAGGTGGCCGTCAAGATGATGGACCTGCGCAAACAGCAGAGGAGAGAACTGCTCTTCAATGAGGTGATGCATGCACTCCACATCAGAAAAATCATCTGAACAATGAAGAGAAAATGATCGCTAATGCATGCACTGTACGTCTGAAAAAATAGAGAGACTGCTCTTCAGTCAGGTAATGCATGCACTCTACGTCAGAAAAATCATCTGACCTATAGACGAATTACCAACCTACGTCACACATGACGTCACATGGGTTCCCGGTTGCAAAAAGAGACCGGTGGCAATAGTAAATATGTGGTGTTGTGCAGTAGGATGCCAAATTCGAAAAATATTCCAAAAATAGAAAACTTCACTTTTACCATACACCACACTGCTTTAATGCCGACTGCAGATGTCTTTAGCTAAAAGGGAGCTGAATGAAGTCACGACCTAATTAAAAATGCTGGACTCTGCAGTTCTCATGTTATATCAGGTAAGTTCACGCTATGCTGAATCATACACATTACCCATTTTTTTAACCTGGTGAATTAAACTTCAGACACTGAATGCTCAGAATGAAATGTGAAAGTGTAAGTTATTAAAGTTGGTTTTATATTCACACATTCATTCTGTGACAACTTGTGACACACTCCCTATATTGTTTACCACGGCACTTTGAGTATTCGGTCTGAAATAACCTGCAAGTGTGACTTGAAAACAACATGAACACTGTTTATTTGACTGTGAACAATGCTGTACTTTGATAGTCATTGGCTGCTAATATGATTTCGCTATTTAGAGTTTGCAAATAATGCTTTTATGAAATTATATTATTAAGGAGAAAGTCTGAATGTGCGAATATAAAACCAACTTTACCTTTCTGTGTACGTTCACATACCCTGCCCTACAGGTGCAGTTGGCTGTCAGAATCAGTTGTTCTGCTTGTTGATGATTACCCTGGCCTTGTATAACATTAGCTCCGTCTTCTTTCCTTGTCTTTGGCTCGGCAGATCCTCGGTTTTTAGCACTACATAGTTTTGAATCTGGTAATCAGGGAACATTATTTCTTGCACATGACCACACAGAACACAATTGTTGGCATCCAAACACTTGTAGACCTTTAACTTCTCTCTTGTAAAATCCCTTGGAGCTTCAATGAGATTGTATATTTGGGGCTGGATGCTTGGCCATTTCGTCTTATCCAATATCCATTGGGAGGGTGCTTTCGCAAATGGACCTGTCAGACGAACGACGCTCACTTTAACATTAATTTTGCAGAATCACTGTGCTTATCACAGCTATAACAGCTTAAGCTGTTATAATACGCTGAAAGCATTATGTAAATATTATATATAATATGTAGGGGTGAAACAGATCACTGTTGATCCGTGATCCGTATGGATCACAACTCACGGTTCGGAACGCACGTGACCCGCGGATTAGTAATTTTTTTTATTTATTTGTCAGTCAATCCAACATTTATAACCACTGCAGAGAGATCGAACACTCCGGATCCGGCACCTCTGAAATCTGATCCGGCACCTCATTTTACCGATCCCCCTCCTCAACCGCTCTCCTACCCGTCCGCTGTTCACTTTCACTTTCTTCCGCGACTCCCCAACCCTCTTCACTTTCGTCCGCGACACCTCCGCCCCACTCACTTCCATCTGCGACAGTCCTCCGCCATCCACCGCCCCAACAACCCCAACCCCAACATGAACCCCAACCCCAACATGAAGTTTTATATTTGAATTGTTGAATCATTAATTGAAGATAAATATGATCTGTTGTACAAGATGTTAGATTTCTATATTTAGCATTATCTGCAACAGTAGCAAAGATCATATTTCATATTGAATGCTTTTCTTTTTTCAGCTGTTTATTTCTGGCAGCTTTCTTGATTTTTATTTTTATTAACATTACAGGTTCTAAGTTCTGTTTGTTAAAGCAATGTTTTTTGCTGTAATATTTTTATATAAATGGAAAGCGAATTGTCTCCTCACTTTTTTGCTGATCCGAAAAATGGTCCGATCCGTGACTAAAAAACCATAGTGTGATCCGAACTGCAGATTTGTGATCCGTTACACCACTAATAATATGTAATCAATATAACTTATCTCTAATACAACAACAAATTCTGTACCGCATCGGATGTCATTCTCTCACTGTAAATGCTAGCGCTCCCAGTTTTTTTCTGCAACCTCGCTGCGCGCGCATCCTGTTTACAAACCGGTAATTTGTCTATAGAGAGAAAGCTCTTCAATGAAGTAATGCATGAGAAACATAATCTAAAAATAGAGATATGTACAGTAAATATATTTTTATTATTATATTAATATTGTTTTTTATGTTATATTTTTATTTTTTCTATTTTTAATTATTATAACAAATGTTGCAAATGTGTGTGTGTATATATATATATATATATATATATATATATATATATATATATATATATATATATATATATATATATATATATATATATATATATTTACCACTATTACTACTATTTGCTGTGTTTACTATGTTTTTTATTATTATATATGCATGTTTGTTTTTAATGTAAACTTATTAAATGCTTTAGCAATACATTTGTAACATTTGTCATGCCAATAAAGCAATTATTGAATTGAAATGACCGTTCAATAATGCATCTATTTTTTAAGTTTTAATTGATGCATCTAATTTAAGTTTTTCCTTAAAAACTTACAAGTGGGTGTGGCCAATCTGAACCATTTTTATTCGTGCATCATAGCGATGACTGGGAGTTACCAAACAAGGGCAAAGAGGCGGAGCGTGAGCAGAACTACAGATGCCTGCTGGCATTTTGCTTAGACCGGCTTTTCTTTGAGAGAAACGCTTAATACTTCATCACCTGCGACTCGTTTGTGTTCTGACCACACGTGCTTGGTTGTACACTATATCAATAAAGTGTTTGGTCTTTTAAAAACACTGCTGTAATACATTGAGCCACTAAACATTGTTCTTATGATGTTTTTCGACAGGAGGAAAATACGAATTACTTCCAAACACTTCAGATATAGTCTGTGTTAGTAAATGCAGGACTATTGATGAAATCCAGCACTAACACTGTATGACAACGCTTCAGATGACTGTTCTAGAGCCTACAGCTAATCAATCTGTCAGATTCTGGAGTGCATTACAGCTCTAAAGAACATTATAAATGATAAATGATCTTAAATAAAACAAATACATTTATAGAGAGGGTGTATAAGTATATCATTTCACTCACCTGGGAAATGGAGGCAACTTGAATGGTTTGTGAGCACAATTAAGTGCACACAGCATGCTATAGTATCTGATAATTGTAGGAAATAATTCCAAAAGGCAGCTGACTGTGTAAAACCACATAAAACAGAACAAAAATACGATGAATTTGCTCGAATCAGCTGAGGTGACCTGACTGCAACCTAGCTGTCACTCAAGTGGCCATGCGCTTAATTATGCAGACTTAATATAATATAATATAAACGGATGAGTAAAAAATTCACCCCCTCACAGTTGTAATGTAATGTAATGTAATGTGTATTTATATAGCGCATTTATTGTGTATGGCCATACACCCAAAGCGCTTTACAATCATGAGGGGGGGTCTCTCCACACCACCACCAGTGTGTAGCATCCACTTGGATGATGCGACGGCAGCCACAGGACAACGGCGCCAGTGCGCTCACCACACACCAGCTACTGGTGGAGTGAAGAGACAGTGATAGAGCCAATTCAGTGGATGGGGATGATTAAGAGGCCATAATGGGTAAGTGCCGATTGAGGGAGTTTGGCCAGGACACCCCCACTCTTTATGAAAAGTGCCATGGGATTTTTAATGACCACAGAGAGTCAGGACCTCGGTTTAACGTCTCATCCGAAAGACGGCATCCACTGACAGTGTAGTGTCCCCTTCACTATACTGGGGCATTAGGACTCACACAGACCACAGGTTGAGCGCCCCCTGCTGGCCTCTCTAACACCACTTCCAACAGCAACCTAGTTTTCCCCATGTGATCTCCCATCCAGGTACTGAACAGGCTTAGCCTTGCTTAGCTTCAGTGAGTAACCGGTCTTGGGCTGCATGGTAATATGGCTGTGTCATGATGGGTAATATTAGCTATATACACCACAATAATTTTTTTTACCAGGCTGTAAACACCTTTTTTTCTGCTGTAAAGTTGGCCATTTTAACAGTGGGGTCAACAGGAATCTGCTCTATTATGGAGCCAGGACTAGCGGAATTTCGAAGAATTGCAGATTCAATTACTTCCATATTACCTTCATGAGCAAGCAAAATTGTCTGCCAATTGGATGAGTAAAATAATCTGAAAATAGAGAAACTACATGAGAATAATCATCTGGAAATAGAGAAACTGCTCTTCAATAATCCATTTATTCTACAGTTGCAATCAGAATTATTCAACCCCCTGATTTATTAGCCCCCCTGTTTATTTTTTTCCCCAATTTCTGTTTAACGGAGAGAAAAAATGTTCAACACATTTCTAATCATAATAGTTTTAATAACTCATCTCTAATAACTGATTTATTTTATCTTTGCCATGATGACAGTAAATAATATTAGACTAGATATTCTTCAAGACACTTCTATACAGCTTAAAGTGACATTTAAAGGCTTAACTAGGTTAATTAGGTTAACTAGGCAGGTTAGGGGAATTAGGCAAGTTATTGTATAATGATGGTTTGTTCTGTAGACAATTGAAAAAAATATAGCTTAAAGGGGCTAATAATATTGACCTTAAAATGGGTTTTAAAAAATTAAAAACTGCTTTTATTCTAGCCGAAATAAAACAAATAAGACTTTCTCCAGAAGAAAAAATATTATCAGACAAACTGTGAAAATTTCCTTGCTCTGTTAAACATCATTTGGGAAATATTTAAAAAAGAAAAAAAAATCAAAGGGGGTTCAATAATTCTGATTGCAACTCCAAGGTTTCCGCTACATTCATTCATCCGTGGCGGGCCGCCACGCCAAAATTCATCCCGCCACGGCTACATTACAACATACAACATTTAGTCGTGTTTTTTATAGCGGATTATAATCGCACCAAAACATATTAGAGGAAAACAGCGCAAACCTTTCTGTAACCGTAGTAGTGCTGTGCGCTATTTGTTCAAGGTGACATGCTGACTGACTCTCTGACAGACTGACTGACAGGTGCGTGAGTCTAGCAAACACCGCGTAGCTTTCAGTTAAGACGAACACAGTTTCCATAAGTATACTTTATTGATAAAGGTCAATGGCTCTGCATACAATGACTTTATCTTGCTGGATAAAGTCTATTTATAGCCGTTTCACTTTACTTCAGGACGCGTTAATGTCGGAAACGCACAAAAACACACTAAATCGCGCTTCAGCAGCGCTTACTGGAGAGCGCACGAGAAGATCTGCACTTGAGCATGTAAATTTGAGTATGTGCAAGAAGTTCCTTGCACGAACAGGAAATCGGCACGCAAGCAAAGAGATTCGCATGCTCGTATTACATGAATGCTATCTCGACTTGCAATGCTGCGTGTAATACTTGTCTTTGAAACAGTTGGCAGATCTGTGTAAAAAAAAGTCCTGCCGCCACTGCTGGAAAAAATCCTAGAGGAAACACTGAACTCTATATGGGAAAAGTCATCTAAGTCATAGATATGTACACTAGATGTCGCATACGCTATTGTTGTCTATTGGAAGGAATGCGTCAACAGAGCCGCCATTTTAGTACAGGGTAGCGCTCCTTTGAAATGAATGTGGGACAAAGGTGCAGTGGAGGACTGTTGTCATTCAGAGCCAGAGATATATACACATATACACACATATCTATGATCAGGAGTTCTCCCCGGTGGTCAGTGTGCAAATATTTTTTTTAATTACGAAATATATAATTTTACATCACGTTTCTACATCGATGGATAAGTGACCGCACAGGCATTGTCGGCAAAGAGCGCGTGTTTGTGTGCATGGAAATGTATTATCCTCCCTACCTGTTACAGTTTTTTCCAGACGCTAGGACACATTTCTCAATACTTAGGTCACTTTTGCAAAACTCTTCACACAATTCTCCTCACCGACTTTCAGCTTGGCAAAGCAGTTCATTTCACATTCACAATGCACTACAACTACCACAACACTTTATTCAGGTCTCAAATAAACTCATTCTTCCAGAACACCAGCAAAGGTTGACAGCCAACAATCACACTCTGTCACCCACAAAACAATGAGCTATAAAACACTAACAACATGCAGCATTACAGTGTTTTCTGGTGTAAAACAAGGACTAATCTTTGTTTATAACTGCAATATATGTTACTGGAATGAATCAGACATGATGCAGAATTCCTTAATATATTTTTTCTCATTTATTTATTTATTTTTTTGCACTAAGTAATTCAAAATACAAGAGTTTGTACACACTATCCACTGATACAGACACAATAGTAATGCTGATCTGGGGTGCGTTTCCCAAACAACGACGTAACTCGCGGCTGAACTATCATAGTACGGTGCATCATTTGGCAAAAGAACTATGTAGTGATGAGTGTTTCCCAAAACCCGTAGTGTCTCTGTCGCAGATCCATCGCTTGAACCACGTTAGTTATAGCGTAAAACGCCCTTAATGATGCTCTAAACGGGGTGGAGTAACTACTTTAAAGAACAACCCCATCATTTCTTTGTGCAAATTATATTGTTTTACACAAACACGCATTTAAAATAAAATCCAATATTAGTTTTGGTAAAAACTTGCACTCGCTTTCCATATTCATTGAAATGTATGTAAATGGCACATATAGAGCCTGTGTTTCCTTTACTAATATTATTGAGAAGTTAAACATTACATATTCTATTCTAAAACATAAAATCACTTACAAAAGCGAACACTATTCTAATATCATTTATAAATTATATACATAAATAAATGAGGCTATTTATTATAAATATATTTACTTTAATAATAATATTAATAATATTACAGTTTTTTACAATGGCTATGACAGTTTTTTCAATACATTTAACAATTTTGCTAAACTCTTAACACACCAACACACCTAAAACACAGAATTGTCAAAACAGTTAATTTCATGCACAAAATCACACATTGTAAACTAAACTCCAAAACTAATGTTCAAAATACAATAATAAACCAACACAATACACCACATCTAACAAAACACTGTGAACATGTTTCAAAAGCAAATCATTATTCAAAACACTAACACATGTTCTCTTCCAACAGGAACATTTAGTCAATCATAACACATTGACAATAAAAACACTCTCATCAGCTGACATTACAGAGACTGCATTATTTTATGTGTCAGGTCTGTTTTTATATTTGAAGCCTCTATACATTTTTGTTTTGTTGGGTTTAGTAAATGCATGAATTTTGATTCTTTTGCTGCAGAAATTCAATACAAAAAAAATGAAAGACCATCTCAGGGTGGATTAAATAAATAAAATAAAATGTACAGTTTATGTAAAACAAATAAAATAAAATACAGACACAAAATTGCTGCAGAACAGTCTTTATTTGCAAAAGGACATCACTGCAAGATATACACACAGGAAAAAGCACTGGAATCATAATTTAAAATAAAACAAAGTAATCTTCTATTCTACCCTGTCTTCTGAATTTGCCCGGCTTCTTCATCTCTGGCCCGG
Organism: Danio kyathit; assembly: GCA_903798195.1. Taxonomy (NCBI): domain Eukaryota; kingdom Metazoa; phylum Chordata; class Actinopteri; order Cypriniformes; family Danionidae; genus Danio; species Danio kyathit. The sequence goes on from LR812538.1 coordinate 62,390,779, forward strand.
CACGGTAACTGTGGCCCTTTGGTCTATTACTGTAGGTTTCTCCCAGAGCAAAATCCTTTTTCCCCAAGTTGAAGCCAGCCTCGTCAACATAGATAATTTCATGTGGGACTTGATTGGCCTCCAACTCCATGATTCTCTGAAAGTAATTAGACACAGTGTATGTAAATGCTGTACTGTATATCTACTGTATGTACTAATGAACTCCAGGTTTATAGAGTAGTTTACTGCAAAACACTGTGTATAGTACAGCAATGACTGTATTGCATAAACTTACCTAGATGTATTGGTGACAGAGTTCTTTGATACGCTCACTGTTCCTATCAAAAGCCCAAAGAGTCCTCTTTTAGAGCATACGATCATGTGATTGGAAAAATCTCAACACATGAGTGTGGTTTCTAAATGGGAATCAGCTGTGATATTCATATAATTCATAATGTGAATTGAAACACAAATATATTTCCTTGCAGTTATGCAAATATATATATTCATTCATTCATTTTCTTGTCGGCTTTGTCCCTTGTGGGGTCGCCACAGCGGAATGAACCGCCAACTTATCCAGCACGATTTTACGCAGCGGATGCCCTTCCAGCCGCAACCCATCTCTGGGAACTTCCACACACACATTCACACTCATACACTATGGACAATTTAGCTTACCCAATTCACCTGTACCGCATGTCTCTGGACTGTGGGGGAAACCGGAGCACCCGGAGGAAACCCACGCAAATGCAGGGAGAACATGCAAACTCCACACAGAAACGCCAACTGACCCAGCCCAGCCGAGGTTCGAACCTGCAACCCAGCGACTTTCTTGCTGTGAGGCAACAGCACTACCTACTGCGCCACTGCGTTGCCCATATATATATATATATATATATATATATATATATATATATATATATATATATATATATATATATATATATATATATATATATATATATATATAATATATATATATATATATATATATATTTGTATGTATATATATTTACATAACTGCAATAAGCTGTTTCTCATTGGCAATGGAATAAAATACAGGAAATATATTTGTAGCAGCTGTTCACTTTAGCCTATATAAGTTTTGTTTAGAACATGGTGTTATCTGTTCTGACATACTGTGTGAAAGCATTTGTAAATTTGACTGTAAAATTACACTGTTTTGGTCTTGGTCGAGCTTGTGTGTAAAAGAAGTTCAAGCATTTGAAATTGGTGTTAAATGTATGCATTTTGTATCAAAGCAACAAGAAATGTGTAAAATGTATAGCCTTCAGAGGCGGATGTTGTGCTAACTGTGTTAAGAGTTTAGGAAACTTGTTAAATGTATTGAAAAAACTGTCATAGCCATTGTAAAAAACTGTAATGATGATGATGTTGATGATTATTGCTATTATTATTATTATTATTATTATTATTTAGCATATTGTTTATTTATTAAAAAAATTAATTACAATTTAACACATGCAAACCACAGCAGAAAGTTCTAACCTGCAGGCCCATGTCATATACAGCACAGATACTTAATAAATAACCCACTATAAATTAAAAGCATAAACGTATGCTGTGTTTTTTATATTCACAAGCTTTGGAGACGTAACATAATTTCCGCTTTTGAATATACCTATAGCTTTCGCCATGAGGCTGTGTTCAAAATGATATCAATGTTTTCAAAGTGCACTGCGAAGGGAGCGCAATAGTAAACATGAAGATCGCTAAAACTGAACTGTAACAATACTTTGAAAGCAAATTACACCTAAGAGAGATGACCTTAATGCTTTTTTATTTTTAATAATTTCAACTTTGAATGTTAAAATGTTCTAAATGAATAGGGCATAGGGGGGATAAGTGGGAATAGAACACAGCCAGGAACTATGCTTCTAACTACAGCTCCACAGGTGTCGTTTCAAGTGCTCAAGTTTGCGACGCAGTTTGCGAATGTTCGTTGGAGCGATAGATTTGGGAAACAGCAAATCAAAGAACTATGTTTGTAACGACAGAACTTGCGACCTTAGTTGGTTAACGATGGTTTTGGGAAACGCACCCCTGGCTGGTTAAACTGCATTTTTAAATGTGAAATATGTTTCAGTATAATATTGCTGTTGAATTTTGCTGTCTTATTCAGTTTTGCATGATGTTATTGTTTTGAACAGAAGTTTAACAGTTTTGAAAACAGTATGTTAGCACGTGCAAAATGTCCTGTACGTACAAAGAGGTTTGGCAGTTGTGTGAGTGAGAAATGAATTCATCAAATTTGACAGATGTAGTCATTGAATGCATTTTGTGCCAAAACAATGTTCATTGATCCTCAGTTTAGCCCACAGAGACTTCTGCTGTGCTCACTGTGTCAAGAGTTTTGCAAAAGTCACCTAAGTAGTGAGAAATGTGTCCTAGCGTCTGTAAAAAACTGTAAATATGGTTTTAATCTGTGTCCGGAAACACACCCCCTCTCCTGCTTTCACTTCTAATGCTAACGGAGGGAGCGATTCGTTTGTGTATGAATCTCCGTTATGAACGACTCATGTGAACCATTGATATCCCTGTGCACATCCTCCTTTCTGATCTAAATGCTATATAACATTTGTAATATTCAATAATTTAGGGTGGACAGTATGCAGATTGAGGCGCAGGCACTGTTATATTATCAGCGCCCTTATAAATTACTCCAAAAACTAGCTGCTACTTTACTGAGCCAACAATAATACCAGTTTCTGGCACTGCAGTGTCTTGTTGTCATATTTCATTAACATTATTTGCTGATTTTATTCAACCAAACTAGCATAAGCCGAGTATTTAGTGCGAGTTTGGTGCTGCTTTGCCTGATGGTCAGTGCAGTAGAGACCGTATTATCATCAATAGCATTACTTGTCCAGCACAAAAGTTTGTAACATACAAAAACGTAAAAAAAAAAACCATAATCTTACCTATGAAATGTTCTGCCTTTAAGCTTTGTTTTCTTTGTTTGCTCATTACTACACCCATACGCAGCCCTAAAGTCCAGCATCTTCACATTGGCTTTAGTCTTGACTAGTGCGGATGAATGACTTTTGTCCTGGGAACCCTGTACCAATATGGCGGCGGTATTGACACATGCTCAGGGTCTGTATGCAATATCTAGTGTAAATATCTATGCATCTAAGTAACTAAGATGAAAGCTAACAGGGTTTTTTCCTTTTCTAAATTGTAGTAATGTTCTCCTTTATAGAACAATACTATTATATAGCATTTTTACTTAAAGCAATACCTAATAAATCCTGTCTGTGTGTGTGTGTGTGTGTGTGTGTCTTCTCAGGTAGTGATCATGCGGGACTACAGGCATCAGAATGTGGTGGAGATGTACAAGAGTGCGCTGGTGGGTGAAGAGCTGTGGGTGATCATGGAGTACCTGCAGGGCGGCGCTCTCACCAATATCGTCTCTGAGACCAGGTGAGTAACACTGACTCATGACCTTTACCACATCACACCATGTAACACTGTGGCCTAACAATGTGTGTGTGTGTGTGTGTGCATGTGTTTATATATGTGTGTGTGCATGTGTGTCTATATGTGTGTGTGCGTGCATGTGTGTATATGTATGTTTGTGTGCGTGTGTATCTACATGTGGTGTGTGTATGTGTGTTTAGGCTGTCAGAGGAGCAGATAGCGACGGTGTGTGAGTCTGTCCTGCAGGCTCTGTGTTATCTTCACTCTCAGGGCGTCATCCACAGAGACATCAAGAGCGACTCCATCCTGCTGACGCTGGACGGCAGGGTAACATTCACACACACACACACACACTCATTTACCAGACCATCTTATCCAGAGCCACAATAAAAGAAGCATTTCAGATCATCAGAGAGCAGCAGTATGTAAATGATGCTGGATAGCAGGGTAACAAACACTGTAACTGGTGTTGGGTTGTTCTTAAATGATTTGTTCATTTTAAATGAATCGTTTATATGACTCAAAAAACAATGAGTCATCTCAGAGAGTGATTTGTTCATTAGCACATACACACATTGCACAGGAGAAGGAGAAGATTAGTTCATTTTTCAAGTCTTCTGTTGGGATTGAGTTGTTTGTTCATCACCTGACAGACAGAAGCCGATCATATACAGTCAGAGCCAGAGAAAGACTTGATCATTGCTTGAGTCTTTGATTTTGAGCCGTTCGCCTTTTTACATGTTGAACATGATGAACGAACGACTCAAAAACCACAAGACTCAAAAAAAAAAAAAAAAGATGAGTGTATTTTTCATTATATAAATGCAGCCTTGGTGAGCATATTTGGGGATTTACAGTACAGGGAGTGCAGAATTATTAGGCAAGTTGTATTTTTGAGGATTAATTTTATTACTGAACAACAACCATGTTCTCAATGAACCCAAAACACTCATTATTATCAAAGCTGAATATTTGTGGAAGTAGTTTTTAGTTTGTTTTTAGTTTGAGCTATTTTAGGAGGATATCTGTGTGTGCAGGTGACTATTACTGTGCAGAATTATTAGGCAACTTAACAAAAAACAAATATATCCCCATTTCAATGATTTATTTTCACCAGTGAAACCAATATAACATCTCAACATTCACAAATATACATTTCTGACATTTAAAAACAAAACAAAAACAAATCAGTGAGCAATATAGCCACCTTTCTTTGCAAGGACACTCAAAAGCCTGCCATCCATGGATTCTGTCAGTGTTTTGATCTGTTCACCATCAACATTGCGTGCAGCAGCAACCACAGCCTCCCAGACACTGTTCAGAGAGGTGTACTGTTTTCCCTCCTTGTAAATCTCACATTTGATGATGGACCACAGGTTCTCTATGGGGTTCAGCTCAGGTGAACAAGGAGGCCATGTCATTAGTTTTTCTTCTTTTAGACCCTTTCTTGCCAGCCCCGCTGTGGAGTACTTGGACGCGTGTGATGGAGCATTGTCCTGCATGAAAATCCTGTTTTTCTTGAAGGATGCAGACTTCTTCCTGTACCACTGCTTGAAGGTGTCTTCCAGAAACTGGCAGTAGGACTGGGAGTTGAGCTTGACTCCATCCTCAACCCGAAAAGGCCCCACAAGCTCATCTTTGATGATACCAGCCCAAACCAGTACTCCACCTCCACCTTGCTGGCGTCTGAGTCGGACTGGAGCTCTCTGCCCTTTACCGATCCAGCCACGGGCCCATCAAGACTCACTCTCATTTCATCAGTCCATAAATCCTTAGAAAAATCAGTCTTGAGATATTTCTTGGCCCAGTCTTGACGTTTCAGCTTGTGTGTCTTGTTCAGTGGTGGTCGTTTTTCAGCCTTTCTTACCTTGGCCATGTCTCTGAGTATTGCACACCTTGTGCTTTTGGGCACTCCAGTGATGTTGCAGCTCTGAAATATGGCAAAACTGGTGGCAAGTGGCATCTTGGCAGCTGCACGCTTGACTTTTCTCAGTTCATGGTTCAGTTCTCAGTTTATTTTGCACCTTGGTTTTTCCACACGCTTCTTGCGACCCTGTTGACTATTTTGAATGAAACGCTTGATTGTTGGATGATCACGCTTCAGAAGCTTGGCAATTTTAAGAGTGCTGCATCCCTCTGCAAGATATCTCACTATTTTTGACTTTTCAGAGCCTGTCAAGTCCTTCTTTTGACCCATTTTGCCAAAGGAAAGGAAGTTGCCTAATAATTATGCACACCTGATATAGGGTGTTGATGTCATTAGACCACACCCCTTCTCATTACAGAGATGCACATCACCTAATATGCTTAATTGGTAGTAGGCTTTTGAGCCTATACAGCTTGGAGTAAGACAACATGCATAAAGAGGATGATGTGCTCAAAATACTCATTTGCCTAATAATTCTGCACTGCCTGTATGTTTTCTGGCAATATTAAAAGAATAATAGCGTGGTCAGCAATTCCATATTCATAGCTTTCACTTGACTTTCTTTATTAAGTCAGTTTTGCTACTCATTTATGTTTATATTTGCATGTGTTTACCAAGGCCAATGTAAGATATCAGGTATATTTAAACAGGCCTGATGATTAAGCCAATGAATGCACAGGATGATGCATTAAAAATACAATCTATATGATTAATGCATTGTGTTTTATTCCTCCCATTTAAAAGTTGTTTTTTATATAGTTTTTCTTCAAATTTCAAAAGTTTTGTATTTAATCTATTCATTTTTTCCCAGGTCAAGCTGTCAGACTTTGGCTTCTGTGCTCAGATCAGTAAAGATGTTCCCAAAAGAAGGTCTCTGGTCGGGACTCCATACTGGATGGCACCGGAGGTGGTTTCTAAGACACCGTATGGCACTGAGGTCAGCAACATTTTAGGCCTTAAAAAGTCTTAAATTCATCTAAATTTGATCTTGTAGGTCTTAAATCATTTTAAACAGGTCTTCATTTTCTTCTGTGTAAAGCTACCCAATCAGGCCAACATGCATCCAATAACCCAACAATCCATCTAAAAAACCCAAACACTTAATGCACAAATACGCTTGATTGAACATCTACATCCCCTCTATACTATATAACTGCAGGTTAAATATGTTTACATATAATAACTGTTAAACGCTATTAGTTACTAGTTAATTAGGTAGTTATTAGTAACTAATAAAGTGGTGGTAACTAATAACCTTGAACTATTCCTAATCTGGCGGTTCATTCCGCTGTGGCGACCCCAGATTAATAAAAGGACTAAGCCGAAAAGAAAAGGAATGAATATTCTGAATTTGATTGTAATGCATTAATGTGCACCTTTTGTAAAGCTGCTTTGACACAATTATTATGAAAATTGTTACACAAATAAACCTGAATTGAATTATCTCTGTTTACTAATGTGGTTTAATTATCAGGTAACACTTTACAATAGCTAATGCATTTACTAACATGAATACACAATACATTTACTACAGTATGTGTTCATGTTAGTTGATAATATAAAGTCATTCATTTTCATGTTAACTCACGGTGCATTAACTGATGATAACAAGCATGCATTTGTATGTTAATAATGCATTGGTAAATGATTAATAAATGCTGTACAAGTCTTGTTTATTATTTTGAACAATATACACTCACTCGCCACTTTATTAGGTACTAGTACCGGGTTGGACCCCCTTTTGCCTTCAGAAGTGCTTTAATCCTTCGTGGCAGAGATTCAACAAGCTACTGGAAATATTCCTCAGAGATTTTGCTCCATATTTACATGATAGCATCACACAGTTGCTGCAGATTTGTCGGCTGCACATCCATGATGTGAGATCTCTCACCTCTGGCATCAACAAGGCATTTGCGCCCACAGAACTGCCGCTCACTGGATATTTCCTCTTTGTCGGACCATTCTCTGTAAACCCTAGAGATGGTTGTGTGTGAAAATCCCAGTAGATCAGCAGTTTCTGAAATACTCAGAGCAGCCCGTCTGGCAGCAACAACCATACCACGTTCAAAGTCACTTAAATCCCCTTTCTTCCCCATTCTGATGCTCAGTTTGAACTACAGCAGATCGTCTTGACCATGTCTACATGCCTAAATGCATTGAGCTGCTGCCATGTGATTGGCTGATTAGAAATGTGCGTTAACGAGCAGGTGAACAGGTGTACCTAATAAAGTGGCAGGTGAGTGTATATTATTGTCCTGTAACATTCATTCATTCATTTTCTTTTCGGCTTAGTCCCTTTATTAATTCAGGGTCACCACAGTGGAATGAACCGCCAACTTATCCAGCACGTTTTTGCACAGCGGATGCCCTTCCAGCCGCAACCCATCTCTGGGAAACATCCACACACTCATTCACACTCATACACTACGGACAATTTAGCCTACCCACTTTCCCTATTGCGCATGTCTTTGGACTGTGGGGAAAACCGGAGCACCCGGAGGAAACCCACGCGAACGCAGGGAGAACATGCAAACTCCACACAGAAACGCCAACTGACCCAGCCGAGGCTCAAACCAGCGACCTTCTTACTGTGAGGCGACAGCACTACCTACTGCGTCGCCGTCCTGTAACATAACATGAAATTCAATAAAGTGTGCTAACTTTTTCACTTGACAGTAGAGTACAGTGCACAAGCGTGTGTGATTGTATATAAAGTTGCATGTTGTTGTTCAGAATCTAGAATCATACTATCTGTCTGTCTGTTTATCTGTGTGTCTGTTTATATATGTGTGTGTGTGTGTGTGTGCACAGGTGGATGTTTGGTCTCTGGGCATCATGGTGGTGGAGATGGTTGATGGAGAACCTCCGTATTTCAGTGAAACACCGATTTCTGCTATGAAGAGACTGAGAGACGAGCCGCCACCGACTGCTAGAAACGCCAGCAAGGTCAGACCAGCAGGATTATTATAGTGCACTAAAATGATTAAGAAATATTCATGCTGGGCAAAGATTGATGGCAATATTACATTTGAGAATTAAGTCAGAATTATTCGCCCTCCTGTGAAATTTTTATTCTTTCTGCAATATTTTCCAAGTGCTGTTCAATTGAGACACATTTCTAATCATAATAGTTTTACAGTTTTTCTCCATTGGTTTGGCTCATTTCTTGAAACTGGAATTACATTCTCAAAACAACATAGACAAACCTCCAAACCACTCGGCAATTGTTCACAACAGAATTGAATTTCTCATTCATTTCATCAAATTTCAAATGTCTAAGTACATCTTTGCAAATGATTAAGTACAGGTAGCCTACATTTAGCACAATTTCCAAGTGAATAGATCTCGTTGATCTAAACTAATTGTTGATTCTCAGTCCAATGGTTGTTCGCTCCAAAATGTGTCAGCGTCATTTCATTGTATAAGTCATCACATGCACAATAGTTTGTTCAATTGTCAAAATTAGTCAAGAACATAATATCATGAATACCATACAGTAGGTGAATTGACAGTCAGGTGAAACTAGAACTTGACTAATGAAGGAGGAGTTTCACACATCTCAGATGACCAATCAAACAGTATGTTTAGTTACCTGACAGGTGCTGCCCATGACTGTGAATGCTGCCTAACGTGTATGTAAAGAGCTTGACCATGCAGGACCAGCACTATTTCTGAACATGGAGGCACCTGGCCAAGTAAATGAACAAGGGCAGCTGCCTGCTCAAGGAAGAGGAGGGAGAAGAGGAGTAAGGGTGCATGGTGGTGGAATAGGTGGAAGAGGCCGTGGTGCATGAAGACACTGTGCTGTCCGGGGATAAAATTCAGCCCACAGTTATAGACCATGTCATCAACTATGGCCTCACAATGGCGGAGGCAGTTCGCCGAGTGCAGCCTAAATGTGCCTCTGTCTACAGTTTCCTCCATCATCAAAAACTTTGGCAGGGAAAGTTATAGCACTCTAGTTTTTTGTTTGTGTGTTTATATTACAGTTTATTATGCGGTATACAGTTTCTTTTTGCTCTGATATATAGAAGTTACATTGTGTGTGTTGATCATTACAATGAAAAAGGAGTTATCATTTCCTTGGCAGTATGAGTGCAGTGTGTGACGTCAAACCTTGGAGGCTACTCTTACCCTAAAATCCTATTTCTTTTTTTTTTTTAGTTTTATACACAATTGTATTCTGTTAGCTAGACAAAAACAGTACAGTAACCATTGTCTATGAAGGACTGGGCTAGGCATGGGACGATAACCGTTTTCAAGGTATACCGCGGTTTGGAAAAGTCAAGGTTATTGTTACGGGTCCCGGCCGCGGAACTCGTAGGCAGATTAAAAGTGCCTGAATTATCAGGAGAAACAAAATCACATTGAGACTTCAGTGTCTTTCCCCAGGCGCAGCTTAGTAGCATCTTTTTATTAACAATCATATTATAGCAAACGTATCCTCACAAATCATGTAATGCAAAAATATCCTCACAAATCATGTTTCATTTAATCAAACATACAGTTTTGTTCTCTTTGTTTGTATAGTTTTTCTCTTTTTACAACAATGAATTCGTCTTATACATATACACTCTGTATTCTCATTAACACATATAGATATTATACCTTTTGTATATTTATCAGTAGGACACAGAACACACTTTAAATTCTGTCAACTATCTTTTTCATTTTTCTTTCTCTGTAAATACCTCTATATATAACCATTTACCATAAAACTACTAAACTCACAGCTCAATCATGCGTCTGTTATTTGTATCATTTAAATAGTAACAGTTACACTTGACTCCAATTACCAATGTTACTCTCATAAACTTTATACATTAACAAATATAACCAATATATACAAATAATAAGTCATTTTCTGTTCAATTATCACATACGGAGTAAAAATACATATTATTTACTGGGGAGTCAGTTATAACAAACGTAACTCAGACCAACTGTCATTTTACCGGTATTTCATCTGAATCACTCTACTCAATTAACAACTGTAAATAAGCTATTCACTTTAAAACACATAGGAAATGTGTACTCACATGTTTTTTTTCATTAATTACAATAAACATATTCACTTTTTTATGAAACATACCTGAATTATCAGGAGAAACAAAATCACATTGAGACTTCAGTGTCTTTCCCCAGGCGCAGCTTAGTAGCATCTGAAGTAAACACAACGAGTATCGCCATGGTAACCCACAGCTCATGCTTTCTCAACTGCTGATGTTATTTTGTTTCAAACACAGTCATTAGTAGTGATAATAAATGACTTTTAACAGTATATAAATAAATAAATAGACACATTAATAACAAAACAAGCATTACTATTGTGGATACACAATGGTGTATCACACACTCCCCAACAAAGAAAAGATGGCTCCTGCCACTATATTCTCTCATCATAACACCTTTTATTCTAAATCTTTTAATACCCTATTGTCATAGGAGCTACCCAAAATGGAAATGTGACTTGTGGCGTAAGGAAGGAATATGGTGTACTAATGTAAGGTGTAAGGTAATGTGTAGTTTGGTAGGATGGTAACCCCCAATGTGGTGTCTGATTCATCTCATAAGTCTCTAAACTGTTTACTGTTGGGTATGACTGAATTTCTGGCTGACCTAGCATTTCATAAGTTAATCTCGATGTGGGTCTTCTGTCACGTGTGGATCTTCGGACTTGGCCTGTTTGGTTAGTTTCCTCTGAAGTCAAGGTAGGTATTTCAAGAGCCTCTTGCTTAGGTGTATCATCTTTGTATATCTGACTACATTCTCCTTCAACTTGTTCCTCTTCTTTTTCAGATTGTCCTGCTAGTGTCTCTGCCCATGTCATGTGTCTTTCGCAGGTAAGTTCACTCTCAATAGGAAGATTACAGGTAAGCCTCTCATTTTCTATAGGTTGTTCTTCCCGAATCTCTGTCCGTTTTCTTAATCTTTCTTTTTCAGGTTGTTCACAAGATTGTTGTCGCAAAGGAAGACAGGTAGGTTTCTTGTTCTCACTAGGTTGTGTTCTCCAATGTCTTTGTCTTTCTCTTTCAGGTTGCATATGGTGTTGTCGTCGTGGAGGATCACAGGTAGGTTTCTCAGCTGGTTGGTTAATGATGAGTCTTTGGCTGTTCTCTTGTGTTTGTCGTCCCCTTAACCAATAGTAGTTCTCATCATCCTGATTCTCATCACTATCAGACTCAAAGGGTGATCTTGTCTCATCATTTTGTTTTGTTTGTTTTCTTTTGGTTCTCTGTTTAGATGCTTTCTCTGGGATTTCTACTGGTAAGTCATTAACTTGATGCAGCAGATTCCTGTGCAAAACTCTTGATTTTGAGCTGTCCATCTCTGGAACCACTCGGTAGACTGGTCCATCAGTTATTTGCTCTTTGACAACGTATACAGTTTGCTCCCAATATGATCTCAATTTTCCTGGTCCACCTCTCTCATTTAGGTTTCTCACGAGTACTCTGTCACCAGGCTGAAGGACAACTCCTCTGGACTTTCTATCATAGTACAATTTTCCTCTGGCACTTGAATTCTTACTGTTCTCTGAAGCGATTCTGTAAGCTTCTGCCATTCGCTTTGCCCACTGTTTAGCATATCCTCTTGGATCATTACTTTTCTCTTCGTTAGTCACTTTGAACACAAGATCAATGGGTAGTCGTGGGTGTCGTCCATAGAGTAAGTAGAACGGTGAGTATCCTGTCGCTTCATGTCGTGTGCAATTGTACGCATGCACAATCTGTGGTAAATGTTCCTTCCATTTTTCCTTTTCCTTCTCTGCCAGTGTTCTCATCATCTGGAGTAGTGTTCTGTTAAACCTCTCAGCAGGATTGCCCTGAGGGTGATATGGAGAAGTTCTTGAATGGCTCATTCCTGAGAGTTGGCGCAAGGTTTTGAAGAGGTCATTCTCAAATTCTCTACCCTGATCGTGATGTAGTTTAGTTGGAAATCCAAACCGGGGAATGAAGTCGTTGAAAATTCTTTCTGCTGCTGTTCTTCCAGACTTATTTTTAGTTGCATATGCCTGAGCAAATCTTGTGAAATGATCCACCAGAACTAGTATATATTCATAACCCCCTCTGCTACGTTCCAAATGGAGATAGTCTATTGATACTAATTCAAATGGGGAGCTAGTACTTATACTACCCATTGGAGCTCTCTCGGGTAATGCTGGCCTTTTCTGTTTGATGCAAGGACATTTTCGTGTAACATATATCTCGATGTCTTTCTTCATGAATGGCCAAAAGAATCGGTCTCTTGCAAGGTTTACTACTCTCTCTACTCCCACATGACCCATGTCATCATGTAAGTGCTGGAATACTAACTGCTTGTATTGAGCTGGTAGAACAAATTGACGTCGTTGCTCAGTTCTCCTGTACAATAATCCATTATCCAGGTGTAGTCTTGACCATTCGTGCATTAGTTTCTTTACAGGTCCACTAGCTCTTTGCCTCATGTCATTAGTGAGACTTGCATTGGACTCTTTCATCCTAATAATCTCACCAATAGCTGGGTCCAGTCTCTGTGCCTTCTGTAGTTCATTATGACTTAGCTTTCCTAAGACTTCACCAGCATCATTCTCCAGTTGTTCATCCTGAGCCTGGTTAAGAGCAGCAACCCAAGCAACATCTTTTTGTTCAGCAGCCTTAGTGCCCTCCCATGTGGTTTTGACTATCTCACTAGATAACTCTTCTGTGCACTCTGTGATGTACTGGTTGATGTTCAGTGGGCACCGGGAAAGAATGTCTGCATCCACATTCACCTTCCCAGGTCTGTACTTAATATCAAACCTGAAATCCGACAGTTCTCCAACCCATCTATACCCCACAGCGTTTAGTTTGGCAGTACTCATTATGTAGGTTAGAGGGTTGTTGTCTGTATAAACTGTGAAGTGTGGGGCATAAAATAGGTAGTCCCGAAACTTTTCACAGATTGCCCACTTAAGTGCAAGGAATTCAAGCTTCCCTGAATGGAGTCTGTAATTCCGTTCTGCCGGTGTCAATGTCCTTGATCCATATCCGATGACTCTCATTTTTCCAACTTGCCGTTGATAAAGTACAGCCCCAAGTCCCTTTTCTGAGGCATCTGTATGAAGTGTGTAAGGCAGGTCAAAATCAGGATACGCAAGGATAGGTGGAGTAGTCAAAGTTTCAACTAGTTTGCACAGTATCTTTTGATGTTCTTCCTTCCACTCAATAGGTGTTCGTGATGGTAGTTGAACATTCTTTTTTCCATCTGCTTTAGATTTTGTTTTTATAGGCTCTGTCCCTCGTTTCACTTGCAAAAGATCATATATGGGCTTGGCAATGCGAGAGAAATCCTGAACATAAGATCTATAGTAACTGAGAAATCCCAACATCCTTCGGACTTCTCCTACTGTGGTAGGTTTCTTTGCTTTCAGGGCTTGTACAGCGTCCAAATCTTTAGGGTCTATTCTGACTCCTTCAGCACTGACCAGTCGTCCAACGTATCTTACTTCGTTTTTGAACATTTCGCACTTGGTTGGTCTTAGCTTAACTCCATGTCTTTGTAAAGCTTGCAACACTTTTCGTAGTCCTTCTACATGTTCTTCAAAAGTTTTTGCGTAGCATAAGATATCGTCAAGGTATGGGATACAACATTCATCACGCAGGGAGTCCAGCATCTCTTCCATACTTCGTTGAAAGGCAGCAGGCGCATTAGTTAAGCCAAACGGAATGCGTACCCACTCATAAAGGCCCCAAGGAGTAATGAAAGCAGTCAGATGTCGTGATCCCTCTGCAATAAAGCCTTGGTGATAAGCTTTTCCTTGATCTAAAATCGAGAACCAGCTATACCCTCCCAACGTGTCAGTAAGGTCTTGAATGCGAGGCAAGGGATGCCTGTCAGGAACAGTTTTCTTGTTAAGTAGTCTATAATCAACACAAAGTCTAAGTGTTCCATCCTTCTTTCTGACGCAAACTACCGGTGCAGAGTAAGGGGACTTTGACTTCACAATCCAACCTCTGGCCAAGAGATCTTGGATGTACTCTTTTACTTCTTTATGTAGTGGCTTAGGAACTGAGGAGTATGCTCTCTGGACAGGAATGTTGTCAATCAGGTTGATAGGCATCTGCAAACTTGGGACACAACCCACGTCTTCGTCATTGCGTGCAAATGCCCCAGACTCTTCGTATAACATTCTCTTTGCTATCCTTTGTTGCTCCTCAGTCAAGTGACTTAAATCCACAGATGGGTCCCAATGATCTGGTACTGTAATGTTTTTGCTGTCAGTTCCTCCTTGTATCTCTGTACTGTTAACTTCCACATGGACTGGTTCTGTTATTTGATCGGTCTCCACAATTTTTTTAATGGGCTGTATACTACCGATTGTCATTCGTCGTGGTAAGGTAATGTCATAACTGGTATGGTTTCCTATTGGAATGTTAATGAACGGCCTTTGTCTCCCACATACTTCCAGTAATCCATCTCCAATGTCAAGTCGTTCAAGCTGTGGGTTGTCTACATTAGACTCGAACAAGATGGTAGGCTCTAACAAGTCAAAATCTACAGGTATTTGACATTTTACATGTGCCAGTTGGCCCGAAGGAATAACAACATCCTGACATCCAACTTTGACAATGGTCTCCGTGTCACAAGATGGCTTTTGTGTCTGTATAAAGTTTACGATCACTTCAGCCTGATCATCTCCAATCTCCATGGCTCCCATTAGCAGAGTAGCAATTGTTGTAAGAACATTTGCACCATTTGTCTGTCCTTTGACCAGTTGTTCAATGACATTAAATCCCAGGAGAGGTCGCTCAAGGGCCATTTTACCCACCAGGAAAGGAACTTGAACTGCTAACTGTGGGTCACTGTTGCCAGGAAGGTTTACTGTAGCCTCAACCCACCCATCAAATGGTAATACGTCTCCATTAACAGCCAAGACATGGAGAGGTTTGGACCCCATTAAGTCGCTCAGAGGTCGCAAGTGCTGATCAGGTAAGTACGTTCTTTTCCAGGCTTGATCAATAATACTGACTTGAGCACCTGTGTCAAGTAGGGCAGTTACAGCATAACCATTGATGTTGCACTTTAACAAACATTTGCTTCCAATTAGCTCTGCTACTCTGTTCTGTGTTGAGTTTGTCTTTCTAGACATGTTGGAGCAGGCTGCACTGTTTGCATTGGCTTCACAAGCTCCATTCTCTGGTGACCTTCCTCCATTTGATGATCTCAGCTCAGCAGGCTGGTACATATTCCTGGTACCCCTTGTCCTTTTACCACAACCAATAGCCCTGTGCCCCTTTTCTCCACAGATAAAGCAATGATTGCATGAGCTGTTATTCTCCTCTATACACGTTGGGCACCCGTATGGCCCTCCTCTTCTCACTGACATTGGTCTGTGTATAGTATGTGAGCCAACTCCCATCTGTACAGAGCAGTGACGTGGTTCTTTAGCTTGTTTCAATTTGTCGATTGTACTTTTTAAAGCTTCTACTTGAGCGCTTAGTTCTTGTATGGTCTTTGTCTTGCTTTTTTTCTGCATTTTTGAGTTTGATTCACTCTCGTTGGACTCTGAGTCAATTTGTGCACTATGAGCTTGAGTCTGTCTTCGCTGTATGGCTTGACCTAATCGTCGTTGGCGTTCATTTTCCTCGCTTGAGATCTTTGTCACTTGTTTCAGCAGTGCTTCATCGGTTACTGTGTGATCTGTGAGCAAAGGTTTCAGTTCACTTCTGATGTCACTGTACTTGGGAAGAAAACCCTGATGAATGGTACGCAGGAACACATTTTGAACTGTTCGTGGTTCATATTCAATGTGAGTGTTGCTCTGTTTGGATGCAAAAATTACTTTTTGTTTTAGGCCAATTACTCGATATAGAAACTGTTGTGGAGTTTCATGTTCTCGTTGTCTTGTACTCATTAATTCCTGAAAGAGCTCACTACTGCCTTTTTCACTTAAATGTGATTGTAGGAAACTTTTTAGCTCTGGTACAGTTAGATCATCTTTATTGATGAGCATTTCCTTGAACTGTCCTGGTTTAACTATCCGCAGGACGGCCTGAATGATCTCACTCTCTGAGTAATTCATCTTGATGCCTTCATCAATCTGTTTGCATAGGTTATTATAGCCGATGTCTGAAGCATTGTCACCTATCTGGCCACCGTGTATCTTGAACTCTTTATGTGGTAGATATGGAAAGTCTCTTGGACACATAATGCTTTCTCTCTGCTGTCGTGGTAAGTATCCAGGATAAGCAAACTGACTTGTAGATGGTATCGTTTTCTGTTCTGTTTGTGTAATCTTGTATTCTGACAGCTTTTTTCCTAACTCCTCATAACTAGTGAGTAGTTTCTGATATTCATTTAACTGTGAGTGTGTTACTGTGACAGTAGAATCTGTGGGTCTGTGTATAGGAGATGCCTGTGTATGTGCATCAAATTCATGTTCAATAAAAACAGATGGATCACTCGCAGTATTGTTCACACGACTCTCACTCAATTCATTAATCATGTCTCTTAAGGTAAGTAATTGTGCGAATCCTTCATCTTCCAGTTTAAGTAAACTGTCACTCTGCATATAAGAAATGATGAAATTCAAACAGCTTTCCTCATCATCCTTGGCGATGGTAGGTGGAATCAAACCTGCAACTGAAGTAATGCTGTCAGCAATATGCCCCAGTTCATGCACATTCAACTCGTGTAGGCTCTTCTTTATTTTCCAGACGAGTCTTTTCCTCTCGTCCGCCATCCTATCCAGCTTCAGACCTTCTCACGACCCTCTAGTGATGCGTCGCCTTCCTCTCAGCTTGGTCCCTTTTGGCTCTCTTTGGACGTCAGCAGCTGTCTCAAGTCGCACGCAATCCTGCCGTCGTCTCGTTGCCGTGAAGTCTGGATCCCAGCACTAGCCTCACACTCTGGATATTGATCTCGGTGGAACCTCCATGAATCTGTTACGGGTCCCGGCCGCGGAACTCGTAGGCAGATTAAAAGTGCCTGAATTATCAGGAGAAACAAAATCACATTGAGACTTCAGTGTCTTTCCCCAGGCGCAGCTTAGTAGCATCTTTTTATTAACAATCATATTATAGCAAACGTATCCTCACAAATCATGTAATGCAAAAATATCCTCACAAATCATGTTTCATTTAATCAAACATACAGTTTTGTTCTCTTTGTTTGTATAGTTTTTCTCTTTTTACAACAATGAATTCGTCTTATACATATACACTCTGTATTCTCATTAACACATATAGATATTATACCTTTTGTATATTTATCAGTAGGACACAGAACACACTTTAAATTCTGTCAACTATCTTTTTCATTTTTCTTTCTCTGTAAATACCTCTATATATAACCATTTACCATAAAACTACTAAACTCACAGCTCAATCATGCGTCTGTTATTTGTATCATTTAAATAGTAACAGTTACACTTGACTCCAATTACCAATGTTACTCTCATAAACTTTATACATTAACAAATATAACCAATATATACAAATAATAAGTCATTTTCTGTTCAATTATCACATACGGAGTAAAAATACATATTATTTACTGGGGAGTCAGTTATAACAAACGTAACTCAGACCAACTGTCATTTTACCGGTATTTCATCTGAATCACTCTACTCAATTAACAACTGTAAATAAGCTATTCACTTTAAAAACACATAGGAAATGTGTACTCACATGTTTTTTTTCATTAATTACAATAAACATATTCACTTTTTTATGAAACATACCTGAATTATCAGGAGAAACAAAATCACATTGAGACTTCAGTGTCTTTCCCCAGGCGCAGCTTAGTAGCATCTGAAGTAAACACAACGAGTATCGCCATGGTAACCCACAGCTCATGCTTTCTCAACTGCTGATGTTATTTTGTTTCAAACACAGTCATTAGTAGTGATAATAAATGACTTTTAACAGTATATAAATAAATAAATAGACACATTAATAACAAAACAAGCATTACTATTGTGGATACACAATGGTGTATCACATTATCATACCGTCAAAATTTTTTCTAATACCGTTTCTAAGGTATGAGTAAGATTTTTTATTAACATTTTTTTTAACAACAGCATCTCCAGCAGAAAAGATATCCAAAGATGCCATTTTAAATTGTAAATAAATCTGTGTTTTTGAAACTAATGAAGACAGCAGAAGTCAATGATTCATTTTCATTATTTAGCCTGGCACGTTTACTGCTCCAAAATATTATAAATGTTTCTCAAAATAAAATATATTGTTTTCAAAGGGGAAAAAACTTTTAGTTTTTTACCCAGACATTTAAAAAGAATATATTTTAGAGCAGTAATCACAATACTGTGATACCGTGAAACCGTGATATTTTTATCCAAGGTTATCATACCGTCAGAATCTTATACCGGCCCATGCCTAGACTGGGCTAAGACTGTAAGGTGGACATGAGGGATATTTTAGTGGTCCTTTGCCATAATGACAAAACATCTAAACATTTTGACTTGCAGTGCTTACACAATGGCAAAAGGATGAAGCATTTTGGGGGCACTGACTGTTTAAATGAGAAGGAAATTTAGTTTTGACACATGAGTGAACTGTTTTGGGAAAGGTATGAGCTGTTGCAGGTGAAACATGGTGTTGTGCCGAACCATCCACATTATTTTGGCAAAAACACCAAGAGTGTTGAGAATGTCCGGTCTGTTTCAAGAAATGAGCCAAAGCAATTGAGAAGGATATTTGCCGTTTTTGTGGCACTGACTTTTTATATGGGAAAGGAATTTAGTTTTGATGCATGAGTGAACTGTTTTTAGAGTGATATGAGCTTTTGCAAGCTAGCTATAGTGTTGTGCTAAACTGTAACACTGTTTTGCCAAATGATCTTAGAATTTTGAGAATGTAATTTCTGTTTCAAGAAATGAGCCAAACCAATGGAGAAAAACTGTAATAACTCATCTCTAATAATTGATTTATTTTAGCTTTGTCATGATGATAGTAAATAATATGTGACTATATATTCTTCAAGACACTTCTATACAGTATATGATATTCATGGTATTATGTTCTTGACTAACTTTGACAATTTGAACGGACTATTGAGCATATGATGACTTACACCAGCGGTGTCAAAGTCAATTCCCGGAGGGCCGGAGCCCTGCAGAGTTTAGTTCCAGCCCTGCTTCAAAACACCTATCTATAGGTACCAAACAAGCCTAAAGCACTCAATTAGTTTGATCAGGTGTGTTTAATTAGGGTTGGAACTAAACTTTGCAGAGCTCCGGCCCTCCAGGAACTGGCTTTGACACCTGTGACTTAAACAATGAAATGACGCTGACACATTTTGGAGCGAACAACCATTGAACTGAGAATCAACAATCAGTTTAGATCAACTAGATCTATTCACTTGGAAATTGTGCTAAATGTAGACTACATGTACTTAGACATTTGCAATTTGATGAAATTAATGAGAAAATTCAATTCTGCTGTGAACAATTGGCAAGTGGTTTGGAGGTTTGTCCATGTTGTTTTGAGAATGTAATTCCAGTTTCAAGAAATGAGCCAAACCAATGGAGAAAAACTGTAATATATAAATGTTTTCAGAGATGATGCACAGCTCTACACTGAAAAAAAAATGTTTATAAAAAAAGAGTTTTTGATTTATTTGTTTCAGAAATTAGTCAAAATTAAGTGTGTTTTTCCTTAAAACCAGCTGAATAATCTCAAATTATATTTTAAATCGAAAACAGGATTATTTTACTCTCATATCTCATATCTCATATTGATTATTTTACTCTCAGATTATTTAGCTTGTTTTAAGGAAAAACTTGCTTCATTTTGACTCAATATTTCTAAAAACAAAACAATATTTTTTAATTATCCAGAAAATTCAGTCATTCATTCATTTTCCTTCAGCTTAGTCCCTTATACTGTTGAAGTCAGAATTATTAGCCCCCCCCCCCCCCCCCCCCCATATTATTAGCTCCCCCGTTTATTTTTCCACAATTTCTGTTTAACGGAGAGCAGATTTTTTCAACACATTTCTAATCATAATAGTTTTAATAACTCATGATGACAGTAAATAATATTAGACTAGATATTCTTCAAGACACTTCTATACAGCTTAAAGTGACATTTAGGGTGCTTTCACACCTAGACTTTTGTTCCGGAACCTGGCGCGTTTGCCCAGTTAGCGTGGTTGCGAACAACTGAATCGATTCACAGGTGTGAAAGCACCCTTAAAGGCTTAACTAGGTTAATTAGGCAAGATTTAGTAAAGTGGGACCGTGTGTGTCAAACATTTCGATGATTTACGTTTGTTTGGGTTGGTTATATATATTTGAAGGGCGGCACGGTGGCTCAGTGGTTAGCACTGTGGCCTCACAGCAAGAAGGTCGCTGGTTCAAGCCCTGGTTGGGTGAGTTGGTGTTTCTGTGTGAAGTTTGCATGTTCTCCCCGTGTTGGCGTGGGTTTCCTCCACAGTCCAAACACATGTGCTAGGGGAATCGATGAACTAAATTGGCCGTAGTGTATGAGGGTGTGTGAATGAGTGTGTATGGGTGTTTCCCGGTAAAGGGTTGCGGCTGGAACAGCATCCGCTGTGTAAAACATATGCTGGAATAGTTGGCGGGTCATTCCGCTGTGGCAACCCTTGATAAATAAGGGACTAAGCCGAAGGAAAATAAAGTAAAATATATAAAGACTAGTCAGAATTATGTATTCCAGAGAGCAGTATAAATAACTGTTTTTATTATTATTATTATTCATTCATTCATTTTCTTTTTGGCTTAGTCCGAGGTCGCCACAGCGGAATGAACCGCCAACTTATCCAGCACGTTTTTACGCAGCGGATGCCCTTCCAGCCGCAACCCATCACTTGGAATTATTATTATTATTTTTGTTACTATAACAAGCTACATGCAGTAGCTCTGAGATATTGACGGTGTGTGTTCTGCTTCATCAGATCTCTCCTGTCCTGCGGGACTTTCTGGACTCCATGTTGACCCGTGAGCCGCAGCAGAGATCCAGCGCATCTGACCTGCTCCAGCACCCGTTCCTGCTGCAGTGTTCATCACCCCGCTGCCTCATCCCACTGGTGGAGCAGACCCGCAGACGCACATCCCACTGCTGACACACACACTCCCATCATACCAACACAGGCTCGTTCTGATTATGTACCTCTATATACATTTCTGGAGAGCTCCAAACACATGCCAGGAGCTACGTTTTTTTGCAGTTTTTGTTTTCGTGAATCCACCAGAGGCAAATCTTAAATTTCTTTCTCGAGTGCCATGCCTGCTGTTTTCACATAAATCCACCAGAGGCCGCTGTCGACTGACTGACAGGTCAATCGACTGACCCACCCTTCTCCTTCCCTAAACCCAACCAAAGTGTTTTGAAAAGTAATCCAGAAAAAGAAAAGCCCTCACGGCAGCTTTTTTTTTGTTTCCTCGCATTTTCAGATATTACCAGATTCTCACCCTGTTATTTACTTGTTTATTTTATTTTTGGGCTTTTGTTTTTGTCTTACCTGCTTTCTGGAATCATTTTTCACTGGACTCGAACCCCATCATCACGGTTAGCTTCGCTCTGCGTCTCAAGTCCACTGACGTACATGGCGAGCTACTGGACAAACTGGTAAAAGTGGAAAAGCCGTCCATACGGAGGTAAGCGGTCAGCTGGTAAGAGCGAAAAGAAACAGCATCATAGCACCCCCTAGCATTCATTTTAAAGATGAAAAGCAGCCATGCTTTCCTCTGGCTACATAATTTGCGATCTCCAGAAGTGTATACAGGGCTACGTTTTCACAATGAGCCTTTGTTGCATCATACACTCATCTACAGTCATATCTATGGACACTTTTCACAAGACTAATAACACGTTTAACGGTCATCATAATCCTTAATATTTAGATTTGTTTTTAAAAACACATGTCCCCTCCCCCCCCCCCCCCCCCCCCCAAAAAAAAAAAAAAAAAACCTAAACATGTTCATCTGGAGCTGTTTCATTGTAAATAAATTGCTGAAATGGTCAGTAATACGTTTTTAGTATTATTTACAAATGATATAATAATTAGTAGGCTATACATTAGAAAAATCTGCAAATAAATTCGCAAACAGTTCAGCTCATAAAAATTATTAGCTATTATAAAGAATATGAATCAAGTTTTCAAATCTCATTCATCTTTTCTTCACACAATTCAGATTAAAGAGCAGCGAGTGAATCTCTCATTTAGATTTCTTTGATTACATTAAATGACGGAGGTGTCACTTTAAAAATGCACAGATCTATAATGAAAGCATTTGACTGCTTTCCTAACTGTTTATGCTCATTTAAGGCAAAATATGTTGTGTTTAAAAGAAAACCCAACAAGATCGACATGTCTAGATGTTGTTATTATTAATATTATTCATTCATTCATTCATTTTCTTTTCGGTTTAGTCCCTTTATTAATCTGGGTCGCCACAGAGGAATGAACCGCCATTATTAATATTATTATTATCATTATTATTATGATGATGATGTGTATATGTCTGTTCAAACACGCACCCAAAACCCATGTCCACTTGAGCTCCGCATCAAATCACGTACGTACAGAATCCGCTTGGGAAACAGCGTCTATTATCACTATGGAGCGCATCCGCTGACTGTTATGCATCGTTACATGAACTGACTGTTTTGAGGATTGCATAGGGGCAATGGCGCCTGTAGTAAAAAGGAAATTAATCGCACCATTTTTATGTTTATTTCAAAGTGTTTACATGCCTAAATAAAATGAAAACACAGAACAGATTTACATTTAAGAGCAAGGGGCGGCCCCTGGTGGTTCGGCGGTATGGGTTGTGTATAGCAGTGGTTCTCAAAGTGGGGGTCGGGACCCCCCTAGGGGTCGCGGGACAATGAAGAGGGGGTCGCCTGGTGATTTCCAAAATCTATTTATTTTTATTAAACCATAAGAATTACCATATTTTATCCATAACCTACAGTAGAAAAAAATATAGTCGTTTATAGTTACTATACAGTATACTATATAGTTACTATAGTAGCTTATAGTTACTAGTTCTATTGGATTGCGGCCCCTGGGGTAATTACATTATATTAAAGACACAGCAATAGCGTCAGATGCAGCAGATTGATTTTATAACACCAGGTTAAACTTTCTGGCACATTTACAGCACTGACATGCATAAAAAAAAAAATTAAACGAAGAATAGACTTGGGTCTATTGGTGTGTGTGCGCCATTGCATGCAAGGTTTCTGCATTTATAACCCCTTCAGAGGATATTGGGGGTCGCGAGTGACTGGCATTGTTATTTTGTGGGTCGTGGGCTGAAAAGTTTGGGAACCCCTGGTGTATAGGGAGGATCGGCTCTTCACAGAAAGATAAAAAATACGGGAGAAATACGGGAAAATACCTTTACGGGATGACAGCGGGATAGAACTGTAAAATACGGGAGAATCCCGGGAAAAACGAGAGGGTTGACAGGTATGATTTACATATGTATTAGGTCTTTTTCACATCAAATTACAAAAAACTAATTACTGCTTGGCAACGCAGTGGCGCAGTAGGTAGTGCTGTTGCCTCACAGCAAGAACGTCGCTGGGTCGCAGGTTCGAACCTCGGCTGGGCTGGGTCAGTTGGCGTTTCTGTGTGGAGTTTGCATGTTCTCCCTGCGTTCGCGTGGGTTTCCTCCGGGTGCTCCGGTTTCCCCCACAATCCAAAGACATGCAGTACAGGTGAATTGGGTAAGCTAAATTGTCCATAGTGTATGAGTGTGAATGAGTGTGTGGAAGTTCCCAGAGATGGGTTGCGGCTGGAAGGGCATCCGCTGCGTAAAATCGTGCTGGATAAGTTGGCGGTTCATTCCACTGTGGCGACCCCACAAGGGACAAAGCCGACAAGAAAATGAATGAATGAATGATAATTACTGCTTGTGCGAGGCGTTAAATTTGGTGACGGTAAATTTTGTGACAAACTCAACAATACACTCTGTACAGATTGACTCCCCTTTGGTTATGTTTGTTCTGTTTTTGCCCCGTTGACTTCCATTATAATCACTTTTATTGATCGCAAAGCCATGACAGCATATAATCATGCATTACTGATTGGTGCTGTTGGAAAGAGGGATAATGTGTCATTTTTACTGTTGATCATCAGTTGTAGTGCAAAAAAAGCTTATTTAAAGGGCACCTAGGTTACCCCTTTTTCCAGATTTAATATGTCTTTTGTGTCCCCAGAATGTGTCTGTAAAGTTTCAGCTCAAAACACCCATCAGATTATTGATTAGAGCTTTCACTAGTTTGTATTTTATAGCTCTCAACAGCTTTTTGCGGTTTTTGTGTACTGCGCCTTTAAGGCTAGTCCTCCCCGCCCACCGTTCCCACGTACCTGTCAGCGTGCCTCAGACGGCTGCCTCAGACAACTCACAGACATAAAGGAAGCAGATCTCACGTAACGTTTGTGAGGAAAAACCACAGTAAGAGCTTTACCAATGATTATTTTGATGCATTTGTTGTGGAGCTGCAATGATGAGTCACACACAATGTCGTTACAAAGTTCACGCACACACACAGACACACACACGCACATACAGCGCGCGCATTTAGCTTTGCACTGTCTTTGCACGCAAATGTGACAGGATACAGGTTAATCTCCACTGCTGTATGGATATCTGTTACGTTAATGTACAAAATAAACCTGATTTAACGTCCACAAACCGGGATTGAAGCGTCTTCTTGTATAATTGACACACGGCTGTGCTGATAAAGTAAATCTGAAGTAAATCGCTGTAATTCATTAACATGCTCTGTTTTAAAACCTTTTAAACTTGTCAAACTCACTCTTGATCACATTTGATGATGATTGATGATCCTAGCAAACTGAACAGACCTTTTATTCCCGGTTGCTTTGGGCACGTCCTGTCTTGTTGATAGGATTATAAACGTTACTACGGAGACATGTTAATACGCAGCTGTCAATCAATTCAGTGGGCGGGGGGAGCGCACTCCTACGTCAAGTTGCGGTCGATCTCAAAACCACTTCAATTGGTCCACCGTTTTTATGTTGTTAAATTGAAAAAAAAGGACTGAGTGTGTTTATATCAGCCCAATATGACGCTCTATACACTATACCTACACACATGTCTGTCCAAACAGCTTGAAAAGTAGATTTTTCACCATAGGTGCCCTTTAAAAAAAAAAAAAACCTAACCCAAACCCTAAATATACTGTATGCCATGACACGAATGATAGTTTTGTTACTATTTACATTTAAGTATTTTTTCTTCCTCCAAATAAGTCAGGACGTTATAATCACACAGAAAAACAGGACATCATTAATCCACTGCACAAAACCTTTGACTAATTATTGTGTGCAATATAGAGATGTTTGATGGTGAGTTTATTGAATGCATCTTTTGAAACTGTTCACAAACATGCATTAAGAGTAACTATGTTACGATAAAAGTATCTGTTAACGTTCCCTCTTTTCAGATCTGTGAAGACACTGTGTTTTTATCTTTGTCTTCAGAGATAAAAAAGGACAATAAATGATTTTTTTTTTAGGTCATGCTGTAAATATTTGGCATTTTGAACTTATCTGCGTCTTTAAACACCTTCTTTCAGACTAGTGGAAGGAAAACAATGTTACGACTTTAGGGATTACGCTGCAGCAGAAATGTGTTTGTTACTGTGAGCGAGAACATTTGAATGAAGCAAAACAATGTGATAAAAATGTGTCGCACCAGAGGGATTTGGCAAAAGTGAAAATATTAGATTAGATTAGATTCAACTTTATTGTCATTACACATGCACCAGTACAAGGAAACGAAATGCAGTTTAGGTCTAACCAGGAGTGCAACAGCAGCAAGTGCAGGATACAGGTATAAGTTATAAAGTGCAGTTATAGAAAAACTATGGTGATATTTACAAATGGATGTGCTATGAACATTATATACAGGTTGTATTAGCTATGAACAGAGATTTACAGTAGATGGATATATGTACAGGTTGCTATTAATAATCAGAAGTGTGCAGATAGATAAACAATTACAAATGTATATGTACAGTGGGTATGTACAGTTCAAATAAATAAATCAGTGCAATATAGTGCAATGAATATGTGCAATTTTTATATGTGCAAATGTTAAATAGTGCAGTGATTATGAGGAGTATAAGTTATGAGGAGAGTGGGGGGTGTATTAGGGGGGCAAAAGAGTCAGTGGGGGGCAGAGTTCAAAAGGGAGACAGGTCTGTTCCTTAGTCTGCTGGTTTTTGTCCGGGGGAGCCTGAAGCGCCTGCTGGAAGGCAGGAGAGAAAACAGTCTGTGGGCAGGGTGAGAGGAATCTTTAAGAATACTGCGTGCTCGGCGCAGACAGTGTTTCCTCTGGATGTCCTCTATGGTTGGCAGTGTGGTCCCTGTGATGCGTTGGGCAGTTTTCACCACCCGCTGCAGTGCCTTACGCTCCGCAACAGAGCAGCTTCCATACCAGACTGTGACACAGTTCGTCAGGATGCTCTCTATTGTGCAGCGGTAGAAGTTCAGCAAGACGGCTGATGACAGCTGGTTCTTCTTAAGCTGCCTTAAGAAAAATAGGCGCTGGTGAGCCTTCTTGACCAGTCTGGAGGTGTTGGTGGTCCAGGAAAGGTCCTTTGAGATGTGGGTCCCCAGGAACTTGAAGGATGAGACAGGCTCGACGGCCATCCCATTGATGTGGATGGGATCATGTGAGCCTGTTCGTCCCTTCCTGAAGTCCACAATGAGCTCCTTGGTCTTGTCGGTGTTAAGGAGCAGATTATTGTCGGTGCACCAAGTGGCCAGATGCTGTATCTCCTCCCTGTAGGCAGTCTCATCATTGTTGCTGATTAGACCAATCACTGTGGTGTCCTCTGCAAATTTGATGATGGTGTTGGATCTGTTTACAGGCCTACAGTCGATGGTAAAAAGGGAGTAGAGGAAGGGGCTCAGCACACAGCCCTGTGGTACTGTAAGAGTCTTAATTATCCTATGCATTTGTTTATATGGCAAAAGATGTCTTTCACCAAAGAAGGTCCATGCTGACTCCAAAGGCAGATACTGATTAGATCAGGGCCTGTTGTGTGGACTTTGGGGGTTTTACGTTGTGGTCACATGTTGATTGGTCAGTTTGAATGTCTCAGTATTTGGGCTTTGGTCACATGGTCAAGAAAGATACAAAATAGCTGGTAAACTCTGTCTCTTTTCCTGGTCTGTTCTTTTCCTGGTCTGCTCTTTTATTCTCTGCGCTTTCCTGAGCTCTGCTCCTCTCCTTCTCTGGAGGTTATCTTCTCTGGGTCTCTCCCTCTCCCTCTTTGTCTCTCCCTCCCCCTGTCTCTCCCTCTCTCTCTGGTAACTTTAAATTTACAGTAAGCTGGGTACAATTAATTTCATATCTTTTTATCATTTCATATTTTATCATTTTATACAGTTATTTGTAACTAATTCAGTTGTAACCATAGAGAATTATTGTCATTAAATCATTTCATTTTCAAGTATTTGTGAATTACTTTTGATTTAACATCAACACTTAATTGCTCCATATTGCAATACAATACAATCACATAATATCAACGCTCTCCCACATTTTAAGCTATTAATACTGCCCTTATTTCCGTTTTTGGTATAAGATTGCAGAAGAATGGTTTGACTAGAAATGTACAGTTTTTTACCATCATGCTGATAACTTTTTAGTCGCTCGGCAGACTACAGTACGAACCGCTGTGGTCAAAATACCATTCTTACAGTACACCAGTGTTGAGTGTGACGGTGGTGGAGCAGATGTGGCCTGATCTAACATTCTGAGGTCTGTTAGTCAGAAAGTCCATAACCCAGTTGCAGAGAGACGTGTCGATATCCAGGTCTCTAAGTTTGATCATTAACTTAGAGGGTATGACAGTGTTGAATGCTGAGCTGAAGTCAACAAACAGCATTCGTGCATAAGTGTTTTTATTGTCCAGGTGTGTGAGTACAGAGTGCAGTGCTATGGAGACTGTATCTTCTGTGCTCCTGTTGCTACAGGGCGGTAGTCATTCAGTATGTTTTATGTTTGGAAACATCTTAAGGGGCCAGGGTCAAAATAATAAGACATTTTTTTAACAACAATCAGGTTTCAGATATATGTTTTTAAAGTTATACAAAGTTCACCTCTAGTGTGCTGTTAAGTCGTTTTCATCCACTCAGAGTTGAGGCCAAATTAAGACTCAAAATCACCTCAGTGTTTCAGCAAATGGGATGATTTTTGCTGACGTCTTATGTTGACACATATTTAGGGACAATGGTTTGAAATTTTAAACAACAATACACTCTGTTCAGATTGACTCCCCTTTGGTTATGTTGGTGGCTGTTTTTGACTTCCATTATAATCACATTTATTGATCGCAAAGCCATGACAGCATATAATCATGCATTCTTGATTGGTGCTAGTTTTCCCTGTTACGATTAAGAGGAAAAGTGTCATTTATACTGTTAACCTTCAGTTGCAGTGCAAGAAAAAACAAAAGCTTAAATTCTGGCTTTTATATGGAGTACAGTGTGTGTGTGTGTGTGTGTGTGTGTGTGTGTGTGTGTGTGTGTGTGTGTGTGTGTGTGTGTGTGTGTGTGTGTGTGTGTGTGTGTGTGTGTGTGTGTGTGTGTGTGTGTGTGTGTGTGTGTGTGTGTGTGCGTGCGTGAGAGAAACCTTTTCACACTTATTTTATTATATTCTTTATCACAATACATTTTGGTGATCAGTTGAAGTCAGAATTATTCGCCCTCTTGTGAATTAGGTTTTTTTTTTTTCAGCTTCAGGAATTTCTCACAGTATTTCCTCTAATATTTTGTTCTTCTGGAGAAAGTCTTAAGGCTCGTACACACCGGGACGCTTTTTGTTTGCGTTTATCATCAGTGTTTTTCCGGATTCAAACCCAAGCGATTTTCACTGGCGTCGAGCAGAGGAGTAAAGCCTGGTTTATACTTCTGCGTCAAGTGATCGCCGTAACCCACGGCGCAAGCCTCACGCGTAGCCGTGCATTTATACTTCTGCGCGCTGTTTCTGTTTCTCTGCAATACACTTCTGAAACACTAGCTGTCAGTAGGTGTTTATGTTCCTCTGTGTCGAGTTTCTTCACTGGTGTTTAGTTTTTTCTGAACACTTCCTAAATGTACAAGTGGCTCAAACTCGCTCATTTTGAGGCGGGAACCGTCGGACGTGGAACAACTTTAATCATGAGGTAAACACAAAACAACAGTCTCCATCCGGAGCTCCTTCACTGGACTCCACACTTGTAAACACTCGCTGCATCGGGCGCGCGGCTCTCACCTCCGCCCACACTCGTCAACGCTACCAAGCCGACCAATCACAGAGCTTGCGCTACGCGTACGCGTTACATTTTTTGAGAGGTGCGCGTCAACGACGCTGACGGCCACGGCGAGGGGCTATGCGTCCAAGCGTAGGCTGCGCCGTAGCATACGCGTGCGCTTGACGCAGAAGTATAAATCGGCCTTTAGATGGCGCTACACAACTTTAAGCTTCTGACACCCGCTTGTAACACAGAAGAAGAAGACAGAAAGTTGACACGCTTGTTGCGTTCACACTAGACGCGGAAGAAGCGCGATACGCATGAATGGTGCGGCGCGGATTGAGCGTTTGGCGCACAAATCGCTGGAGTTCAAAAATCTGAACTTCTGCGGACATTCGCGCCGCGTTAACCAATCAGGAGCTTGCTCTTGTGGGGGAGTGATTATGACGTAGCGCCTGTTGTTGGTGTCCCGCGGGAAAATCATCCTGCCTACACCGACAACAGTTCATCAAACTGGGCTCGGCTCAGTCAGAAGCATTGCTGACAGTGGCGTAGCGGACGGGCCCGCAGTGATATTTTTGTGTCAAAACGTCACGGACATAGGTCACGGAGAAGTGATATCAGCCATTGGCGGCAAACTGCGGAGAAATGCCTCTTTTGCGCGCTCTAGGTGTCGCGCACACTCCCTCTCTCTGCCTTCACGCGCTCTCTCTGTGCATCAGTTCCCCGCATTCAGAAGTTAACCCCCAAATTGACACAGGTAATAAAAAGATTCAACTTCAGTCATGTTCATGTTGTGAAACACTATCAAAATGTCCACTGTTGATTATATTAGACTTTTGTTTTCAATAGCGAATTTTAAACCTTTTAATATATGAAGTCCTCGGCTATGCATATTATTAATCAGAAGCTGAGTTAAGAAAGCTTTTTATTTGCATGTCATTTTTTTATTTTAATGTAAATATTACCTACATTTTTTTTGTTCTGCAGGTTATGAATAAAATATAGTAATTCTAATAGTTTAATAAAATGAATTTGCTTTTTGGGCGATGCAGTGGCGCAGTAGGTAGTGCTGTCGCCTCACAGTAAGAAGGTCGATGGTTCGAGCCTCGGCTGGGTCAGTTGGTGTTTCTGTGTGGAGTTTGCTTGTTCTCCCCGTGTTGGCGTAGGTTTCCTCCGGGTGCTCCGGTTTCCCCACAAGTCCAAACACATGTGCTATAGGGGAATTGGGTAGGCTAAATTGTCTGTAGTGTATGAGTGGGAATGAGTGTTTCCCAGAGATGGGTTGCAGATGGAAGGGCATCCGCTGCGTAAAACACATGCTGGATAAGTTGGCGGTTCATTCCGCTGTGGTGACCCCAGATTAATAAAGGGACTAAGCCGAAAAGAAAATGAATGAATTTGCTTTTTGGAAATCACCAAGCGACCCCCTCCCCCCTCCCCCTCCTTGTCTCGCAACCCCCACTTTCTGCTATAATCTGCTGTTTTACTCCTTATAAAAGACAGAAACTCTTCAGCACAGGCCGATCTAAAGAGTTAATGCTGACAAATGATGATCAACAGGAAAAATAACACGTTCCTTTTTTTTCCCCCTGAGTGTGTGTGTGTGTGTGTGCATGTGTGTGTGACCTCTGCTGTGCTGAATGAGGCTCAGTGACTGAACAAAGAGTCTGATCACAGAACAGTCTGCTCTTCATTCTTGTGTCTATTTGGAGGTGTTGCTGAGTGGAGAAGATAGAGGACGTCCTTCAGCCTAGAGAGTGGGAATGTCTTCTATCAAAGGGCCCTGATAACACAAACATGCACACACTGATACACAGAAACACACACTGATACACAGAAACACACACTGATACACATAGAAGCACACTGAAAAGCATTACTTACATTGGTTAATATAACTCGACGCTCAGTGGTTAGCACTGTGGCCTCACAGCAAGAAGGTCGCTGGTTCGAGTCCCGGCTGGGTCAGTTGGCGTTTCTGTGTGGAGTTTGCATGTTCTCCCCGTGTTGGTGTGGGTTTCCTCCGGTTTACCCCACAGTCCAAACACACGTGCTATAGGGGAGTTGAACTAAATTGACTGTAGTGTATGAGCGTGTGTGTGAATGAGTGTTTCCTGGTGCTTGGTTGCAGCTGGAAGGGCATCCACTGAGTAAAACATATGCTGGAATAGTTGGCGGTTCATTCCACTGTGGCGACCCCTGATAATCAGGGACTAAGCCGAATGAATGAAGGAATAAATAAAGCATGATGTATTACCATGAAAATGTTCATGTATTGTCTCTGTGATTAATAAAAGTATTAATTTCTTTAAACAGGGTGTCCGCTGGGTCTTAAAAAGTATTAAAAATCATCATTATGAGAAAATTGAGGCCCTTAAAGGTATTAAAAAGTCTTAATCGCGTTTTTACCAGGTCTTAAATTTAGTTCAAGCGTTGTCCAAAAGTGTTTGACTCCAAAAAAAAAGCATAAATATATTTATTTTCCTCCTAATATTAACAACGGCGTGCTTGATCCACGCGATTGATTCAGGCTGGGGTGCATCTGGCCAAGCTCTGTCCTCACACGGGAAGGTGATGTGACGCTCCCTACGTGTAGCAAAACTGACGGAAAATGTAAGTTTGCATACTCCTGGTTGGAGTAAAACAGTGCTAATTTGACTTAAAAAGATGAAAAAAGAACAACATTTCAGACACCTAACATCATGCCAGAGCTGTTCAAATCAATTCAAGTTTATTCGTATAACACTTCACAATAATTATCGTTTCAAAGCAGCTTTACAAAAGATGCACATTATTGCATTATGATAAAAATCAGAATAGTGAAGCTTATTAGTCACCATAACTTTATTAGTTACTAATAACTTTAACTAGTAACCAATAGCTTTAACAGTTACAGTTATTATATATAAATATAGTTAACCTGCAGTTATATAGTATATACAGTTGCAATCAGAATTATTCAACCCCCTGATTTATTAGCCCCCCTGTTTATTTTTTTCCCCAATTTCTGTTTAACGGAGAGAAAAAAATTTCAGCACATTTCTAATCATAAAGTTTTAATAACTCATCTCTAATAACTGATTTATTTTCTCTTTGTCATGATGACAGTAAATAATATTAGACTAGATATTCTTCAAGACACTTCTATACAGCTTAAAGTGACATTTAAAGGCTTAACTAGGTTAATTAGGGTAACTAGGCAGGTTAGGGTAATTAGGCAAGTTATTGTATAATGATGGTTTGTTCTGTAGACTATTGAAAAAATATATAGCTTAAAGGGGCTAATAATGTTGACCTTAAAATGGGTTTTAAAATATTAAAAACTGCTTTTATTCTAGCCGAAATAAAACAAATAAGACTTTCTCCAGAAGAAAAAATATTATCAGACATACTGTGAAGATTTCCTTGCTCTGTTAAACATCATTTAGGAAATATTTTAAAAAAGACAAAAAAAATTCAAATGGGGTTCAATAAGTCTGATTGCAACTGTAGGTGATGTCTTTGTGTACATTCAATCAAGCGTATTTGACCTACGTCTGATATTCCTGGAAGTAGCTGGAAACAGTGAGGCAGGTGTTAGTTGTCTATATATGGAGATCAACAACTAAAGGTCTCATTACTGACCTCAGACCACATTTAACTGCAGATAAACCCCAGTGCCTCGGCTTTTCCCTTCACACCCTTATTTGGCTCTGCGTTTGCCTCTATAAAGACCAGCAGTGGTGTTCGAGAGTCTACAGTTTCCTCAACTGAGGAGCGATCCAGATCTGAAAAACTGCTGAAAAACTCCTGCATATTCACAATGGGTGATGCTTTAATGGCTGAGTTTGGGAAGGCGGCTCCATTTCTGAGGAAATCAGACAAAGAGCGTCTGGAAGCTCAAACCAGAGCCTTCGATATCAAAACCGAATGTTTCGTGGTGGATGAAAAGGTGGAGTACGTGAAGGGGCAAATCCAGAATAAGGACGGAGGGAAGGTGACTGTAAAAACTGAAGACGGAAGAACGGTGACGGTCAAAGATGGAGAAGTGCATCCTCAAAACCCGCCTAAATTCGATAAAATCGAAGACATGGCGATGCTAACGTTTCTTCACGAACCTGCGGTGCTGTTCAATCTAAAAGAGAGATACGCTGCATGGATGATCTACACCTATTCTGGGCTGTTTTGTGTCACCGTCAACCCTTATAAGTGGTTACCGGTGTACGATGCAGATGTAGTCGCTGCTTACCGTGGTAAGAAGAGGACAGAAGCACCTCCTCACATCTTCTCCATCTCAGATAATGCTTATCAATACATGCTGACCGACCGGGAGAATCAGTCTGTGCTCATCACTGGAGAATCCGGCGCTGGGAAGACTGTAAACACTAAGAGGGTCATCCAGTATTTTGCTAGCATTGCTGCCGCTGGGGGCTCCACTGGAAAAAAGGACTCGAGCAAGGGCACTTTGGAGGATCAGATTATTCAAGCTAACCCTGCGCTGGAGGCTTTCGGCAATGCGAAAACGCTGCGAAATGACAACTCGTCTCGCTTTGGGAAATTCATCCGCATTCATTTCGGGACGAGCGGAAAACTGTCATCGGCTGATATCGAAACGTACCTGTTGGAGAAGTCAAGAGTGACCTTCCAGCTTAAGTCTGAGAGAAACTACCATATCTTCTTCCAGATATTATCTAATGAGAAGCCAGAGCTTCTGGACATGCTACTGATCACCAATAATCCATACGACTACTCGTACATCTCACAAGGAGAAGTGACCGTCTCATCTATCAATGATAATGAGGAGCTGATAGCGACTGATAAGGCTTTTGATGTGCTTGGCTTCACGTCTGAAGAGAAGATGGGAGTCTATAAGCTGACCGGCGCTATCATGCATTATGGAAACATGAAATTCAAGCAGAAACAGCGCGAGGAGCAGGCCGAGCCCGACGGCACTGAAGACGCAGATAAAGCAGCTTATCTAATGGGGCTGAACTCTGCCGACCTGCTCAAAGGACTCTGCCATCCAAGGGTCAAGGTAGGCAATGAATATGTTACAAAAGGACAAAGTGTGGACCAAGTGTATTACTCAATCGGTGCACTGGCGAAGTCAGTGTATGAGAAAATGTTCAACTGGATGGTGGTGAGAATTAACCAATCCCTCGACACCAAGCAACATCGTCAGTATTTCATCGGTGTGCTAGACATCGCTGGCTTCGAAATCTTTGATTTCAACACATTTGAACAACTCTGCATTAATTTCACAAACGAGAAGCTGCAACAGTTCTTCAATCACCACATGTTTGTTCTGGAGCAGGAGGAATACAAAAAAGAGGGAATTGACTGGGAGTTCATTGACTTTGGGATGGATCTGCAATCCTGCATTGATCTGATTGAGAAACCCCTAGGGATCATGTCAATTCTGGAGGAAGAGTGCATGTTTCCAAAGGCCAGCGATCAAACCTTTAAAGCAAAGCTTTATGACAACCACCTAGGCAAAACCAATATTTTCCAGAAGCCACGAGCTGTGAAGGGAAAGGCAGAAGCACACTTTGCTCTATCCCACTATGCAGGTACTGTTGACTATAATATAGCGGGTTGGCTGGTGAAGAACAAAGACCCGCTGAATGAAACAGTTGTCGGGCTTTATCAGAAGTCTTCATTGAAGCTGTTGAGTCTTTTATTCTCCAGTTATGCAGGATCAGAAGGCGGTGAAAAATCAGGTGGGAAAGGGGCCAAGAAAAAGGGCTCATCTTTTCAGACAGTGTCTGCCCTGCATAGAGAAAACCTTAACAAATTAATGACCAATCTGAAAACCACACACCCACACTTTGTCCGCTGTCTGATTCCAAATGAAAGCAAGATTCCGGGAATCATGGACAACTGTTTGGTCATGCACCAGCTCCGCTGCAATGGTGTACTAGAGGGAATCAGGATTTGCAGGAAAGGTTTCCCCAACAGGATCCTTTATGGAGATTTCAAACAAAGATACAGAATCCTGAACGCATCAGCCATCCCAGAAGGCCAGTTCATAGAGAACAAGAAGAGTGCAGAGAAACTGTTGGGGTCTCTAGATATTGACCACACGCAATACAAATTTGGCCACACAAAAGTCTTTTTTAAAGCAGGTCTGCTTGGTACGTTAGAGGAGATGCGAGATGACCAACTCGCTCGTATCCTCACTGGAATCCAAGCATTCGCTCGTGGACTTCTGATGAGAGTCGAGTATCAGAAACTGGTGGAGCGTAGAGATGCGCTGATGGTGGTGCAGTGGAACCTGCGCTCCTTCCTCGGTGTGAAAAACTGGCCGTGGATGAAACTCTTCTTCAAGATAAAACCCTTGCTGAAGAGCGCCGAGTCTGAAAAGGAGATGGCAAACATGAAAGATGAATTCAATAAGTTAAAGGAAGCCTTGGACAAATCTGACACCAGAAGAAAAGAGTTGGAAGAAAAAATGGTTTCTTTGCTTCAAGAGAAGAATGATTTGCTCCTTCAGGTGCAATCGGAGCAGGACACGCTAACAGATGCAGAAGAACGATGTGAGCAGCTCATAAAAAGCAAGATCCAGCTAGAAGCTAAAGTTAAAGAGCTGTCGGAACGAATTGAGGATGAGGAAGAAATAAATGCAGATCTCACAGCCAAGAGACGCAAGCTAGAAGACGAATGTTCTGAGCTCAAGAAAGACATCGATGACCTGGAACTGACACTGGCTAAAGTAGAAAAGGAAAAACATGCTACTGAGAACAAAGTGAAGAATATTACTGAAGAAATGGCATCTCTTGACGAAAACATAATGAAACTCACCAAGGAGAAAAAAGCACTGCAGGAGGCTCACCAGCAGACACTGGATGACCTTCAAAGTGAGGAGGATAAAGTAAATACACTAACAAAAGCCAAAGTTAAGCTTGAACAACAGGTGGATGATCTTGAGGGCTCGCTGGAGCAAGAGAAAAAAGTTCGGATGGACTTGGAGCGCAGCAAGAGGAAACTGGAAGGAGATGTCAAACTGACTCAAGAAAATGTAATGGATTTGGAAAACGACAAACAGCAACTGGAGGAAAAGCTTAAGAAGAAAGACTTTGAGATTAATCAGCTGAATCAAAGAATTGAAGATGAGCAAATGGCCTCGGTGCAGTTGCAGAAGAAATTAAAAGAAAACCAAGCTCGGATTGAAGAACTAGAAGAGGAGCTGGATGCAGAGCGAGCGGCTCGTGCAAAAGTGGAGAAGCAACGATCTGATATTTCCAGAGAACTGGAGGACATCAGCGAGCGCCTGGAGGAGGCAGGGGGAGCCACGTCTGCTCAGGTGGAGCTCAATAAAAAAAGAGATGCAGAGTTTCAGAAGATACGCCGGGATCTTGAGGAATCCACCCTTCAGCATGAAGCCACTACCGCCTCTCTACGCAAGAAGCATGCAGACAGTGTTGCTGAACTCGGGGAACAGATTGACAACTTGCAAAGAGTCAAACAAAAGCTAGAGAAGGAAAAAGTTGAGTTAAAGTTGGAATTGGACGACCTTTCCTCAAACATGGAGAGTATTGTAAAAGCCAAGGTCAATCTAGAAAAGATGTGCCGATCACTTGAAGATCAGATGAATGAGCATAGGTCAAAAGCTGAAGAGGCCCAAAGAGCTCTTAATGACGTGTCAACACAGAAAGCGAAGCTTCTGACTGAAAATGGTGAACTTGGACGTCAGCTGGAGGAGAAAGAATGTTTGATTTCCCAACTTACCCGAGGAAAGACTTCCTACACACAGCAACTTGAAGACCTGAGAAGGCAACTTGAGGAAGAAGTAAAAGCAAAGAACGCTCTGGCTCATGCCGTACAGTCAGCACGTCATGATTGTGATTTACTGAGAGAGCAATTTGAAGAGGAACAAGAAGCAAAAGCCGAGCTCCAGCGAGCATTATCAAAGGCTAATACAGAGGTGGCAACATGGAGGGCGAGATATGAGACTGATGGCATTCAAAGAACCGAGGAACTGGAGGACGCCAAGAAGAAACTTGTTCAGAAATTGCAAGAAGCAGAAGAAGCTGTAGAGGCGGTGAACGCAAAGTGTTCTTCACTCGAGAAAACCAAACATCGCCTTCAAAATGAGATTGAAGATTTGATGCTGGATCTTGAGCGGTCAAATGCAGCATCCGCAGCTCTGGATAAGAAACAAAGATCTTTCGATAAAGTCATGGCAGAGTGGAAGCAGAAATATGAAGAGTCACAATGTGAGCTTGAAGGAGCGCAAAAAGAGGCTCGCAGTTTAAGTACTGAACTCTTTAAGCTTAAGAACTCCTATGAAGAAACTCTTGATCACCTCGAGACCATTAAAAGAGAAAACAAGAATCTACAGGAGGAGATCTCTGACTTGACAGATCAAGTGGGCGAAGGGCGAAAGAGTGTCCACGAGTTGGAAAAACTGAGGAAACAGTTGGAACAGGAGAAAACGGAGTTGCAGTCGGCGCTAGAAGAAGCTGATGCTTCGGTTGAGCATGAAGAGGGTAAAATCCTACGGGCTCAGCTGGAGTTTAACCAACTCAAGGCAGATTTTGAGCGCAAGACGTCTGAGAAGGATGAAGAAATGGAGCAAGCGAGAAGAAACTATCAGCGTATGATTGAATCCTTGCAAGCCTCTCTTGAGGCAGAGACGAGAAGCCGTAATGAAGCCTTACGAGTAAAGAAGAAAATGGAAGGAGATCTTAACGAAATGGAAATTCAATTAAGCCAAGCCAACAGACAGGCAGCTGATGCTCAAAAGCAGCTCAAGATGATCCAATCATGCTTGAAAGAAACCCAACTCCAGATGGACGACACTCTTCACAGTAATGATGACCTCAAAGAAAACATAACTCTAATGGAGCGTCGAAACAATCTCATGCAAACCGAATTAGAAGAACTCAGAGGCATTCTGGAGCAAACCGAAAGAGTTCGCAAACTTGCCGAGCAAGAACTCACCGATGCCACCGAACGGATGCAACTCCTGCACTCCCAGAACACAAGCCTCATCAATCAAAAGAAGAAGCAGGAATCGGATCTTCTCCAGCTGCAAAATGAACTGGAGGAACTTGTGCAAGAGAACCGCAATGCTGAAGAGAAGGCAAAGAAGGCGATCACTGATGCAGCAATGATGGCCGAAGAGCTGAAGAAGGAGCAAGACACGAGCGCACATCTTGAAAGGATGAAGAAGAATATGGAACAGACGATTAAGGATCTCCAACACCGTCTAGACGAAGCCGAGCAGGTAGCGATGAAAGGAGGGAAGAAGCAGCTACAAAAAATGGAAGCGCGCATCCGTGAGCTTGAGAATGAGCTGGACGCTGAGCAAAAGAGAGGATCAGAGTCTATTAAAGGGGTGAGGAAATTCGAGCGGCGCATAAAAGAGCTGACCTATCAGACGGACGAGGATCGCAAGAATTTGGCGAGACTGCAGGATTTGGTGGACAAGCTGCAGCTGAAAGTGAAATCCTACAAACGTTCTGCTGAAGAAGCTGAAGAGCTGGCCAATGCAAACACAGCCAAATTACGAAAACTCCAACACGAGCTGGAAGAAGCAGAAGAGCGGGCGGACATCGCAGAATCACAAGTGAATAAACTGCGTGCCAAAACTAGGGATGGTGCACCTGGAAAGAAATCTCAAGATGAGTAACATTTAGAGCGCAAACGCACCTGGATTTGTTTGTTCACTGGTTTTAAAGGGGTAGC
This sequence comes from Danio kyathit, assembly GCA_903798195.1. Taxonomy (NCBI): domain Eukaryota; kingdom Metazoa; phylum Chordata; class Actinopteri; order Cypriniformes; family Danionidae; genus Danio; species Danio kyathit. Next base: position 62,430,028 of record LR812538.1, read on the forward strand.
TCACCTAATACTATTAAAATTTCCTGGTAATTTACTCATTTTAATTTACTTTTTAGTCATCCAAGATGTAGATGAGAACATTTAAGTAAATTCTGAGCTGAATCCATGGTTCTTGGTGATTCTTCATTCATTCATTCATTTTCTTTTCGGCTTAGTCCCTTTAATAATCAGGGGTCGCCACAGTGGAATGACAACTTATCCAGCATATGTTTTTATGCAGCGGATGCCCTTCCAGCTGCAACCCATCACTGGAAAACATCCAAACGCACTCATTCAAACACATACACTACAGAAAATGTAGCCTTCCCAATTTACCTATAGCGCATGTTTTTGGACTTGTGGGGGAAACCGGAGCACCCGGAGGAAACCCACGCCAACACGGGGAGAACTTGCAAACTCCACACAGAAATGCCAACTGAACCAGCGACCTACTTGCTGTGAGGCGACAGCGCTACGTACTATGCCACCCCCTTGGTGATTCTGGTGTATTTTTTTATGCAATACATGTTACTTAGAAAAGTAATATTATTACGTAACCATCACTACCGACATCTGTTTGATCAGGCTGTGAATTAAAGCTAATAATATTCTAAATAGGGGCAGCATGGTGGTGCAGTGGGTAGCACGATCACCTCACAGCAAGAAGGTCGCTGGTTCAAGCCTCGGCTGGGTCAGTTGGCGTTTCTGTGTGGAGTTTGCATGTTCTCCCCGTGTTGGCGTGGGTTTCCTCCGGGTGCTCTGGTTCCCCCCACAGTCCAAACACATGAGCTATAGGGGAATTGAGTATAGGCTAAACAATTGGCCGTAGTGTGTGTGAATGTAAGAGTGTATGGGTGTTTCCTGATGTTGGGTTGCAGCTGGAAGGGCATCCGCTGCGTAAAACATATGCTGGATAAGTTGGCGGTTCATTCCGCTGTGGCGACCCCTGATTAATGGAGGGACTAAGCCGAAAAAAAAAATGAATGAAAAGTTTCACCCTACACAAAGGGGCCCTCGGCTGAAAAAGTATGTGTTTAATTTGTATGCGTTTAATTTAATCCAATAATCCTGTCACCATTCCTTAATGTTTTAATGCAGATAAAACATCCCCTACATCTTAGATGACCTGTGGGTGACTAAACTAACAGAACTATTCAATTTTGCGTGAACTACCCCTTTAAGAGGAGCACATCTGCACAAGTACTATTTAAAGTCATCCTCTTTATTCTATAGCACTTTCACAATGTAGATTGTGTCAAAAGACTAAAGAAAACAACACAAAGATAACATTTCCCACTTTTGCCTGTAAAGCCTTTAAGATGAGTAAAAACAAGTAGGACTGAACACCGTTTGACTCCATTTGAAAGCACTTTTCATGTTAAACCTGAAATAAAATGCTTTTTAATCACTGAATTTTCATTCTTGTTCATCATAACAGTAGTCCAACTTTACAGCTGAAGACAACCTTATTCCTCCTCCTGTGAGAGGTTTATTATTTGTGCTGTTTAATGGAGCAAGGACATTTTCTCACAGTATTTACCGTAATACTTTTCTCCTTTTAGTTTGTCTGGAATAATAAAAAATTAAAAGCAGATAAGGTCAATAATATTATCCCTCTTAGGATTTTCTTCCCCCATTGGCTACAGAACAAACCACTGTTGTTCAATGACTTGCAAAATCAAGCTAAAAAATAAACAGAAAGCAAATGAGTTATTAGAAGTTAACTATTTACGATGTACTCCACTGTTGTATTTCAGCTTTCTGACATTTGTCATGTGTTTGTCCTCAAACTGCTCCCAGGACTAGTTGGACGTGAACCACTAAACCTTATGCTGCATGGGTATATTTTTGCCAGTTGCCAAATGTAAATTGCATGGCTCAAAATGATCATTCTGGTTATCTTCCATGAATATATGAAGAGTTCAAGATGCTAAAACCTCTAAGTGCCACGTGTAACTTTCTTCCAAAATGAGTATTGTGTAGAATTTAACTTTTATAGCAAAGAATTTGATATGTTTATTGCCTTTAATGTGAAAATAAAAACTAGAATATTATAGAGCAGAAAATGCAAATTTTAGAAGAACATTTCAGTTGTCTACTAATAAATATAACAACTACTTTGTTGCCATTTTTTATTAGAAATGTGCATTGCTGAGAACTTAATTTGCACAACTTTAAAAACACATTTTAAAGTTTTTAAAAATTTAAATTTAATAATTTAAAAATTTATTTTAAATTTTTAAAACCTTTAAATTTTACACGTTATTTAGATCTTTTTTGAATCCTCAAATTCTAGATTTCAAATAGTTTTATCTCAGCCAAATCCATTCCTAACAAGTGTACATCAACAATAAGTTGATTTATTTAGTGATAATGTATAAATATCAATTTCCAAAATTTGTACTTACAACAGGTTTTGTGGTCCAGCGCCCCATTTATTTATTTCAAATAAAACAACAATAATAATAATAATAATTAAATAAACAATAAATATATGAATGAATAAACAAAAACTATAAACAAACAATAAAAAAACAAACAAATAAATTAATTAATAACCAATACATGAATAAAAACAATAAATAATAAATGAATGAATAAAATAATTCAATAAATAAAAAAAGAATAAAATAAATAATATAAAATAAATAAATAAAAACACGAAATAATGCATAAAAAGCATAAATTAATAATTATTAATACATAAATTAATGAATAAAAATAATACAAAATAATAAAACAAATAAAAAAATTATTGAACAAATAAAAAAAATGATAAAATAAATAATAAAAAATCTAAAATGAATAAAATGAATACATAAATATAAAACAATAATAAATGAATAAAGATAACAACAAATGAATACACACAAAATAATAAATGAACAAATAAAAAATAATAATTGACGAAATAAAAAAATCTAAAATAAAATAATACAGATTTAAAATTTATCAGTAATAAAAAATAACAAAGTTTTTTGTGTCTTTTATATATATATGGAAGCTTTATTATATATATATATATATATATATATATATATATATATATATATATATATATATATATATATATATATATATATATATATATATATATATAAATAAAAGACACAACAAACTTCGTTATACAGTTAAAGTCAGATTTATTAGCCCCCTTGAATTATTAGCCCCCCTTTTTATTTTCCCCCCAATTTCTCTTTAACAGAGAGCAGATTTCTTCAACACATTTCTAATCATAATAGTTTTAATAACTCATCTCTAATCACTGATTTATTTTCTCTTTGTCATGATGACAGTAAATAATATTAGACTAGATATTCTTCAAGACACTTCTATACAGCTTAAAGTGACATTTAAAGGCTTAACTAGGTTAACTAGGGTAACTAGGCAGGTTAGGGTAATTAGGCAAGTTATTGTATAATGATGGTTTGTTCTGTAGACTATCGAGAGAAAAAAATTTGCTTAAAGGCGCTAATAATATTGACCTTAAAATGGTTTTTAAAAAATTAAAAACTGCTTTTATTTTAGCCGAAATAAAACAAATAAGACTTTCTCCAGAAGAAAAAACATTATCAGACATACTGTGAAAATTTCCTGAATCTGTTAAAAAATTCTTTGGGAAATATTAAAAAAAGAAAAAAAAATTCAAAGGGGGGCAAATAATTCTGACTTCAACTGTATATATATATTTGTTATGCCATTTATTTTCACGTTTAATTTTAGCTGAACAAAAACAATTAGGAAATAGTTTGAAGCCAACTATGATTTAAAAGGGAACAGCAAAGAACGAAAGCTTTTATTTTTAAATACATAAAATAGAACAAACATTTAAATCGCATTAAATGTAAATCACAAAATACTATTACAAATTAAATCACTTCAGTACTTCTGCAACCAATTCAACTCAGTAAAATAGTTTATTTACAGATATCACACAAGACATACTGCATTGGTCTAAACATCTCTCTTTAAAACAGAATACTACATATTTACATTTAATACAGTTTAATACAATCTGTGACCGTTACAAAAACAGCAGCACTTTTCTCAAAAGTCTGATCTACAGCTCTCATTTCAGAGTTTTACATTCAGCACGCTTTACACATCTTTCTAGAGCCTCCATATATACAGACATTATATATTTGATCTGACAGTAGAACTCAGACACAACAAACATGCTTCAACCAATCAAAACACAGGATTCAACCAAACACAGCTAGTCATATTAGACCTCTTTTGGGTCACATACAACCGTTTCAAATTAATATAATCACAGAAAACGTGCAAATATTGCATTAATTCTGTCAATCAGAAGTCAATTATTTAGGAAAGGAGACATGTGGGTGAGGAAAGTTTAACTTAAGGGAAAGAGTTTGATTTGTAGGAGGGGAAAAAACTTTGGTTTCTCATTTATTACACTTTTAAGAGACAGCACACCCTAAAATGACAATGATGTTACCGTTTACTCACTTCTCCCAAACCAGTTTGAGTTTCTGTAGAACACAAAGGAAGATATAGTGAAGAAAACCGCCATTGACTTCTATATTTTATTTGATTTATTTTTGTTCCTAGCAGTCTCAGTATAAGGCTTGCAGAGCATCTCTATTAATAAATTCAAAATACATATTTACATTTGAGTCTCTTCCATTTTCAGTTATGCAATTTTATTCTGTGTGTCCTAAATCTTCAATCTGTCGTCTTGAGTCAAATCTTTAAAGATGATTATTAGCACTTTTTATTTATGCACACAGGTTTTTCCCTCATATTGAGAGTTGTGGTCGAAATTATTGGCGCCCTTGATGAAAATAAGTGAAAATATTGTATTGATGAAATATTGTAAAAAATAAACCTGATGAATCTGTATTTTTTTAACTTTACATTAAAAAAATTAACAAATATATTAAAAAAAATACTAATTAAAGTCACAAAACTAACATTTTACTGACTAAACCAACGCAATCTCACGGCAATTCGTAACTTTTTGATTTAGTGGGTAATTCGTATGAATTTGTACAATCTAATTCGTACAAATTAGTACGATTTGCTCATCACCCAATGACGGTTTTGGTTAGGTGCCACACCTCCTTTTTAAAATCGTACATTTTCGTAAGACTGAACTCGTACAAATTCGTACGAATTAGCCACTAAACTGACAAAACGTAAAATACTCACAGTTCCTCGTGAGATCAGGCTGGACTGAACTCATAATGAAATATATTTAATGCACATCATTCAGTAACACTGAAAATAACTGCACACTATGAATCATTTATTAAGCATTAGCGTATAGTTAATTCATCATCTATTAAGCATCAACTCTTAGTGCTGTCACGATACTGAAATTCGCTATCAATCGTTTTCCCACTAACATTTTAGCGTGTTCTTAAACAGCGCTGATTCACAATTGTGTTCACTAGTGCTTAACAGAAATGACTGTGATATAATGAGAAAGAACCAAATTTCCTACCACAGCTATATGCTTATCTCAGATCTACTTAGCCTTACTGCCTAATGACTACAGCCCTATTGACACCCTCTGCCAATGCATTGATGAAATGAACAGTTGGATGTGCCAAAACTTTCTTCAGTTAAACAAAGAGGAAACTGAAGTCATTGTGTTTGGGAGCAGAGATGAGGTTCTCAAGGTGAATGCGTGACTTGGCTCTAAAGGTCAAACAACAAAAAATAAGGTCAAGAATCTTGGTGTGACTCTGGAGTCAGATCTGAGTTTCAATAGTCATGTCAAAGCAGTTAGTGAATCAGCATACTATCATCTCAAACACATTGCAGGAATCAGATGCTTTGTCTCCAGTGAAGACTCAGAGAAACTTGTTGATGCTTTTATCAGCAGCAGGGTGGATTACTGTAACGGCCTCCTCACGGGCCTTCCCAAAAAGACAGTCAGACAGTTGCAGCTCATCCAGAACGCTGCCGCCAGGATTCTGACCAGAACCAGGCAATCAGAGCACATCACACCTGTCCTCAGGTCTCTACACTGGCTCCCAGTTACATTCAGAATAGATTTTAAGCTATTATTACTGCTCTGTAAATCATTAAATGGCCTAGGACCTCAATACATTACAGATATGCTCACTGAACACAAACCGAACAGATCACTCAGATCTTTAGGATCATATAAACTAGAAACTCCAAGAGTTCAGTCAGAGCAGGGTGAATCAGCTACTAACAGCGCCCCCTGCTGCTGGAATCAGCTTTCAGAAATGATCAGATGTGCTCCAACATTAGGCACATTCACATCAAGACTGAACACACATCTGTTTAGCTGTGCCTTTACTGAATGAGCACTGTGCTACGTCCCACACATCACACTATTGTGTCTTTCTCTTCTCTTTCATTCCTTTAAAACCTGTTTAAACACATTTTAATTTATTATCTCTTTTATTAGTTGTTTTTATTTTCTTATACACTTCTCTCTTTTATTCCTGTTTATGTAAAGCACTTTGAATTGCCACTGTGTATGAAATGTGCTATAGAAATCAACCTGCCTTGCCTTAATTGGCCGTGAAGGTCATCAGCTCACTGAACTCACCGCTGTTGTAACCACAGATACAGGCACACTGCAGCGTTTTAAAGAAGATTCATCGCTCGTATGTCCGCTTATAAACAGACCAGCTGATCGACAAGACTTTAAAACTCTCCAGTGTCCCTGCGTCTGTGGTTACACTCAGTAAACAGCGATGAGTTCAATGAACTGATGACCTCCACAGTCATTTCTGTTGAGCACTAGTGAACACAATGGCAAATCAGCGCTGTTTAAGAACAAGCTCAAATGTTAAATGACGGACATCTTTAAAACTTCAGTACTGATTGGTACCGAATTCCAGTATCATGACAACACTATTACCTCTACATTAATAGACGTCAGTAAGCTACAAATGCTGTACTCCTGACCAGCTAAAAGCAGAAATACAGTGCGTTTAATGATTGCATGTCCTCAACTGCAGCAGAACAACAATAAAACTCAACTATTAATGTCAATGGCGGATGTTTTCAACATTCTTCACAATATCTATATTTTGAGTTTAACAGAAGAAATATCGGTCACGCTTTATTTTGGTGGTATGTTTGTTACATTGCATCTGCATGCCAACTAATTTTCATTAGATTATAAGTAGACTGTTAGGTTGGAGTTAGTGTAAGTTGACATGTACTTTCAAAGTTTCTTCTAGTCAGTTAAAGGAGCAGAATCAGCAGATATTAAGCAGACAGTCTACTAATACTCAAATAGACCATCAAAATAAAGTGTTACCAAAATACATTCAGTTTAGAATCATCCGAGTTTGAGAAAATGAGGAAATGATCATCATTTTGGGGTGTACTGTTCCTTTAAGAAGACAACAGACACTTGCTGATTTAGAATTAAAGGGAAATCAGCAAACATCCCTTGTTGTCTGTCATATTAAATTGCACAATAATCACAATTTATCCAAGATCATGGCAACCTTTCAGGTCATTTGATTAGCAGCTTACACTAAATGGAGGATCCTCTCCTCTGATTAAATCGTCACAATAGATGACACAAATCACGTGTGTCTGGTGTGCTTGAGAACTCACATTCAGGCCAGATTTAAACTGATGCAAATCAAATAAGACTGAAAAAGTGGATGAAATAATAATATAAAAATACATATTTATAAGTTGTAAAATGCTAAATTATCTATATATAATGATTTATTTATATGTAAATCAAAACTTATTTTATAAACTACATAAGAATGAGGCATAGCTGAAATACTGAATGCAAGAAATGATGTTTCAATTATATAATTTAGGGCTGGGCGATTAATCGAAAACTAATCAAAATTGACATTCAGAACCATGCATAGGGCTGTGTGGTTTGGGGATAATTGTGTTTATTTATTTTTTTTGACAAATATTGCGATTTGATTTGCGATTTAATTTTGTAGTCAAGCTTCAGCTCAATAATCTGTGAGCCATGGCAACAATTCTGCGACATGTCTTAAAAATGACCTGTTTTTGTTCGTTGTCTGTGACTTTAAAGCCAAAATATTCCCATGTTACAAAACCTGTTTGACATTAATTTGGCTATTAATGCTTCTGAAGCAGCAGACGCCATAATCCCACTTGTCTGCGCTTTCCTGTTTGTTTTCTTCTTCTTTTTTTTTATCGTGGGCAGGGCCGGATTAACCAATGGGCATTATGGGCACAGGCCCAGGGGTCACTCCAAAATCGCCCACGGGTCACTTCAAAATGCCAATATTGGAGTGACTATTTAGGCCCACGGGTCACTCCAAAATGCCAATATTGGAGTGACTATTTAGGCCCACGGGTCACTCCAAAATGCCGATTTTGGAGAGACTATTTAGGCCTAGGGGTCACTCCAAAAGGCCGATTTTGGAGTGACTATTTAAGCCCAGGGGTCACTCCAAAATGCCGATTTTGGAGTGACTATTTAGGCGAAGAGCAAATAGCGCACCTCGTTGGAATAAACTAGTCGAGTGATTCACGCCAATCACCGTTTGATTGACAGAGACAACATAAGTAATGAGCGCAGCAGGTATCAGCGTGAGTGGCGTAGCTCGTAAAGCGCATGGCAACAAGTTTTGACGCGATCGATCATGAACCCGGTTCGAATCCAGCATCTGATGAAGACGTCCTTCTTTTTTTTCCCCCACTACATATCAGATTTTGCTACTCTTCATCACGAGGAAGACAAGTAGGAATCATTAATAAGTGTGTGTATTATGGAGGACTCAGATTCATAGAACTGGATTGGAGAGGTGTTTATCCAAATCATATGCACTATAAGTTTGTAGAAGTTATACATTAAAAATACCATTAAATATACATTTTTAGAATTGCTTCAGAGAACTTGAACAAGTATATTAAAAACCATTAATTTTCACTAGTATTAGTATTTATTTTTAAAGTGTGCTTTAAATCCTTTAAAAATAAGTTAAATCTTTGTAGACTAGAAATATGTGCTGTATATCATTTATTAAATACATTATAGATTCATTTTATTAAAAAAAATATTATATTAATCTAATTTTTTTATTCAACTATAGGGGTGTGGCCAGGTTAGGGGGCCTACAAGACATTGTGCCCAGGGGCCTCTGAATTCTGAATCCGGGCCTGATCGTGGGCGTAGTTCAGTTGTGCAATTCTGATTGGGCAGAATGAAAGTGTGCTCACTCAATTGGCTAGTAAGACTATCACGCACGCATTTGCTCTGGGTGGGGGATAATAAATAATACATAATATATATTTTATATTGCAGCCTATTGCGAATAACTAATTGCAAAGTTTTAAATTGCGACTCGATTTTGATTAATCGCACAGCCCTACCTATAATCGATCTCATTTTTCTGGTCAATTTTTTTTTTAATTCTTTCGCTACAGAGTCACATGTCACATGACCCAAACTGAACTGATACATGTTCAGCACTTTGCAGCCAGATCTAATCTCTATGGTGTTATTTCGATTACACATGTCGTGAGTGCAGTATTACAAGTTGAGAGCGCATTCATGTAATACGAGTTTGTGCACATACTTTATTGCACGCTCTCAAATATACGCCGCTGATTTATTTTCACTTTTATATATATATATATATATATATATATATATATATATATATATATATATATATATATATATATATATATATATATATATATATATATATATAAAGGTTTTAGGCAATGTGTGTTTTAATTTCAGTTGTTCAATAAATAATCATAGATCATAGATAGTGTGTGTTTCCTTCAATAATTTTCAAGTAATGCACCTTCCATTCAAAAATCTCTCACTGGTAATATGTGAGCAGATTTACCGTACAAAACTTGTCAGTGAACTATGAGGACAAAATAAATGCATAAAATAATCGTTCATTAATCGTAATCAAGTTAAAATGTGCAATTAATCGAGATTTTGACTTTAGGCCAAACCGCCCAGCCCTTATATGAATTATAACTTTGGTAACACTTCAGTTTAAATACCAATTCAAACCATTAACTACCGGCTTGTTTTCTGCTTATTATTAAGATATGAACTGTTTATTAGCACTTATAAACGATGATCTTATTCTACATCACTAAACTACTACCTTACTTAGTATTAATAAGCTGATATTTTGTGGTTTATTGAGCTAAAAGTCTTAGTTAATGGTTTGTTAAAAGTGTGAATTGTACACTAAAATAATTTGTGACTACAAACTTTTATTCTCATCATTAAATTCTGACTTTGTTTTTTTGCAAAAAAAAAAAAAAAAAAAAAACACTAAAAACTGCAAATATCATGTTGCAAACCTAAGAAAAAATGGTCGGATCTAAAATAAAAACAGTTGCATTACTATTTTCGGATAAGCAGAAGAAAATGGATGGCATTACTATTTAGTTTTGTTTTAAAACACAGAATTTTTTTTCACACTTTAAAGCCTTATTTTTACTCACATCAGTTTAAAGGGACAGTTCACCCCCCAAAAATAAAATGTCCACTTAATATACTCACTCAAGTTGTTCTAAACTTGTTTCTTTCTTCTGTTGAACACAAAACAAGATATTCAGATTGCTCGTCCTTGTCGTTGACATCAATATTACAAACAAAATACTATGTAGGTCAATAGCTATTATTTCCAGCATTCTTCATAATATCTTCCTGTGTGTTCAACAGAAGACTGAAATGGTTTTGTGCAAATAGAGAATGAGCAACTGAGGGTTTTCCCTTTTGAGTGAACTGCCCCCTTAAGCATGGCTTTGTTCCCAGACTCCACCCGAAACACATTTGTTTAGACACTCGTTTAATTTCAGTGTGTAGAAGTAACGCAAGTTTTTCTAGTTCTGCCAAATAAAAAGCCGTAGCTGTTGATCACATCAACATGCAAACCTATATTTTCACAGGTCTTACGTTCAGCTCTCATAAGGCAGAAACAGGGAGCACGTCTGTTAAATACTATAGAATATACACACAGATATATATATATAAAACATATTTACAAATGCAGTTAACAGAGCTCAAGTCATGATTTTGTGCAATTGTGTTTGTAACAGCTCAGCCGAGTTGAGGAAGTGCTACGCTATCCCGCGCTCATCATTAGCCATGTTTCCACTCACTTATTTTTATGTGCATTTTGGAATATCGCATTAAAATAAAACGCATGTGCATTCATTTTTACAACTGAGCCCCTGTCCACACGAATACGGAGATTTACTAGTCTTGTGCAAAAATTAATTATGATAAATCACATCCAAAATAAAAGTTTGGTCTGAAAATATACGTGTCTGTGCATATATAAATACACACATGCATGCATATATTTGAGAAATTCTTTATTTAGATTTAGATATAATATGTGTATGATAAAAATTATATATAAACATTTAAATTTCTATCTAACACAATATAGTTTTGTTTCCATCACATTTACCTAATACACACACTTACAATATGTCAAAACAAACTTTTATTTTGGATGCAATTCAATCTTTGTAGCAAACACATGTCATTTCACAGGTGATTTACCTTCTTTTTATGTGCATTATGGAATATCACATTAAAAAACATGCATGTTGGATGTGCATTAATTTTAAAACTGTGCATTAAATAAAAAATAATATGAATGTACACTCACAACTGAGGCCCTGTCCACACAAACATGGGTAATTTCTAGTGTTGTGCAAAAATTAAACTGCATCAAAGATAAAAGTTAGTTTTGACTTAATATATGAGAGTCTGTCTATATGCATCATGTATACATAAATACACACATGCATGCACATATTTGAGACTATGTTTATTTATATTTAGAAAGTTTAAATTTGTATCATACACGTATATATTTTATATGTAACACAATTGTTTTATATAGTTTTGTTTCCATACATATGTGTGCATCACATTTACCTAATACACACACTTACAATGTCAAAACAAACTTTTAATTTGGATGCAATTCAATCTTTGTGGCAAACGCATGTCATTTCACAGGTGATTTACCTTCTTTTATGTGCATTATGGAGTATCATCATAAAAAAAACATGCATATTATAATATGCATGTACATTAATTTCAAAATTGAACATTAAATAAAAAATAATATTAACGTACACGCACAACTGAGGCCCTGTCCACACAAACATGGGTACTTTCTAATGTTGTGCAAAAATTAAACTGCATCAAAGATAAAAGTTAGTTTTGACTTTATAAATATATATATATATATATATATATATATATATATATATATATATATATATATATATATATATATATATATATATATATATATATATATATATATATATATATATTTAATGTGTATATAATGTGTGTGTGTGTCTATATGCATTGTGTATATATAAATGCGCACATGCATGCACATATTTGAAACGATGTTTTATTTATGTTTAGAAATAAAATATGTATACGATACAAATTATATAAACACATTTTAATATCTACGAAGCAATTGTTTTGTATAGTTTTGTTTCCATATATATGTGTGCATCACACATACTGAATACACACACTTACAATGTCAAAAACGTTTATTTTGGATGCAATTAAATCGCGATTAATCTTTGTAGCAAACGCATGTCATTTTACAGGTGATTCAGCTTATTTTTATGTGCATTACGGAATATCACATTAAAAAAACATGCATATTGGATGTGCATTAATTTCAAAACAGTGTATTAAATAATAATAATGCAAACACACAACTGAAGGCCCTGTCCACACAAACATGGGTGTTTTTTAGTGTTGTGCAAAAATTTAGCAAATGTTACATTTGAGAAAATGTTTATATATATATATATATATATATATATATATATATATATATATATATATATATATATATATATATATATATATATATATATAATATATATATATATATTTATATATAAACATTTTCTCAAATGTAACATTTGCTAATATTTATATCCTCCTGAGACCAAACGAAAAAAAGTCTTTTTTTTTTTTTTTTTTTTTTTTGGTGATTTCCTACATCCTTTGGGTTAAAAAAAAAAAATTCTACAATTTAGAGTTTTTATGTTTTGTTTTTATTTTTAATTTTACACCATGTCCACTGTGGTGGACAACAGGACCATTTTAGTTCAAAACGACAGCCAAACTCAGATAACAAAACTGTACAGGATATGGCTGTAAAGGGATATTGATCCAACATTAATGTAACAAAAACAAAACAAAAGCCATTTTTGGCTTTGTCTGAAAAAAAGCCGAACTCAAAAAAAAGAAATGATGTTAATCCAATATATATATATATATATATATATATATATATATATATATATATATATATATATATATATATATATATATATATATATATATATATATATGATACAAATTATATATACAAAATTTAATACCTATGTAGCAATTGTTTTGTATAGTTTTGTTTCCATATATATGTGTGCATCACACATACTGAATAATGCACACAACTGAAGGCCCTGTCCACACAAACTCAGGTACTTTCCAGTGTTGTGCAAAAATGTAATTGCATCAAAGTTAGTTTTGATTTAATATATGCGAGTCTGTCTATATGCATCATGTATATAGAAATACTCACATGCATGCCTATATTTGAGAAGATGTTTATTTATATTTAGATATAAAATACGTATATGATACAAATTATATATACACATTTTAATATCTATGTAGATTGTCTTGTATAGTTTTGTTTCCATATATATGTGTGCATCACATATACATAATACACACACATATATAATGCGTCAAAACAAACTTATTTTGGATGCAATTAAACGGCGCATAATCTTTGTGGCAAACACATCGCATTTTACAGGTGATTCACCTCTGTTCTCACAATTGCATTGACTTGTATGCAATTTACTCATGAAAATACTCCTATAATAATTCTGTGTTTGGTCTGAACTCAGCATAAAGGTTTTTTATCGCCCCCTTTTGGCTTTTAACATGCATTACAATGCATTTTTGTTTTTTGTGTGGACGGAACGGGGATGACTCCATCTATAAAAACACCCGCGTACATGTAGACATGGCCTGAGATGGATCAAATTTTATCTGATCAGAAACGATGTGTATAAACTAGGATGGATTTAATGAATAAACTCAGTCAGTAAAGGGGTGTGATTTCATTTGAACAGATGACATGATGATAATAATGTGTGATGGGACGCAGTAATGGACAAACCAGCACATTAGAACACCATGTCCTGACTACACGCAAATCCACAAGATTCAGCGACAAGCAATTGGTCTAATTAACACACATTAAACCTCTTTAAGATTATTAAAGGTACATGCTGCATGACTGATGTGTGTTGGTTATAAGCTTTTTATCATTACCTTACACCAGGGCTATTCAATTAGTTTGTCACGGGGGCCAGTTCATGAAAAGCATCCCAAACGAAGGGCCGGAGAGACATGACTTGCAATATAAATGATGACACAACTGCATATAAGAGCCAATATGTTGTATTTTTGCTCCTTTAGACACCCACGTTGTATTTGTCTACATTAAAATGTTAATATATTGTATTTTGAAACTATATAACATCACTGCATTGTACAATAAGTTTTTTTAACAAACATTCAAATGTTGTATTTCACAGCACAACAAAATCAGTGTATTGCTGAAGTAGGCTTCTTCTACACTCAGATACGTTCATATGTTCTGTTTTGAACTGCATAACAATTATGGATGCAACAATTATAGATTTTGGTTGTTCGATTATATAGTGTGAAGAATAATCAGGGTTTCACAGTTATCACGTCTAATGTAAATTTAAGCTTTATATTAGCTAGATTTAGATCTGGACATCCCTAACTAATATTAAAAAACCCTTAAAAGGCATTTTCGTTAGTAATAGTTTTAATGCTGAAGGTTTTTCTGTGCTTATAGGGCTACACAATTTAATTATGTGTGTGTTTATAGAGAGGAACGGGAGAAAATAATATAATAATAATTGTTATGAAGGTCGGCGCCAATATTTAGATTAACTGTTGTTATCATCTGCGTTCATACATACATAATCATTTTAATAATAGTTTGTCTAACATGTCTTTTGTTTACATTGCACTGAAAGCTAAGCACAACTCTCACCGCTACAGCATGAGATGTTTTCTACTGCGTGCGCCCAGACAGCCGCGAGTGCATTGCTCCGCTTGCGCCCGCATATTGGCATATATTCTTACGACATGACAAACTTGAGGGAAAGACGTGATATGGGAACGGCCCGCGGCTATAGTTATTACAGTGTGCGTGTGTATTAGCTTCGGTGGACAAGCTCGGAACTTTAAACTAGCGCACAGTTGGCAACTTGGCGTAACTTTGTTCAGCAGTTTCGTTTCGTGCGGCAGAACAGAAATGCGGCTTAGAGAAGCCTTTACGATTAATTAACCATGACGAATTAAAGCGCAGTTAATAGTGAAATCGGTTAATCGTTGCATCCCTAATAACGATATCAGTGCATTGTACAAAAGACCTTTTCTACAAACATATTCAAATGTATTCGGCTGCTCTCGCCACTGTCAGGTGACTCACGCTCTGCGCAGCTCATGCTGTATTGAACAGACGCACGTCACTTCATAACTATAGCGGCCGTTTTTTGACTGAACTAAATTTATTCTTGATGTCTTGGTCACACTATTTGGAGGGCCAGAACAAATTGCATCAGGGGCCGGGTTCGGCCCGCGGGCCGCCAATTGAATAGCCCTGCCTTACACCTTAACCCTTAAACTTACACATACCAGCAAACCTGTTCCTAACCTGACTGATATCCCACCTCAAGAGCACCAAAAGTTTTCTGCAATACATTATCAGCACAGCAAGTACATTTTATTTATATTTTGAAAAGTACATAGTAGCTAAGAACACTTAATATAGGGTGTACTTAAACAAGGCATGGTTATCTTGCGATTATCCCCCCTCTCCGAACAGATCAGCCACTTTTGACTGTGGCGATGCAAGGTTTAACAACCACAAACAGACTGCCCGCCTTCTGAGTCCATATATGGAAATTCCCAATTATGAGAACAATATAAAAATGAATCACTAGAGGGACCCATGAGAGAAGTGAGGAGGTGTTCTGTGGTTGGTTGGTAGGAGGAAGAAGAAGATGGTCTGAGAGGAAGTGAAGGTAGAGCTAGTATGGCAGAGATTCAACTTACCAGAAATGCGGAGTGTCCTGATAAAAAAGGTGATCAAAGTATTATTTTTGCAACCGTGTAAACTGCACTACAAGTTATCTTGCTGATTCGGTTACGGAGGGGTGTCGACTCGTATTTCCAAACGCCGACCAGTGTAACTTCCGCAGAGATTGAGAGTTGTAAACAAAAACCCTGGGTTACCTGGATGTCTTCTCCGTGAGTAAGAGACTTTTAAATCTGCTGCGTTCAAGTAAAAGAAAACCTTCACACCAAATATCATATCCTCCGGAGGACAAGACGGTGTGTGAGCAAAAGACCTTCTACTAACATAGACTCCACAGACCCTTGTACAACCCACAACATTCCCCTTGTACTCCTCAGACGCACCACTCACAACACTCCCCATGTGTGAGTATATATTTTGATTTGCCCTCTGTTTATTTATTTTTTTTTTTTTTTATTATTATTTCAAATAATACAATTAGTGGGTCATTTTGTTTCTTTGAGGATGCTCATTTATTTTGACTGTTTTTGCTTATGATTTGGACTGTTTATCAAATCGTGAAACTGTCTTTTTCACCTAAATTGCTACAGTTTATTATGGTTGTGATTTTTTTTTTTTTTTTTTTTTGTTTGTTTTGTATATAAAATGACTGGACTTTAAGTATTTGCTGTTGTTCGAAATTGAAGTTGTTTCTTGTGTTTTTTTTGTTG
Source organism: Danio kyathit (assembly GCA_903798195.1). Lineage (NCBI taxonomy): Eukaryota > Metazoa > Chordata > Actinopteri > Cypriniformes > Danionidae > Danio > Danio kyathit. The sequence goes on from LR812538.1 coordinate 62,446,871, forward strand.
TTGTTTGACGTTTCTGTTGAGAAATATAACTCGAGTTAAATTGAATCTTATTTGCTCATTTATTCATTTCATTTTGTGTGTAACGGATGGTTTTTTTGTCTCCTGCTACTAACGTTATCTGGGGTAATTGTGCATAATCTTGTATTTAATTTGTTTATATATATATATGTATTTGTATTTTTTTTTTTTGACGGGTTTAATTCCTGTCTGGCGCCCGAACAGTTCTTTGCTTTAACTTCGCGTGTAAATTTATTTGTTTAGCACAGAAGTCATTAACACTATTTTTTTGTTTCCCGAGGTGAAATGGTGCATAACAACACTCCTGTGGGGAAAAGTTTTTTTTAAGAGTGTCACGTGGCCGAGTGGTTACGTCGTTGATCTCCGGCCTCAGGAGACCCGGGTTCGCATCCCGCCTCGGCAAATAATTTTTTTTTTTTTATTCATTATTTACACAAATTAATGACTTGTATTAAATTGTACATTGCCACCGTTACATAGGTGGCGCCCGAACAGGGACTTGAACACTTTAAAGACTTGAACACTTTAAAGACCTGAACATTTTTTTTTGAAACAAAGGAGTTTTGAAATTTGAACTCTGAAATTGAACTGACTTGAACTGTTTGACTGTTTTGAATTGACACAACGACTTTGACTTTTTTCTTTTGAACTATTTTACTTGACTGGCAAAGACTTTGAAAAAAAAAAAAAAAAAAAAAAATGTTTGTGGAAATTTTTTTTGTTTAAAAAAAAAAAAAAAAAAAAAAAAAAAATTGTTACAGTCAGTCATTTGTACTTATTGTGAATATCTTGTGTTTGGTACCTGTTGTACTTAATTTTTCTTTATTTTTTTGTGTCCATATAGCCCAAAAAGTCAACATACAGTCCAGATTTTTTGATTTTTATTTGCTTAACCCTTTATATTGCCCCTTGATAAACATGGCCAATGTCCCTCCTTCCCCCTCAACTTCCGTGAATATTGATCCACCAGACATAGCCACTCCAGTTTGGCCACCAGTACAGCAAAGACAATTGTCATCACCTTCCCACATTCCCACATACCACTCCACACCCACTCAGTTGGACCCTTATGGAAGGACTCAAGTGCATTTTATCACCACAACTCCAGGTGATATTTCTACATTTCAACCTGACCCAATGCAATTGTGCACAAGTGCATCCATTGTAGAATCACCTCCCTCCACAGCAACCCAGCATGATCTTCCTGGATACCTCCCTACACCTGGAAGAGAAATTCATCAACTCACTGCTCATGTACAAGGAAACTGGGATCGTTTATTTGATTGTCTGCAACGACAAGATAAAGCTGTGAAGGAACTCACCCAAAAATCGTCCAAATCTTTTTCCCTGCATGAAGCAAAGGTTACAAAAATGGAATCCACCCATCAGCAACTCCTGAACACATTAACTGCACAACGAAAAGATGACACAGAGACAGCAGATCAACTGACTAAAGCTGTGAAGGTGATGGTGACACAAGAAATCCAAAGAAGTGAACGTACCTTAATTTCAGAGATTCGCTTCATGGTGGAACAAGCTCAGCTTGAATTACAGAAGGATATTCGAGCTACCAAGGAACATTCTGACCAGAATTTTGAACGCCTTTCCAGCGACCTAAATCACTGCAGCACTGAAATTGATGCTATAAAAAAGCAACTTCACGATCTTCAACATGAAGTAAGAAGTTATGTCAACCCACCTGAAAAGCAAGTATCTGATCCTCCAAGCAGTGCACCTGTATCTGTTTCAACACCATCTTCATCTTCAGCGAATGCTCCAATGACTTTTCAAACACCTCTTATAAAAAGTGATCATTTGAAGTTAGCTTTTCCAACATTTGGAAGACCTTCAGATGATGCTGATCCGCTGTTATATTTAACACGCTGCAAAGATTTCCTGGCCTTACACCCTCTAGACGATCCGGACCTCCTAGCTACCTTCCGCACAGTCCTGTACGGCACAGCTCGGGATTGGTGGGAAGTGGCTCGTTCTGCTATTTCCACATGGAGTGAATTTGAAACTGCTTTTCTCTCAGCTTTCCTCTCAGAAGACTATGAGGATGAGTTGGCAGACAGGGTTCGAACTAGAACACAGGCAGAGAAAGAGTCAATTAGAGACTTTGCTTTTACATATAGAGCAATGTGCAAACGATGGAAGCCCACACTAACAGAGAGTGAGTTAGTGAAAATGATTCTTAAAAACATCAAACCTCAACTAGCCAGCCAACTTCGAAGCCGTGTCCATACAGTGGATGAGTTGGTGAAACTGGGCCTTCAGCTTGAGAAGGATTATGTTCAGCAGTTACATTATGAAGAACATATGACTCAACCTTCACTACAAAGACCTGCCCCCAACCGAGTTGAGAAACCTCCAGTTTTGTGTTGGAGATGCAAAGGTCAGCATCCACCAGGTAGTTGTCCCCACTATTCCTCCTCCGTGCAAACCACTCAATCATCCAGTCACCCTAGTCATCCTCATTCTACAGGAAATAAACGTCATTTTCAGACCCAAAAGCATGGAGTTAATCCATCCAACAATGCCATGTCTATTACACTTCCTTCAAAGTCATTACCCAAGTCTGTTACTAAGTCTGTGGTCATACCTCAACAGCTGGTAGTTCCAATTTACATTGGAGCTTGGAGAGGAAAAGCCATATTGGATACGGGTGCCAGTTATACTCTACTCCATGAGAGTTTGTGGAAGGAGATCGATCCAAAAGCCAGCCTCCATCCCTGGATACTTGGCCCACTCTATCTGGCCAATGGAGAAGCCGAAGTTCCTTTAGGATGGACGAATTTTGAAATTATATTGCATAACAAAGTTTTTCCCACTCAAGCTGCCATTCTTACTCCAAAAGCCTTGGCTTACTCTGTAGTCTTAGGTTTAGATTTCATTTATTCAAGTGGATTACAGATTAATGTAGCTGACCAGACATACTCTTTTAAGTCCAACCCCAATGAAGAGTATCCTTTTCAACCAGGACATGCTAGTGTTCCCGTGGCAAGACCGCCACATTTGAACAAAAATCCACAAACTCAACATTCAAGTCCGACACTATCACTGCTGAGCTCTATTCCTCCACCATTACCATTTCCATCAGTCTCACAACTTGCACCCAGTTTTGATGATCAAACTCTGATTGAGATGGCTGTTGCCGAAGCACACTTACCACTGGAAAGAAAGCCACAGTTACTTCATCTTCTCCGGTCAAATCCAAAAGTCTGTACTCTCCAGCTTGGAAAGACAACTGTTCTTCAACATCGTATTTACACCACTCACCCAGTACCCATCAAGCAACGTCCTTATCGGTTGACACCTGGAAAACAAGCTGTTTTGACGGAACAGTTAAAGGATATGATAGAAACTGGTATTGTAGAACCATCACACTCTGCCTGGGCCTCACCTGTAGTTCTAGTCCCGAAAAAAGATGGGAATCTACGATTTTGTGTTGATTACCGTAAGGTAAATGCCATCACCGAGAGTGATGCATATCCTCTGCCGAACATTACAGAGATCTTGGAGTCCCTCTCAGGAGCAGTCATCTTCTCCACTATTGACCTAAACAGTGGTTACTGGCAGGTAACGATGGATACTGAGAGTAAGTCTAAGACTGCCTTCATCACCTCCTCTGGACTATATCAATTTAATGTGATGCCCTTTGGGTTAAAAAATGCTCCAGCAACATTCCAGAGGTTAATGGAGACTGTGCTGGGAGAACTGAAAGGAAAAATTTGTTTTGTCTACCTTGATGACATTATCATATACTCACCCTCACTGAACCAGCATTTCCAAGATCTCCAGATCATTCTTTCCAGATTACAAACTGCCGGGTTAACCATCAATCTGAAAAAGAGCAAATTCTGTCTTGAAGAACTAACTTTTCTTGGTCATGTGGTGAACACACAAGGTATTTCAGCAGATCAGAGTAAAGTGGAAGCCATCCGTAATTACCCTGTGCCCAGCAACTTGAAAGAAGTTCAGCGTTTTCTAGGTCTTGCAGGATGGTATCACCGCTTTGTCCCGAACTTTTCCCAGATTGCTGAACCCATTAATGCACTGAAGAAGAAGGGAAAATCTTTTCACTGGTCTCCAAAATGTCAAGAAGCATTTGAACTACTGAAGACACATCTCACATCACCTCCTATCCTCGGTCATCCAAATCTCCAATTACCTTTTATTGTGTACACTGATGCAAGTGATACTGGGCTCGGTGCTGTGTTAGCACAACGAAAGGATCAGGGCCTAGAAGAAGTTATCGCATATGCAAGCCGCACTCTCACCACCACTGAAACCCACTATTCTGCCACAGAGAAAGAGTGTTTAGCTGTTATATGGGCACTTGAAAAATGGCAGCACTATTTAGAACACAAGATGTTCACTGTGGTTACAGATCATACAGCACTACAGTGGGTTTTAAGTTCCACAAAGACTACTAGCCGTCTCATCAGATGGGCCCTAAGACTTCAAAAATTCAACTTCATTGTGGAGTATCGAAAAGGCAAGCTGAATGTCGCACCTGACGCATTATCCAGAATTTCACTCTCACCTTGTTGTAGTGTGTACTCTAGTCAGGAAGAGGATGTTGAACTTCCCATCTCTGCAGCATCCATATGGGAGGAACAACACAGAGATCCTGAAATTGTAAAAATATTTCAAGCCTTATCAGAGAACAACGACAGTGACTTGAAAACACAGTATGAGGTTGTAGAAGACAAGCTATACTACAAAAAACACCTGGCAAATGATCAAGTTCACTACAGAGTATACCTACCTAGTAGTCTCGTACCCACTGTACTTCATCATTATCACTCTCATCCTTTGAGCGGCCATGTAGGTATATTCAAAACCTACAAAAGACTGCAAGATCTGGTTTTTTGGCCCGGGATGTGGACTACTGTCAAAAGGTATGTAAAAAGTTGTTCCAAATGCCAAACTCACAAATATGATCATCAGAAACCTGCTGGCAAATTGCAACCCATCACCGTTCTGCAACCAAACAAAATGGTTGGTATTGATATTATGGGACCTCTTCCAAGCAGCACTCAACGTCATGAATACCTTCTTGTATGTGTAGACTACTTCACCCGCTGGGTTGAGTTGTTTCCAATGCGCCAGGCAAATGCAAAAACAATAGCCAAGATTCTCAGAATGGAAATTTTCACCCGCTGGGGTGTACCTGACTTTATTGTGTCTGATCGTGGTACTCAATTCGTTTCATCCATGTTCAAAGAGCTCTGCGAACAATGGAAAATAACTCAGAAATTGACTACTGCTTACCACCCACAAACCAACATGACTGAAAGAATCAACCGAACCCTGAAATGTATGATTGCTTCATATGTAGATGATAATCATAAGAAATGGGATCAACACTTACCTGAATTCAGATTCGCGATCAACTCTGCTGTTCAGGAAAGTTTAGGCTTGTCTCCTGCTGAACTCCAATTGGGAAGGAAATTAAAGGGCCCCATGGATAAATCATTCCCAGATATCACTCTGTCTCCAACAAGTCCAGCTTACGATGTTGTTCACCAACTTGAACAGCTAAAAGCAAAGGCCAAGGAAAGCTGCAAGAAAGCGCAACAGAGGCAATTGAGGAGTTACAATAAAAACCGCCGAGATGTTTTCTATGAAGAAAAAAGTAGAGTTTGGTTAAGAAACTTTCCACAATCAAGTGCTCAACATCACTTTAGCGCAAAACTCGCCCCAAAGTGGAAAGGTCCATATCGAGTGGTGAAAAAATTAGGGCCACTGAATTATCAAATCTCACTTGAAGAAACTGGGGAAGATGTCCGTACAGCTCATGTATGTAACCTTAAGCCTTGCTTTCCAACAGCTGAAGAACTGGAGAATCAGGAGAAAGAAAAACTTAAAGCCATTTTTCTCCAACCACTAGATGAAGAAGAGTTTCTTGGTTTCTGACAGCTCTTTTTCAAACAACCGGGGTTGTTTTTTTTCAAGGGGGGGAGAATGTGGCGATGCAAGGTTTAACAACCACAAACAGACTGCCCGCCTTCTGAGTCCATATATGGAAATTCCCAATTATGAGAACAATATAAAAATGAATCACTAGAGGGACCCATGAGAGAAGTGAGGAGGTGTTCTGTGGTTGGTTGGTAGGAGGAAGAAGAAGATGGTCTGAGAGGAAGTGAAGGTAGAGCTAGTATGGCAGAGATTCAACTTACCAGAAATGCGGAGTGTCCTGATAAAAAAGGTGATCAAAGTATTATTTTTGCAACCGTGTAAACTGCACTACAAGTTATCTTGCTGATTCGGTTACGGAGGGGTGTCGACTCGTATTTCCAAACGCCGACCAGTGTAACTTCCGCAGAGATTGAGAGTTGTAAACAAAAACCCTGGGTTACCTGGATGTCTTCTCCGTGAGTAAGAGACTTTTAAATCTGCTGCGTTCAAGTAAAAGAAAACCTTCACACCAAATATCATATCCTCCGGAGGACAAGACGGTGTGTGAGCAAAAGACCTTCTACTAACATAGACTCCACAGACCCTTGTACAACCCACAACATTCCCCTTGTACTCCTCAGACGCACCACTCACAACACTCCCCATGTGTGAGTATATATTTTGATTTGCCCTCTGTTTATTTATTTTTTTTTTTTTTATTATTATTTCAAATAATACAATTAGTGGGTCATTTTGTTTCTTTGAGGATGCTCATTTATTTTGACTGTTTTTGCTTATGATTTGGACTGTTTATCAAATCGTGAAACTGTCTTTTTCACCTAAATTGCTACAGTTTATTATGGTTGTGATTTTTTTTTTTTTTTTTTTTGTTTGTTTTGTATATAAAATGACTGGACTTTAAGTATTTGCTGTTGTTCGAAATTGAAGTTGTTTCTTGTGTTTTTTTTGTTGTTGTTTGACGTTTCTGTTGAGAAATATAACTCGAGTTAAATTGAATCTTATTTGCTCATTTATTCATTTCATTTTGTGTGTAACGGATGGTTTTTTTGTCTCCTGCTACTAACGTTATCTGGGGTAATTGTGCATAATCTTGTATTTAATTTGTTTATATATATATATGTATTTGTATTTTTTTTTTTTGACGGGTTTAATTCCTGTCTGGCGCCCGAACAGTTCTTTGCTTTAACTTCGCGTGTAAATTTATTTGTTTAGCACAGAAGTCATTAACACTATTTTTTTTGTTTCCCGAGGTGAAATGGTGCATAACAACACTCCTGTGGGGAAAAGTTTTTTTTAAGAGTGTCACGTGGCCGAGTGGTTACGTCGTTGATCTCCGGCCTCAGGAGACCCGGGTTCGCATCCCGCCTCGGCAAATAATTTTTTTTTTTTTATTCATTATTTACACAAATTAATGACTTGTATTAAATTGTACATTGCCACCGTTACATGACGCTCATAAACTATCATAAAAGTCCTCGTGCTACAGGTATTAGGAGGTTTGCTGAAGGTGCAGCTGATGTGCAGTGAGGGGTTTGTGTCTTTACTAAACTATGACAGTTTGCTTTCATTGAGAATGATTAATAAATCCATATCAAACAATCCCTAAAGTGACGTTGCGTCTTCAGTTTCAGGCTCAGGCGGGTTTTGCACTCACACTACAAGTGTACTGCACCAAAGCCCAACCGAAACATGCTCTAGCACACCTCGTCCAACCGGGCCAGGGCCGGCCAACTGAACCACGCCTGGGCCTGATTCAGAGCACTCACACTTCTCAAACGAACTGGGAAATGTGAGATCAAACATGTCTGGGCACAGTTTGGATAGCCTAGTGTGAGTACACCCATGATGTTGGACCCATATTAGCAGCATTTAACACTGAATAAAGCACATCAGCAGCAGCGGAGGTGATCATTGTTATAGTAGTTTATGCTGTTGTTCTAGTGTGACGGTGTAGAAACAGATTAGAAATTTCATGCATCGCTATCATGGATGTTTAGGACAAAATCTTGTTTTGTACGCATTGAAAATAGCTTTTATCATGAGCCGTAGTGTGTAGTCAGGACATGATGTAAAAGATCTGAAATGTTGTTGTGCTGATTGTAAAAGGCCTCAGCCTTCAATCCATCATCACAGTGCTTCAGTATTATTCTTCTTCTATTATTAGTCCCTGCAGAACTGTCTGCGCTCCTGTCTCACACGTCCAAAATCCACCGCATTCACCGCGTTTCGTCTTCTGAGGTGCAGCTCATTTATTCGAGGAGAACAAACACCACAGAGGCGAATCCTTCAGCACTATTTCTCTGACCATTATTTTACGATTCTCTTTGACCCATAAATTGCGAATGTCTGCGATATTCCAAGTTTGCACATAAATATAATTTGCGATATCATTTATAATGGAAACACAGCTATATATTTACTCACAGACTGGACGGTTGCGTTTGTTGCTGCAGCGTTGCGTGATGAGCAGCTTCGCAATCTTTAGACCCTTCATCCGGACGAACATACAACAAAAATAAGGTGACTGTTGCAAAAGTGGCCGCGTTAACCGGGAACGCGCGCAGTAGAGTAGACGTGAGTCCTCTAGTGAACACTCGAAAGCCCTCGCGCTGGATGCTCTTGCGTGTGCAGTCCATAATGCTGCTGTACTGGTACTTTCCTCCGACTCCGTCCGCCTGCAGCCGTGATTTTATCACGTCCACCGGGTACGTGGATAACCAGGATGCAATTCCCGACATGCCACCGGCGAACAGCAGTTTGGGGATCATGTAGGGATCATCCGGCTCGCAGCCTAGCGAACGCGTCAGCAGATCATACGCCAGAAAATAAACCCCAAATCCTGGCGTTTCTCGGATTAGCGTGGTCACCATCCCTCTGTTGACGCCGCGCAAACCCTCGCGCTGATAAATGCGAGCCAGGCAGTCCAGCGAGTTCTTGTAGACTTTCCGAGAGGAGGACTTCTTCTCGCCCGTGCCCTGCATCTGCATGCGTGTTTTGGCCAGCTCCATCGGGCAGCAGATCACACATTGGATCGAGCCGGCCGCTGCGCCCGCCAGAAACTGGTTCAGCGGCGTGTCTTCGCCCAGTTTGCGCATGGCGTTTCCCTGCACACCGAACACGATGGCATTGATGAACGTCAGGCCCATCATAGGGGAACCGATGCCTTTATAAAGACCCATCATCTGCAGAGAGACACGAGTGTTTATACATCAGAAACTGAGCTCAAACCACAGACCAGTGTGACCCAGATTCAGGACTTTAACATTTGTGTAACAAAGGTTATTTTAGTTAATGTAAATGAACAATAAAACTAAACTAAAATCTAAAATCATTGTCCTTAACTAAAATAATGTGGAGCTAATAATATGCCAAAACAATCTGAATTTGAATTGTGTTCATTTGAATTATTGACAATTGTAATTTAATACATCTGACGTTTTATATGCCGTTAAAAATTTTTTGAATTTCAGAGTATTGAATATATTGAACATCTGAAATTGAAGACAACTGCATTTTTCAAGGCAGAATTTATAGACACATTTCACACATTTTTTGTGTTCTGAATTCCCAGACTGCAGATATTGGGTCTGTAAAAATACAGCTTCAAAATTGTTTAAAATTTTCTAGATGAAGAAATTCAGAACATCAAATTCAATATTCAACAACTCAAAACCAGAAATTCAGACTGTGAAATTCAGATTCAGCAGAAAGTAGGTCAGGGGTCATCAACAGCCAAGAGTACACGATCACCGAAAAGTCAAACTAAGCATTTTGGCCAATCACAGAGCTGCATGAGTTTACTGGTGTATGTGAGGCTCAGGAGGACACAATTCTTCTGAAAACTGACTATCGGGGTCAGCTATTTTCAGTAGTTTGTGTAATAAATATATACATGCTTTAGCGAACCAAATTCATATATTTAATTCAATTACATCTCGTTAATCGATTTTATTTAGGTTTTTGGTGTTTTGAGGGATAAAGAGCTGATTCAGACCTATACTGTAACCTCTGATGAGTTATTTCAGCAAACAAAGGGCTCTTACACCTTTACCAAAGTCACATTTAAAGGGCACCTAGGTTACCCCTTTTTCCAGATTTAAGTTTTTTGTGTCTCCAGAATGTGTCTGTAAAACACTCAGCTCAAAACACCCATCAGATTATTGATTATATCTTTCACTAGTTTGTATTTTATAGCTCTCAACAGCTTTTTGCTGTTTTTGTGTACTGCGCCTTTAAGGCTAGTCCTCCCCGCCCACCATTCCCATGTGCCTGTCAGAGTGCCTCAGTCTCCGCCCCCGGCTGTCTCAGACAACTGACAGACATAAAAGAAGCAGATCTCACGTAACGCTTGTGAGGAAATACTACAGTAAGAACTTTATCAATGATTATTTGATGCATTTGTTGTGGAGCTGCAATGATGAGTCACACACAATGTCGTTACAAAGTTCACGCACACACACAGACACACACACACACACACACACACAGCGCGGACACACACACATACAGCGCGTTCATTTACCTTTGCACTGTCTTTGCACGCAAATGTGACAGGATACAGGTTAATCTCCACTGCTGTGTGGATATCTGTTACGTTAATGTACAAAATAAACCTGATTTAACGTCCACAAACCGGAATTGAAGCGTCTTCTTGTATAATTGTTCTGACACGCGGCTGTGCTGATGAAGTAAATCTGAAGTAAATGGCTGTAATTCATTAACATGCACTGTTTTAATAGATTTTAAACTTGTCAAACTCACTCTTGATCACATTTGATGATGATTGATGATTTGATGATGATTGATCCTAGCAAACTGAACAGACCTTTTATTCCCGGTTGCTTTGGGCACGTCCTGTCTTGTGGATATGATTATACACGTTACTATGGAGACATGTTAATAAGCAGCTGTCAATCAATTCGGTGGGTGGGGTGACCGCACTCCTACGTCAAGTTGCGGTCGGTCTCAAAACCGCTCCAATTGGTCCACCGTTTTTATGTTGTTAAATTGAAAAAAAAAGGACTGAGTGTGTTTATATCACCCCAATATGACGCTCTATACACTATACCTACACACATGTCTGTCCAAACAGCTTGAAAAGTAGATTTTTCACCATAGGTGCCCTTTAAGGACTTTTCAAGCTCTTTCCAGGTGCATTTTCAAACTGTGGTAAATGACATATTTGCATGCACACACTTTTTCATAAAATTATATAAGATGCTATTTGTTACAATATTCTATAGCACAGCAAAGCAAATAGTATATAGTATTTTAAAGAAAATGTTAATGATATGTTTGCCTAAAGCCCACTATCAACACTCAATATCATCTATTCACATCTAAGATGTCGTATTTAACCTTACATTTATATTTATTTGAATGATCAGATTTTCCACATATTTAAAAATATTACATCATTTTTGGCTAAAATACATTGAAACCAAAATGTCCAATAGGTGGCGCCAAATCTCTTGTAACTGAATTGTTCATTCCGATTCGTTTGAATCGGCTCATTCATAAATGAATTAAGTGACTCACTATGAATAACTCACTCAGAGATTTCTTCTTAACCTCATTTGTTAAGTGCTTAAACATTTGTTTCAAATAATAACAACATAAGAGGTGTTAAAAAGTTTATATTGTTGTGAATAGAGTACAGGGAAAGCCACTTGATGAGTTTACAACTGAAAGCAGCCTTCCCGATACTTAAAGCCCTTTCTGCGCACTTACACAAGATTTGAGGCTGCTTTAATAAATGTGTTTATAGCTTACAACTTCAAGCCAGTGATCATGAAGCAACAACGTCCACAAGTTTAATTTTACATTAGGCTATATGTAAATAAAAAAACACATATTTTTAACTATTGCCATACCCCCCAAACCCCCCACCATTGTAATTTGTACCCTGTAATTAGTCCATAACCATGAATCAAGCAGAGGTGAGTGATTCTTAGGGTGCTTTCACACCTGTGAATCGATTCAGTTGTTCCGAAACAGGCATTAAAATTGTTCCATTGTTGCTCTTTGTTCTTGCTGCGGTTCGCTTTCACACGGCAAAGTTTCTAAACGGACCAAAAGAGCTAAAACAAGTCACGTGTGAGTAAACTCTCCTCACATTGGTCAGAGTTTCACGGTTTATTTTGCAGAGTCCTGCTCAGCTGTCGGGGGTGGTTTGGTGGTGTTTGACAGCGTGCACGCGACATGTCTGAAGAGCGAGGAGGGATGCGGTGGGGAGGGGTGATGAGAAGGGTGCGCGACGTATTTTGAGGACCGGGAGGAAGACGCGCGATTTCCGGGAGATTATCACTCGTTTGCGGGCATCCGGGAGTCTCTGTGCATTTGCGGGAGACTCCCGGAACTTCCGGGAGACTTGGGATGTCTGGAATGACTCATAATCTACTCATAATTCTCTCTTCATATAGCCGTATGCCTATTACATATCCATAAAACACTGTGATATAGGCGGGCTCGGATCGTATCGCTTTCTCACTACAATCGATCCGCTCCAGGGTTCGTTTCAATCGAGCCGAGACCACCTCATTCAGGCGGTCTCAGAGCGATTGCTTTGGCGCGATTCCGAGCGCGATTTCCCTGTTCACATATGCCAAATGAACCGCGCTAACTGGGCAAACGCGCCAGGTTCCGGAACAAAAGTCTAGGTGTGAAAGCACCCTTAGTTTGACTTTTCGGCAGGCCCGTCCAGACGCGTTCCCTAGGGTATGTGCAGAATTGCTGACTGTCCGGGTTTACACGAAAAGTGAGGGTTGACAATCGGGGTAGGAGTCAGGAAGGCAATCGCGGAATAGACAGCGGAGGGACGGTGGGGCACTTACTTTCATTTTGGAAGGGCACTTTATATCCCAGACTCAAAAGGGCATGTACTGCACAGGTTGAGCCCGATGTGTGCACGTGCTTGCTTTTCGGTGATCGTGTACTCTTCCCTGTTGATGACCCATGACCAACTTTCTGCTGAATCTGAATTTCACGATCTGAATTTCTTCATCTTGAAAACTTGAAACTGTATTTTTACAAACCCAATATCTGCAGTCTAGGAGTTTTCGTCTTTGTAAATGTATTGAATACATACAGTAAGCTTTTTAGAAGTAAATCTATTTACTTTGCGCTGCCAGCTTATTGCCACGTGTTTGACCCGTACGGCACCTCAGAGTCTGTAAACCTGATGCCATTGGCCAGATCAAGCTGGTTCTCCTCCAATCAGGCCTCGCTGTTGCTCCAGCAACAAAAACAACAAGTGGACATAACAGCAGCACGGTGACAGCATTAAATACCACCAAGCAGACACTAAAAAGTATTAATTTAACACATCTGTGCCCAATAATGGGTTTTATTTCTGCATTAGTGTTCGCAATCAAATTGTTCTTTTTAATCGGGTCTTCTAAGTTAAGCGGTTGAACTAGTTCACCATATTAAACTAAAATCATTTGAAAGAATTTGCATCTCCAGTAAGCACTTATCCACAAACTACTTACTTCTTAACATGCCTGATACCCCCTCTGACTGGAAATAAAGCAATATACACGGAGTTATTCAGTTATTAGAACAGTACACTGAGATCAGTGTTGAGATGTGGTGAACTGATAATACTGTGCATGCGTGATTCAGCAGGTGAACCAAAAACAAACACAACCAAACGCAAACTTGAACAACCGCAACGCGGGTTAAACAAGGCCTTAAATGAGAGGATCTGGCCAAAAAAACGCAAGTTTAGTTCATCACAGAAAGTCGTGATGGAATTTAAATAAGTGAATCATGCTTCAGTTGGGTTGCAAAACTTAATTGTAAGAAACTTTTCAGATCATGTTGACGTTTTAACGGACTGATATTATGATTGCTGACTGCATACTTTTGATATTCCCAAACATGGGAAGATTGTCACAAAAGATCCAGTTCACGTTAAAGATCTGAACTTCCCAACACTACTGTGCATTTAACCCTAAGAAGCAGCCTTGCTCACATATTGTACTTAAGGCTGCTGTCTTGTGGGTTGTTGTATTTGAATTTGAGGATGGGTAGATGGTAGTGTTCATGTGTCCTCTGAATACATGTTTCAAAATGTGTATCTTTGGTTGAGTTCACCTAACAAATATCCTAATTTAGAAAAGAAAAAAACTAACACTGAAACTAATAAAGGGCGACGCGGTGGCGCAGTAGGTAGTGCTGTCACCTCACAGAAAGAAGGTCGCTGGTTCGAGCCTCGGACGGGTCAGTTGGCATTTCTGTGTGGAGTTTGCATGTTCTCCCCGTGTTGGTGTGGGTTTCCTTCGGGTGCTCCGGTTTCCCCCACAGTCCAAACACATGCAGTATAGGGGAATTGGGTAAGCTAAATTGTCCGTAGTGTATGTGTGTGAATGAGAGTGTATGAATGTTTCCCAGGGATGGGTTGCAGCTGGAAGGGCATCCGCTGCATAAAACATGTGCTGGATAAGTTGGCGGTTCATTCCGCTGTGACAACCCCAGAATAATAAAGGGACTAAGCCGAAAAGAAAATGAATGAATAAAACTAATAAAAACTAAACTAAAACTAAGCAATTTCAAAATACAGAAACTAATAAAAACTAGTAAATCTGCCTCTAAAACTAATTAAAACTGACTGAAATTGAAAACAAAAAGTCAAAACGAAATAAAAACTAAAAATAATGAAAAATCTAAAACTATTATAACCTTGATGTGTAAATGATTTTCAGTGTAGTTTTTTTAGCATCATTGTGCTTTTATTATAGTTTAATGAGCATTTTGAAATAAATGAATGAATAATTAAATAAATAAATGAGTGAATAAATGAATAAATAAACGATTGAATGAATAAATTAATGAAAAAAAATCAATGAATAAATTAATGAGTATGTATGTATGTATGTATGTGTATATGATTTTATATGTACATAATAAATATACAAAGAACTTATTTCTAATCTCAAATAATTGTTAAAATTTTTCATATCTAATATAAATTAAATAGACAAACAAGTATTTTTACATTTGTTTTATATTAGAACAACATTTAATAATACAATAATTCATTTTATAATTTATACAACAAATTATATCTACAGTTGAAGTATTATTAGCCCCCCTGAATTATTAGCCCCCCTGTTTATTTTTTTCCCCAATTTCTGTATAACGGAGAGCAGATTTCTTCAACACATTTCTAATCATAATAGTTTTAACAACTCATCTCTAATAACTGATTTATTTTCTCTTTGTCATGATGACAGTAAATAATAATGACTAGATATTTTTCAAGACACTTCTATACACCTTAAAGTGACATTTAAAGGCTTAACTAGGTTAATTAGGTTAACTAGGCAGGTTTGTGTAATTAGGCAAGTTATTGTATAATGATGGTTTGTTCTGTAGACTATCGGAAATATAAAGCTTAAAGGGGCTAATAATATTGACCTTAAAAAAATTTTTTATTATTATTTATTTATTTTTACACATTTTAATTTTAGTTCTGCATTTAATTAAATAAACATTCGACATTGTATTTAAAGTAATGAACTATTCTTACAGTAACTAGACAATGCAACAATTTAAAATAAATAACACATGCACTATTACATAAAATGCAAACAATAAACTTTATTAATATGCTAATGACAATAATTATGTGCAATTATTAACAAAACATTTTTAAAACTTAATAAAAATCAACATAAATAATTCAACAAAAATGTATTTATTTTGTGTTTCAAACCAGCTTTACAGAAGATCCATTAATGTTTTATATCTTTAAAAAATTTAAACACAATATTTAAATATGCCCAAGTAGTCAAATTTGACAGATACAAGAGCTGCACAATGATTTTAGTTTTACTTTTGTGATGATAGAAACAACTGGAGTACAGTCTGTAGCTGAGATGTATCACTACATGTAAACGTGAATGAGTAGCAGATAAAAACAGCAAAGTTTCCACTCACCGACTCTTGCCGTATGATGGACTGGAAACAGTGAAATGTACCACGGTAAAGAGGTTTATCCACACTCTGAACCTGAAGACGGACCTGCAGGAGAAATAGCAGGATTACAAACACAGATACACAGAAACAGGCCTTACTATGGTAAATCTGTGTATATTACAGCATATCAGCGTCAATGCTGTGGGTTCAGCTCATAGAGGAAAAACTGAGCTGATTAAATACAGTGTTGAGCATAAATGAGTTCACCCTCACTTGTTTACATTCATATTTTCTATATGAATATTTGTGCATATTCATTAGACAGATATTAGGAATATTAGGTCGGGGAAATAAGTATTGAACACGTCAGCGTTTTTCTCAGAAAACAGATTTCTAAAGGTGCTGTTGACTTGAACTTTTCGATCAATATTATAAATGATAACAACCAAAATAATATGATAACAACCAAAGAAATCCATATATGCAAAGAAAACAAATCTAATTCATTTACAAATGAAGTTATGTGTGATGAAATGAAGCGTCTTTAAGCTACCATCAAGCCTTTTATATAGAGTACTAAACACATATCAGTAGTTACTTTATTCTTGAGTCATTTCATTCTTATTACGTGATTTTTTCCGATTTGTTTTGTTTTATTTTTACGTTTGCATTGTTTGGGTTTTTAACAAAATCTGCTTCAATTCCATGTCAACAGCTCCTTTAGAAATATTATCCCCAAAACCATGATATGTTATATACTTTCCCCCACTGAATTTAATAGCTTAGGAAAGGAAAATATTTGACTAAGTTTAGACTTATGATGGCAGCTTAAAGCCGCCTCTCATATGGAGAATGAAGTCACATGCATTGCTCAGGCGTGAGTTCTCACAGATTTCAATAGAGTGTCAAAATCTGGATGCTTCTGTTGGTCTCGTCTATTAAATCTGAGCTTTACTCTGTATTCTTTATTGGATTAGGATCAGGTGATTAGCTGGGCCATTCTACAGCTTGACTTTCTTTCTCTGAAAGCATCTGAGAGTCTCCTTGGCTGTGTTTTGGATCATTGTCTTGCTGAAATGGTTTGATCTTGATCCTCCTGCTAATGTAGATGTTGGACTGAAGCAGCTGATATTCATTTACACTGAGGAAGGGCAGAGAAGAACTACTGAGAGATTTCAGCTGCTGTCTGGGCTTTCACTGCCCAAATACACCTCCCTTTCTTCATGTGTTCAATACCTTTTCCCTGTCTCATTTCATTTCATTATGCATAACTTCATTTGTAAACTAACTAGATTTGTTTTCTGTGCATTTATGGATTTCTTTGGTTGTTACCAACATCTGGTGAAAGTTTCAAGTCAACAGCACCTTTAGAAATCTGTTTTCTGAGAAAAATGGAGACATGTTCAATACTTATTTCCCCCACTGTATTCGTACATATACATTATATATACTGTATTAAATCAGATATTTGTGCATATACAACAGATTAGTCAGTACCAAAGACAAAACTGATGAACTAATCTAAAAACTAAAAAACTGAAGATCCAAAAATTACACAGAAAAAAAATCAAGACAAACATTAAAGTGGGCGACAGCATATTAGAAGAATTGGACATTGAAATATTAAGCTTTTCTGTGATATGTTTTATGTTATAGTACATCAATACAACTTCACCAAATGACTTTAAATGGCACTAATTGGAAAAAATTTGTGCACTGTAAAAAATGAATCTTGAGGCTTGAAATTTTTATAAAAAAAATTGATGTGGTCAATAAAAATAATGTGCATATTTACTTTAAAAAATTAATATTCTGGAGTTATTATAAAATATTGAGAACATTTTGCTAATAAAAACAAGAGATAAATTTCACTTATTTTTTTTTAAAGCAATCCAGTGCAATTATTAGGCTTAATTTGAGGAACCAATTAATAAAATTGAGGAAAGATGGTTTCACGTTTATTTTAGGAAAATTCACTCAATTATGCGGATTTGATTGAGACGTTTGCATTTGAATCTCAACAACGGCAGTGATCAGATGACATTTGGAAGGAGCAGATCAACAGTGGGCATGTTAAGAGGTAAGCATTAACAGTTTATCATTTCTATTGTCTTAAATAAGCTCTTTCAGGAAAGACACATGCTGTTCAAGCTTGTTCGGGAGTTTTTGCCATACAATGTATATAGGGATACACAGGTACAGTTGCAATCAGAATTATTCAACCCCCTGATTTATTAGCCCCCCTGTTTATTTTTTTTCCCAATTTCTGTTTAACAGAGAGCAGATTTTCTCAACACATTTCTAATCATAATAGTTTTAATAACTCATCTCTAATAACTGATTTATTTTCTCTTTGTCATGATGACAGTAAATAATATTAGACTAGATATTCTTCAAGACACTTCTATACAGCTTAAAGTGACATTTAAAGGCTTAACTAGGTTAATTAGGGTAACTAGGCAGGTTAGAGTAATTAGGCAAGTTATTGTATAATGATGGTTTGTTCTGTAGACTATAAAAAATATATAGCTTAAAGGGGCTAATAATATTGACCTTAAAATGGTGTTTAAAAAATTAAAACCTGCTTTTATTCTAGCCGAAATAAAACAAATAAGACTTTCTCCAGAAGGAAAAATATTATCAGACATACTGTGAAAATTTCCTTGCTCTGTTAAACATCATTTGGGAAATATCTAAAAAATAAAATAAAATTCAAAGGTGGTTCAATAATTCTGATTGCAACTGTATTTTTAACCACACATTCCTATTTGAAATTGATTTGATTCAATGTTCATTCTGAATTATATATTGAAACTTAATAAATTATGTGCATTAGTGATCAGGCAACATTTAAGCGGGGTGGACGAACAACAGTGATCTTGTTAAGTGGTAAGTCTAAGCTAAGCTACGCTAAGCTAAGTTAGCAATAGCTATTCAATGGGGTTTATGCACAGCTAGTGTTTTTCCATTTCACAAGGTTCCTTTTACAGCATTAATGATGTAATGTAATAATAAAATTAGCCATTCAAAGCCTTTATTAATTATTAACGGTGTTTGTATATAATACTGTATATAAATACTAATATTTGTTTGCTTCATTTTTCAGATTAATGAAGAAAATATTCACAGTATTTTCCCACAAAAGAGGAGCGTTTACCAAGGCAGATTTTGAAGAGAGAATGGGTGCCATACAGCAGGTATTTTTAATAATGTTATTTGTGTATTATTATTATTATTATTATTATGCAATATTACTAATTTCTACACTTTTGTTGCATCAGACCTCACAATAAATCAGGGACGAGATGAGAGATGTTGTCCTCTGTTGCTGGTCTATTTGTATATAAAAAGAGGAAGAGCTCATCCAGGAGTGCAATGCAAGTGTCTTAAACAGTTTCAGATATTTATAGTTTTCAGAAAACTGCATTTTATATTTTTGCATTTGTATAAAAATCTAAAATATAGCTCAAACACAATGTCCACTCAAACATTTTGGAGAATTACTGTTCATAGAGATACAAAGAAAATGGTGTATTTCCTTAATATATTTTCTTAATGTGTTTTAGTAAACCTTAAACATTTGAAATTTACAACTGCATAATTTCATAATAATAATAAACTTAATGTTTATTTTACAGTGTGGGAATGCACAGAGAACTGCTGTCTGCCAGAGGGATGACCAACCATAAGGACTTATGCGTTGCCTTGGAGGATGAGTGAGTCATGGATGACTTTGAAAATCTAGAATTGCTGAACTGCATTTAGACAAGTATCCCCCAAATTAAAATCACCCAAAAACAAACTTATATTACATTTCTGACACAAATTCACTGCTACAACCTTTTGAGAAATTTCACTGCATTGACTAATTGATTGATTGTGTTGCTAATATTTTGAGATACAGCTTTTATACTGGTTTTATACGTTATGCAATACACAAATTCGGTCCGATTTTGTCTAAAACGTGACTATTCCTACAAAAGAAAGTTTACAAAACATTTTTTTTCCATGACATGTATAAATAATTGTTTTCAGAGCTTACCACTGCTGTAAACTTTAAATAGATTTGTTTAACAAATTGTACGTACCATTTTGTTATCAGTGGAACATGTAATAAACAGATATTTGCAAGAAGTGCATTGTGCATGTATTTCATAATATATTATGTATTTTACATTTTTAATGAGCAATTTTAATTAATACATTTGAGTAATTGGTGGTTGATTTGCTTAAATTATAAAAGCACATTCTACTAATAATATTTAAAGGTGCAGTATGTAAGTTTGACACCCAGTGGTTGAACTAGGTATTGCACTCCTGGATCATAATAAAAGTACGCTGGGATGCCAGATTGTGTACAGGAGCGAGTGATTTAAACTGTGTTCTAAATAAAAGCAACGACACGCGATAGAGGGAATATTTTCCATATTAAAAGGAGTTTTTGTCCTAACCAACACCTCGAATTGATATATTAGAAATGGCTTCTATTTCTCACAGCTGAACAACAGAAACCTATGACAGCTAGATCACCTCAGGTAAGCCTTGTGTGCTTTATTCTGTGCTAAATGCTAACAATGCGAGTTTGAATGCATTTTACATGGCATTTGTTGCCATATACTGAAAGCAGAAAGTTCACCTCAGATCTTGAAAATACAATAAACCGTCTGAAATTGAACTTTAGAACTAAACACATATGAGTGATTCAGCATCTACATTGATGTTAAAGTGGGTTAACATGTATTAAATAGATTCTAAACCTTACCGTTTCGTGAGCGAGTGCATATTCTGTGCTTCTGAAAGGCTGTATTTACATTTCTGCCGTGTTTCGTCTGGTGCAAACAGCCAAATAGCTGATCACTGCCTCTCTCGTCACAGCGTGTTGTTAGGACACGCGGTTACAATGTAACCTGCTCACCTAATGTTTACGTTCGTAATATTTATGTAATTTGCTAATTAATAACCTCATGTGGAACTGCATCTGTCTCCCATACTGTTCTTTTTGGTCACGGACGCATGCTTTCAGAGTCTTTCTGAATGAATGAATGAAATACGCTGTTTTCCAACAAGGCAACCCAGGGTGCTGACATATAATTGGCTAAACTGGCATCGTGCATATGAAATTTATCTAAACAAAGACAGCATTCCGGCACGGAAAACCCATTTTCAAAGCAGAATATCTGACTTCAGCATTGTTTTTCAGTTAAACAAGTATGTTCACTTGGGATGTTTCTTAAATATCTGCACACATATTATGGTATTTTTATGCTTTAGAAGAGTCAAAAACTTACATACAGCACCTTTAAATCATCATCTATCACTCAAACAAATTAGTAATTTTCACATGATTCATTCAAGTGGTTTTTGCTTAAAAAATCAAGTCTTGAAAACTACTTAAAAAAAATAGTGGTAACACTATTGCATCTAATATTTTTAAGTAAATAGCACATAAGATTTTTTACAGTGTGGTTCAATTCTAGCTATTAACAAACAATTAATAAGATCATACAGAAGTACTAATAAGCAGACAAAATCTCAATAACATGCATGCTAATAAGTTATTAATGAGAATTAGTGCCTAAAGTATTACATTTTCACTGACTGGGATGATTCTGCAGAGGAGTGAATCAAACATGAAACAATAAATTACAAGCAAAGAACATGCAAATCATAAACTTTCACTCCATTATTGTTAAACTGTGCAGTGACTCCACAGATCTCCTGACTTTTGCTCCACTGTAATTCAGACTCAACATTGCAGATCTATGCGGTGTGACTATTGCAGATGCACACATTTTGATATCGATGCTGAAACTATTTATTGTGCATAATTGTATATTGTGCATATCAGATTTAATCGAAATGTTGACGTTGCAATAACTGGTTTGAATTAAATGCATGTATTTCTATTCCTAAAGATGTTCGATGACTAAACTCTTAATTTAATGCATATAACTATTTAATAAAACAGATTTGTTTAAATGCTCCAACATATATTGTCTATATTAACTGAGAAATGATTAAAAACATTGCATACTCCTTTATACTGTGCGCTGTAAATGCCTTCAGTGCAATGCAAACTGCTCAGGAAACAGGAGTGAAAGTGCAGAAAGTGCAGAGTGAAACAGAGCTGACGTTCAGTGGGTGAAGAGCAGTTCTACTTATAGGAAAGATCAAACCACAGATTCACACCACACAAAAACTGGAGTCATTTACTGCACATTTCACTGGGCTTTTAGGTCAACTGTGAGACCTTCATGATACTGTATGCGTCAAATTCAGCTTACAAATTACAAAAACAACAGAGAGAGAACGGTAAATGAATTAAAAGCAAAGTTTATCATGTTTTAAATAGTGCTGTCAAACTATTAATTGCATTAAAGTCAGTTATTATATATATATATATATATATATATATATTATATATATATATATATATATATATATATATATATATATATATATATACATACAGTTGAAGTCTGAATTATTCGCCCCGTTTTGAATTTTTTTTTTCTTTTTTTAAATATTTCCCAAATGATGTTTAACAGAGCAAGGAAATTTTCACAGTATGTCTGATAATATTTTTTCTTCTGGAGAAAGTCTTATTTGTTTTATTTCGGCTAGAATAAAAGCAGATTTGAATTTTTTTAAAGCCATTTTAAGGACAAAATCATTAGCCCCTTTAAGCTAATTTGTTTTCTACCGAACAAACCATCATTATACAATAACTTGCCTAATTCCCCTAACCTGCCTAGTTAATCTAATTACCCTAGTTAAGCCTTTAAATGTCACTTTAAGCTGTATAGAAGTGTCTTGAAGAATGTCTAGTCTAATATTATTTACTGTCATCATGGCAAAGATAAAATAAATCAGTTATTAGAGATGAGTTATTAAAACTATTATGATTAGAAATGTGTTGGAGAAATCTGCTCTCCATTAAACAGAAATTGGGGAAAAAACAATAAAACGAGGGGCTAATAATTCTGACTTTAACTGTATATACACACACATTAAAAATATTAATATATATTTTGTAGAAAAAGTATATATAGATATTTTTGTATTAGTGTTCAGTGTTTCTGTACTGTGTATATTTATCATGCATATATAAATACACACACATAAAATAAAAATAAAATAAATTCACCATACAAAGATATCTATATTTTTTTCTATACGTACAATCTAACGTATAACATAAAACATGTAGACCATTTCAATGTGATCATGTCATTGGCCCTTGAACATTTCCTGCTTGTTATCAAACAATATCATAACTGTAAGAGGCAATTCGATCATATGTTGACGTTAAAACAGCTATCATAACATTATTTATCAATATGAGGACCCTTCGGATTCTCTGAAGCTATGGAAATTTAAAATGTAAAACAGGAAATACATTAGGACCATTGTTATTGTTTACATTGCTCAAAATGGTCTATACAAAATATACACATGCATGTGTTTGTCTATACACACATTATATACTTATGTTTACATAAATGTGTGTTTTTGTTTGTGTTTTTCAACACATTTCTAATCATAATAGTTTTAATAACTCATTTCTAATAACTGATTTATTTTCTTTTTGTCATGATGACAGTAAATAATATTAGACTAGATATTCTTCAAGACACTTCTATTCAGCTTTAAGTGACATTTAAAGGCTTCACTAGGTTAATTAGGGTAAAGTTAGGGTAATTAGGCAAGTCATTGCATAACAGTGGTTTGTTCTAGAGACTAATAATATTGACCTTTAAATGGCTTTAAAACAATTAAAAACTGCTTTTATTCTAGCCGAAATAAAACAAATAAGACTTTCTCCAGAAGAAAAAATATTAGAGGAAATACTGTGAAAAATTTAGTAATAAGTCATATATACAAAAGAATAAATAGTGCACAGGAGACCATTAGCAACACAAGATCATTTTACCTTTAACTCTAAATATGTTTGCTGCTTGTTCAAAATACTTATTCAAAATGAGGTGAATCGACACAAGGGGAGACAACTTAATTTTTAATGTTCCATCTAAAATTTGTAAAAACAATTAAGTTAACTTAATGGCTTTGTGTTGGGCCAACTTGAAGGAATTGTGTGGAACTCAGCATTTTTTACAGCGTATACATACAAACAAAACTATATTTTCCTTATCCAAACAGGGCTCTAGTGTAGTTATTTGCAGCAGTATATCAGTGGTTTATCTGGTATTTCAGAGTCAGCGGGTTCAACATGAAATGAAGTGAAGAATCACGACACTCAACAACCTGCTGTGGTACACTTCAGCCAGAAATAGCCACCATGACGTTGTTTACCGCAGTGTTTTAAGCAGAAATCAGCAGCAGATTCACATGACAGATGTACAGAGAAAGCAGGAGAACTTTTCTTATTATTTACACCTACATTTGAAAATGACTTGGCATGTCTTATCAGTGGTGGAAAGAGTACAGAGAAATCATACTCAAGTAAAAGTACCATTACTTGCCTAAAAATGTAGTGCGAGTAGAGTAAAAGTGTCTGCTGTAAATATTACTCAAAGTATGAGTAAAAAGTAGCCCTTTTAAAGTACTCAAGAGTAGTGAGTATTACACTGTCAAAAGCTGATATGTTTACATGTAATTTGTGCATGTGTGTGTAAACGTAACATTCTGTAGTGCATTTAGTGATTACCCAGCAGGCGGACAACATCATGAGACATTAATATTAGGTTAGATTTAGGTCGTGACGTCACATAACCAAAATTAATTGTCAAGCCAGCATCTAAGGACAATGTTATTTTGATGTCCAATAATGACGTCAAATGACGTTGATATTTGGTTGATTTTAGGTTGTTAGAAAGTGACCAAAATCCAACATTGAGCCAACATCTTAAACCAACGTCATATAAGACGTCAAATACTGACATTTATTCATCAGGTACGGCAACCAAAATCCAACGTCTGATAGACGTCATAGGGGTAACGTCCTCACAACATCAAGCTGTAACATCATTAGACGTTGATATTCGGTTGGTTTTAGGTTGGACATTGGATATTGACATTGAGTTCTGACGTCAACCCGATTTTCATTTCCAAAATGCAAAGTCCCCATGATGTTAGAGTTCAACGTCAATCAGACGTCATGTTGGCGTCCTGTGCCTGCTGGGTGTTTAAGGCCATTTCAGTCATCATACAGTAAACATCCGTCATCTTCTCATCAGTGACCTGCGTCTAAACAGTCTCTGGGTCAATGTGTGTAAAGATTTTGAACATCTTCATGGACACTTTTAATACTTCCAAGCAGTTAGCTGCAATTATAAAGTGCACACGTCTTGAGGTAGTTCATTATGATGCGATTTACCTTCTACGGTATGTGTGATTTGATTAGACAGGAATCTCAGGACTGATTTCTCTAATCCCCGTGGACAAGACAAATAAAGTAGTGACTGCATGTTGAAGGAAAGTAGTGGAGTAAAAGTACCGATACAGCACTAAAAATGTACTCAAGGAAAAGTAAAAGTACACGTTTATAAAACTACAATTACTGAGAAAAACTACTCAATTACAGTAATTTGAGTATTTGTAATTAGTTACTTTACACCACTGTGTCTTACACAGTCATCTAATTACCATTTAATCATCTATAGTCTTATTCTGTTGAGTATTCTATTATCAGTGCAGGGACTGCAGAGGAAAATTGGCTTTTGACGGATTCTAGTTCATTTTTGTATTATTAATGTGCATTGTTCAAGTTAAATTAACCTGAAAATAACAATATTAATAATTTTGTTTTTATTAATGCAATTTGTACAACATGAACGGGCAATAACAGAAGAGTACAATAACAAAATGAAAGACAATTTTTTATTATAATTGTATTTATCTATTTTTTCTTTTTCATTTTATTACTGTAGTTATTTCCTTTGTATGTTCATTGTTATACAAATTCCAATAAAAATACTAACTAACTACATAAATAAATAAATAAAAGCAGGAGCAATTCAATAATACATAACACGACCGTTATCACAACATCAGTGCAGGGACTCCAGGTGAAAAATAGGCTTTTGGCACATATTTTTTGTATTATTAATTTGTTGTGCCTGTTTAATAAACCTGAAAAATAAATAAACAAACAAACTATTTTTTTTTCATTGTATTCTTGTGCTCCTCTGTTATTGCTCTTGTATGTTTATTGTTATTAAAATTGCAATAAAAGAACAAACAATTCAATAAATAATTAAATAAATAAAATGCAAGCAGGAGCACTTCAATAATACAAGCGTGTATGATTGTTACTCAAATTGCAATGACAGAACAAATAAATAAATAAGTAAATTTATTTATTATCATTTCATTTTCATTTTATTATTGTAGTCTTCTGCTTTTGCCCTTCTATGTCATTGTTATTTAAATTGAAATAAAAGAACAAATAAACAATTAAATAAATAAAGCAAGCAGAAGCACTTCAATAATACAAGTTGATCAATGGTCTTTTGGCACATTTTTTGTATCATTAATGTGTATTGTGCCTGTTAAATAAACCTGAAAATAAGTAAATAAATGTATATTTTTTTCCTTTTTCATTGTATTATTGTACTCTTTTGTTATTGCCCTAGTGTGTTTATTATTATTCAATTTGCAATAAAACAAAAAAAAAAGAAAACAGAAGCACTTCAATGATACGAGCTGATCATTACTAACCTTAACAGTGTCAAATGGATGACCCACCAGCACCCCAGCAGCACCTGCACACAAACAAGCAGATCACCATTTAACATACAAATAAAATTAAATAAAAGTTTAGAATTTCACTTATTTTCAAAAATAAGTAAATGCAAATATATATTAAAACCATTTATGCAAAAAAATAGTTTTTTAAAAAAGACTAAGGGCTCTATTTTAACGATCTAGGCGCAAAGTCCAAAGAGCAGGGCGCAAAAGGATTAAGGGCGTGTCTGAATCCACTTTTGCTATTTTAAGGACGGAAAATTCCGCTTTGCGCCGTGGCTCATGGTCTAACAGGGTTGAGCTGATTCTCTTAATGAGTTATAGGTGTGTTTGGAGAATAAACCAATCAGAGTCTCCCATTCCCTTTAAGGGTCCGTTGCGTCGCTCCATAGCACATTTGTTATTTACATGGCGACTTTGTAAGTGGAAAAACTGAACGCTTCAAAACAGTTGGGAAAACAGTTAAACAGAGCATCTGCAGCATGAGAATGAGAGATGAGCCTCCTCATTCTTTACTTTCACTTTCACTCTCGTGGATAAGGAAAGGTGTTGTACACACAGACATCCATTAGCCTACATAATTAATTTCATTTGTTACGCACAAAGATTTGTTTCAAAACTATTTCTAAATTCAGTTCTAATTTCCAGCAAACGAATAAATGAACAATAATAACGAAGTTTGGTCAAAAAGCTGAGTTATTTCCAAACACACATGCTGTGCCCCATATAGTCTAAAAGCTGACAGGTGAGCAAATCTAAGTGTGTTTTTAATAAAACAAATATAAATATGCAGATAATCAATAATACTGCTAATAATAATAACATTATACAAAAGCAGATTGGTTTCCCAGAGATGGGTTGCTGCTGGAAGGGAATCCGCTGCGTAAAACACATGCTGCATAAGTTGGCGGTTCATTCCGCTGTGGAGACCCCAGATTAATAAAGGGACTAGTCCGAAAAGAAAATGAATGAATGAATGAAAAGCAGATTGTCATGAATAAACTGAAAAAGCCCCCCGAGATGAAGGCATGAAGGCAGTAATTTTTATATTTATGTAGAAAGTAATACTTTTTGTAATATTTTAATCCTTTAATTACTTTTTATTTGTAAAGATATTTGCGTATTGCTCTACATCCTGTGTGTTAAGCAATGTGTAAGCGAGGCGCACAACTAACGCGCTCTGCGCTGGACTTTAGACCTCCTCTCAGCTGGTCTATTGAACATATTTATTTTAGTTCCTCAAAATAGCAATGCGCCTTAACACACCTCCTTTTTTAGACCAGAACGCACATATGAGCGCAAATGCATTTGCTATATAAACAGCATGGTGCAAAACGTAAAAACGACACGAGTCGAGCTGAAACTAGCAAACAACAATTGCGTTGCGCCTTGCGCTGGGTGTATGATAGGGCCCTAAAAGACTATAGTGTAAATTAAAATGAAACAATTTAATATAAGTTTGTCAAACTACCTAAAAAAATTATATTGTTTAAATTCAAATTTAAAATAATTAACTGAAGCAAAAACAATTTAAAGATTTTTTTACCTGACTTTTTTGTCAGATAAAAAAAACTAGGCGACGCAGTGGTGCAGTAGGTAGTGCTGTCGCCTCACAGCAAGAACATCGCTGGGTCGCAGGTTCGAACCTCGGCTGGGTCAGTTGGCGTTTCTGTGTGGAGTTTGCATGTTCTCCCTGCGTTCGCGTGGGTTTCCTCCGGGTGCTCCGGTTTCCCCCACAGTCCAAAGACGTGCGGTAGAGGTGAATTGGGTAGGCTAAATTGTCCGTAGTGTATGAGTGTGAATGAGTGTGTGGATGTTTCCCAGAGATGGGTTTGCTGTGTAAAAATGTGGAGGATAAGTTGGCGGTTCATTCCGCTGTGGCGACACCAGATTAATAAAGGGACTATATAAAGCCGACAAGAAAATGAATGAATGAACTTAAACTAAAAACAAACTTTAATATGACCATTTCAAAATGTTTGTTATAAAAATTGCAATACATAAAAACTAAAACTAGCATCAATGAAAATATCATACAACAAATATATTTACAACAGAAAATATCAAAAGAATTGTGTGTGTGTGTGTGTGTGTGTGTGTGTGTGTTTATCTGTAATTAGCTTTTACACACTTTTACTGCTAATGTTGTATTTCAGTCACCAGATCCTAGGCGATCGTACGGATCACAACCCACGGTTTGGAACGCACGTGACCCACGGATTAATAACTTTTTGAATTCGTAGGTTAATACAACATTTATAACAATCACAGAGAGATCGCCTCCCACATCATTCAAATCACGTGTATGAAAGCATTTTGGCCTCCTGTAAAATATAATGATGACGGAAACAGTTGTGCTGGGATCTAAATACTTTCTAAGTTTATTAATTAAAGGTGTTTTCTGTCTCTGCTTGTTTAGCCTGCATTTATGCATTCAGTGTAAAGCTGCACTAGGGCTGGGCGATTTTTTCGATTTTTTTCGATTTTTTCGATTAATTCGAATTTACGTTTTAAGACGATTTTATTTTTTACAAAATCGAAGAATCGCGATTTTTTAAATAAAAATATTAAAGCCGCTTTTCCACTATCGTGCCAAACCGTTCTAAACTGTTAGACAACCGTGCTGAATTGTGCTGATTCTGTGTGTTGACGTCGCGGCTCTGTTGATGAGCTACCAGCTGATTTAGCGGAAGCGCGCCAGGGCGGACTTGCCATTGGGAACACCGGGACATTTTCCCGCTAGAGCAACAACAGCTCCGCAGCCAGCCAGCTTCGCTAATGTTTCCACGCGCGTCGTGCTGTTGTTCGCGTCCCCGCAGCCGTCTGTCTCTCCCGCGCGAGCTGCGAGACGGACTCGACAGGTGGAGTCACTTTTAGTCACTTATGCCCGCGCACCCATCGCTCCACACACACACACACACACACACACACACACACACACACACACACACACACACACACACACACACACACACACACACACACACACACAAGGAAATAATTGCACCTAGTTCAAAGCCCAGATGGCTGGTTTTGTATATTATACCCGCGCACCACCTGAAGGACGGTACTGTATGAATTAAATCATAACCCATATATGCACCAATAAACAAGTAAAATGAATGAATGAATAAAATAAATATGGATTCTTAAATGTCGGCAGTTTTTACTCCAAAAAATATCAATACGTATCGACAAATGTTTTATAAAAATAAATTAAGCAATTTCCAACATTTCAGCTATAGGCCATTATACGATTCAGTTAAATATAAGATAGACATTTAAATATATATAGATATGTTACAGGTTTCTGTGGGGTTTTTTTTTCTTCACGGTGATCTTTAATATACACTGGGTGGTGTAGCTACGCACAAATATTTTCTAAAATGTCAAGCAGATATTTGTCTATAGCTCGTTAGTTATTTATGAAGACAAAAAAATAATTAAAATAACAAAAATAAAACTATAAAATTACAAAGATAAAAAGAGCAGCATTTTGCTAAATATAGTCCTTTATATCCTGATATGCTGTGTTGTTTCATTCGTTTTTTTATATTTAACTTGATGCATTCGTTATTTAATGTTTGAATACTGAAATCGTTTAAATGGTTATATTTTACCATCAAAATGTAGTATATTTTATATCATTACCAACTTTTGATATAAAACCGCTGTTATTTTATTGATTGTTATGAAATAATTTAAGTGCTATATTTTTTATTAGTGAAAGTGACTTTGACAAGGCCTGTCTAAATATATATTTCTGCCATGCCACTAATACAGATAAACTATTGTTGCATTATCATTGTTTATTTTTCTGTTATGTACAGAGATTTGAATATTTATTTCCCCTCCAATCCTTTTTAATCTTCAAGTTACATTTTGGTCATTTTCTCTCCAAATAAAATTTGCCCAAAGCTGCACAACATATGACCTCTACATAAATACGGGTGCTGTGACTTCTATTGTAGCTATGTTTAGCATCCCTTTATGAGAGAGTGCCATAACCGCGTTTAGTCACACTATTGCTTTTCTTTTACAAGTGAGCATGAAAAAAACTAGTTTCGGCATTTATTTAAATTTAAATGAACAAGGTAAGCTGGCAAGGTAGTTACACAGTAAAAAATTTTTTATAAAAAAATAAATAAAAAAAAAATCGAAATCGAGAATCGGTCAAACTTTATGAAAAAAAAAAAAAAAAAAAAAAAAAAAAAAAAGAAAAAAAAAAAAAAAAATCGAGATTTTTTTTTTTTTTGCCATATCGCCCAGCCCTAAGCTGCACAATTAAACATTAAAAGATTGAGACCTCAATTCAAACCCACGCAACATGAACGATAAATGATAATGATTTGCATATGTTTATTAATCCTTCGAAGCGCTGCATTCAAATCTGCATCGAGAGAGATTCAGTTCATTACAAACAATTGAATAACACAGAAGGGCTGGCAGAACAGTTTCTAGTTCAGATATGAACACTGATGTTTATGGTAAAGATTAAAATCACCGTTTAATGGAACTTGACGCTGGTGAATGTTGTAGTAATTACATTGTGTAGCCAATAGGTGGCGACAAACAACCATCAAAATCATGCCACTGAATAAGTTTCCCAAAATGATCCCCCTATAATGAAACAAAGTTTAATGAGTGAATTGTTGAGTCATTAATTGAAGATAAATATGATCTGTTGTACAACATGTTAGATCTCTATATTTAGTATATTTAGCCGATGGCCGATAGACATCACGATGCTGAGGCGGCATCGCCGATCTTCCGCCCCGCCCCCGTTGCAAACACGCTCGTGAAAAATACACACTCAGGCCCCGTTTACACCGACACAGCTTAGTTTTAAAATGGCATTTTATGACCCACATCCACACTGGTGTTTCACCTAGCATTTCTGAACAGCCCTCCGTCCACTGAAAACGCACATCACGTGACCACACACACACACAGCCACACACACTGTCATGTGCTCGTCTGAGCTCCAGAGAACAGTGTACGTCGGACAGTTTATCAAGGGTTTACCGCTGGATCGTGTCTCACTATAATTGTTAAACGTGATATTTAATTAATCTTGTCTCTATCTAGAGCTTAATTTGTGCCGGAACACGCCGGATCCGGATGCGGCACCTCATTTTACCGATCTCCCTCCTCAACCGCCCTCCTCCCCTGTCCGCTGTTCATTTTCACTTTCTTCCGCAACTCTCCAACCCTCTTCACTTTGTCCGCAACACCCCCGCGCCGCCCACTTTCGTCCGCGACACCCCTCCACCATCCACCGCCGTGGTGGATGAAACGGTATGCTACAAATAATTAATTCGTTATGAATTAATTAATTATTCATAAATAATTAATTCGCCTCCGTCTATGAAGACGATGCCATCGTCCATCGCGATGTTTCACGTTAGACATCGTACGATGCTAAATTGGTCAACATCGCCCAACCCTAATATTGAGCATTATCAGCAACAGTAGCAAAGATCATTATTCGTATTGAATATTTTCCTCTTTTTCAGCGGTTCTTTCTTGATGTTTATTTTTATTAACATTACAGCTTCTAAGTTCTGTTTGTTAAAGAGAATGGTTTTTGCAGTCATATTTTTGTATAAATGGAAAGCAAATGACATTTGTCTCCTCTAGGGATGCAACGATTAACCGGTTTCACTATTAACCGCGTTTTAATTCGTCACGGTTAATTAAGCGTAAAGGCTTCTCAACACCGCGTTTCTGCACAGAACAAAACTGCAGTAACTAAACAAAGTTATGCAAACTGTGCGCTAGTTTGTACACCGAGACTAAAAACCACACACACTGGATTAACTATGACTGAGGCTATTAAGTAAGGCAAGCTCGTGCAAGTTCATTATTTCCAATGGAGGGACGCGCACGCAACGCGCTCACGCTTTTCAGGCGCACTAGTTGAGATGGGGCTTTTGTGACCACGGGAACTGCAAACGGCTGAAGTTTGAGGAAAAAGCAATGAAAAGTACACAGGTTGGCAAACCCACTTAAAGTTAGAAATATTGGCACCGATGAGAGAATCATGCGGTGAATGTTGATCCCCCAGCTGAGATCAATCGATTGTTTTCGGAGAGAGTGCTGAAAGACTCGGTGGATCAGCTGTTAAATGGCCCGAATCTCGATGCATTGCATTCACTGCGTGTTTAGCGCAAATAGACTCTAAATGTAAAATCTAACAGTGTATAGATCTTTGCCAAAGAAGCTCAACTTTACTAAGTTTAAACTGAAACTTCGGCTCATGACAAAGTATGGTACTGTCCAGGTGGTCATCGCGAGAATCCTGCTCTGCGCCGCTTATATATTGGGTCGGCTGACTCGCCTGCTTTTTTCCACAGCAAAATGTAAATCAGCGCATAACAAGACCGAGCATTTAAAATGTCACAAACCAAAACCTTTAAAGAGTGGTAGAAGTGAGACTTCTTCCTATCTTTTGTCCGTTCTTTCTGGTTATTATATTGACATGTATAAAAACAATAGTGCAAAATGCATATTTCTTACTGCAATGCTTCATTTTTGTTTGATGCAAACCATAGATTTTTTTTCTAATAATGTAACAGTAGGACTTTTTCAAGCACATTCATTACAGCATGATAATGTAATTCATTGTTAATATTATTGTCATCATCGACATCATTAATATTTTATAATTATTAGACATTTATTTTGGAATTATTGCACAAATATCAATAAGTCATAACAGAATTAGATAGTTGTTTCTGGTTTTAGTTAGTCCTGATTGATGTTGTTTTCAAATACAATAAATCCCCTAATATACAATTTGCAGTGGTGCTCATTCATTTTAGGTGGGTGCTCCTAAATTTTTTATGGTGCTCCTAAAATTTTTAAAGTTGGGAGCACCAGTGCTACCAAATAAAAAAGTTAATTTCAAGCCCTGCATTAGACAAAGGCTATTTTTTTTATTAATTGTTCTGTCATTTATTTACAGTGTAAAAATTATGTATGTTCAAATGTCAAAATTTTACTTATTTTTAAGCACAAAGAAAGAAATGGACTATTGTTTGTTTTTAATATTATTTTGTGCTGTAATAATTGGTTACTGAGCAGCAAAAAATAACACTTTAAAATAAGGAGTTTTCATGTTATTTTTCTAAACTAGTAGTGTTTTGAAAGTAATAAATGCATAATAATCGTGATAACCGTGAAACCGTGATTATTTCTCAGACTATAATCGTACAACCAAAATCTATAATCGTTGCATCCCTATTCTCCTCCCTTTTTTGCTGATGCAAAAAATGGTCTGATCCGTGACTCAAATCCATAGTGTGATCCGAACCGTTAGACTTGTGATCCGTTACAGCACTACAAGATCCCCAAAGAAAATAGAAAGAGTTTATCCGATTAGTCAATTACAGTGGTAGATTAATGGATTATTAAAATAATCAATAGCTGCAGTCCTAAAACACACCAGCAGTATTTCTACAATGCTCAATCTTTATCACTGGGTTTGAGTCATAATAACAGAGTCGGTTTGGATCATTTAGAGATGCAGATGAATCTGTCATGAGTTTTCCATTCCTCGGATGATCTCAGTTTCTGACATGATATTACGTTACATTTACATAACATTACATTACAGCAGAGACTGAAGGCGTGGGTCAAACGGACCAATCAAAACAGCAGTCAACAGGTTTGCAGAACGATGGCGAGGATGTTACGCAAACACACAACACACACACAGCAAGAGAGAGATCTACACTATATATACTCACAACAGACAGACTGACTGACTGAGTGTTCATTCACCTGTTTTATTTTCTTCATCAATCAATCCAAACTGTTAATCAATTCAGCAACCTGTACCTGTTTGTGAAAACTATTTGAAAAATATTATCATTCATTCATTTATTTTCCTTAGGCTTAGTCCCTTATTTATCAGAGGTCACCACAGTGGAATGAACCGCCAACTATTCCAGCATATGTTTTACACAGCAGATGCCCTTCGAGCTGCAACCCAGTACTGGGAAACACCCATACACACTCATTCTCTCTCTCACACACACACACACACACACACACACACACACACACACACTCATACACTACGAACAATTTTGTTGTATAGGGGATACCACATGTATAGGGGAATTGGGTGTTTCAGAAATGCCAACTGACCCAGCCGAGGCTTGAACCAGCGACCTTCTTGCTGTGAGGCGATCGTGCTACCCACTGCGCCACCATGACGCCCATGCCACAAAAATATTATCATTTAATAATATTATTAAATACATAAAATATGCATAAATAAATAAATAAAGCTACAAAAAAGCTCTCTGAAATAAAATGACAATAAAAATGTTTACATTTAGGTACTAGCATTACTAAAAACTAATTCTGTTAAACAATTTATTGCATCCAAAATATAACTTTGTATTTACTAATTGCTTTGCAGACATCAAATCCTGGTTCACCTCAAACTTCCTGAAATTAAATGACAATAAAACTGAACTTCTGCTTATAGGTACACGATCCACTTTAAACAAATCACATAGCTTTTCTATTCCCACAGATGATTCTGTCATCACCCCCTCACCTCAGGTTAAGAGTCTGGGGGTCATCTTCGACAGCACCCTATCATTTAGTGCACATGTTAATAATGTCACCCGGTCCGCTTATTTCCACCTTCGAAATATAAATCGCTTGCGTCCTTCCCTCACACCTCATTCAGCTGCCATTCTTGTTTATAGTTTAGTCACATCCCGTTTAGATTACTGTAATTCCCTTCTGTTTGGCCTCCCTAATAAAACTCTTCATAAATTACAACTGGTACAAAACGCTGCAGCCCGTATTATCACAAAAACCCTCCATCTGTCACATCACACCCATTCTACAACAGCTTCACTGGCTTCCCATCTTTTTCAGAATCAATTATAAAATACTTCTTCTCACTTTTAAAGCCATCCACAATCTTGCTCCTCCATACCTTACTAGTCTTGTTCATATCGCCACACCTTCTCCAACACTCAGGTCTTCTTCTTCCATTCACCTCACTGTTCCCTCTGTCCGCCTTGTCACCATGGGGAGCAGATCCTTCAGCCACTCTGCTCCTCAGCTTTGGAATTCACTTCCACCTGATCTCCGTAATTTAGACTCTCTTTCACAATTTAAATCCAAACTCAAAACACATCTGTTTAGAACAGCTTATTCTCTTTAACCCGACTGCATTTTTAATATTTGTATTGTATTCTATTGACTTTTATTGTGTTTTTATTTGAACTGATTGTTCTTGCTGTCATGTACGGTGAGCTTGAGTGTCATGAAAGGCGCCTTTAAATAAAATGCATTATTATTATTATTATTATTTACATGTTTGTTTCTAAATATTTATATTATATTATTATATACTTTGCATAATTATGTATGTAAATAAAATACAAATAAATAAAATACACATAAATAATCAAATACATAAATAAATAAATAAAATACAAATATATAAACAATTTACAAATAAATAAAATACAAATAAAATACAAGATATAAATGCATATAATGCAAATAAATAGTAAAATACAAATATATAAATAAATTACAAATAAATAATTTACAAATAGTAAAATTACAAATTAATTAATAATAAAATATAAATAAACAAAATAATAAATAAGTACATAAAATTAATAAGTAAATTCATTCATTCATTTTCTTTTCGGCTTAGTCCCTTTATTAATCAGGGGTCACCACAGCGGAATGAATCGCCAACTATTCCACCATATCTTTTACACAGCGGCCGCCTTTTCAGCTGCAACCCAGTACTGTGAAACACTCGTACACACTCACAAGCTGACATTATCTTCAGCAGCTCAAAAACGGCTAATGGACAGACGGCTGCTTCTCACTCAGGGCTGCTGTTATGCTAATGAGGGAGAGATGGGCCCTAGTGGGCGGGGCTTTCCCCCTCTGATGACACGTGCAAAAGGAGAATGCCAATCAAAGTGCTTCATTCATCAAGTCTGATTATAACAAATACAATTAATTCATGTTAAGCATTAGAGGCTGGATATATTCACACACTGCTGACGCACAACTGTGTTTAAACCCTTTATAATGGTACTTTTTGCCTAATAGGTGCCCTTTAAGCCACTTTTTAGACATCATGTCCACTTCTATCTGATGTTTGGTCTTTTTCTAAATGAGTCCTCCTGTTCTCACATGTAAATATCAGCCGTGTTGAAGCTGCTATGAAATGTGTTTCCGGGAAGAGCCCAATATAACTCCTTCCAAACTGTCCTATAAAAACCAGTGAGGTACACACGTACACACACACCCCTGCAGGAGCCAATCACAGCGTCTGGACAGGGACACACTCTGCTGGATTCAGTTTCATTTCACAGACTTGAACACAATGTACTTCATTAATGTTGAAACACAGGAGTCGTTATGAGCCACTGTTTAACAGAACAATGAAGGATCAGACTGGAGTGCATATAATCTTAATTAAAATAATAATAATTACTGCTGGAACTGTGGGATATAGTAAAAAAAAAAAAAAAAATATATATATATATATATATATATATATATATATATATATATATATATATATATATATTATATATATATATATATATATATATATATATATATATATATATATATATATATATATATATATATTGGATGGTTTGTTCTGTAGACTATCGAAACAAAATATTGCTTAAAGGGGCTAATACATATATATTAGGCATGGGCCGGTATAAGATTCTGACGGTATGATAACCTTGGATAAAAATATCACGATTTCACGGTATTGTGATTACAGCTCTAAAATATATTCTTTTTAAATGTCTGAGTAAAAAACTTAAAGTTTTTTCCCCTTTGAACACAATATATTTTATTTTGAGAAACATTTATAATATTTTGGAGCAGTAAACGTGCCAGGCTAAATAATGAAAATGAATCATTGACTTCTGCTGTCTTTATTAGTTTCAAAAATGCAGATTTGTTTACAATTTAAAATGGCTTCTTTGGGTATCCTTTCTGCTGGAGATGCTGTTGTTAAACAAAAAATGTAAATAAAAAAAATCTTACAGATACCTTAGGAACGGTATTAGAGAAAATTTTGGAGGTATGAAAACCTTGATTTTTCCAAACCGGGGTATACCTTGAAAAAGGTTATCGTCCCATGCCTAATATATAATTCTTTTAAGTTTACTATATGTAATTTTGCTCCGGTTCCTCTACAAGTCCAAAAACATGTGGCACAGGTGAATTGGGTTGGGTAAACTGAATTGTCCGTAGTGTATTTGTGTGAATGAGTGTGTGAATCTTTCCCAGTGATGGGTTGCAGCTGGAAGGGCATCTGCTGCGTAAAACATATGCTGGATAAATTGGCGGTTCATTTCACTGTGGCAACCCCAGACTAATAAAGGGACTAAGCCGAAAAGAAAATGAATGAATGTGTAATTTCATGTTTAAAGATATAAGTGAAGATCTGGAACAGAATATTTGTTTTATCAGTTTTTTAAATTGGGAAGTTTTCATAAAGAAAATTAGTTTAAAATAATACATTTGCATTTTATTTATTATGTATTTTTTATGTACTTTATTATTTTGTTTATTTACTTATTAAATGGGTGACTCAGTGGCGCAGTAGGTAGTGCTGTCGCCTCACAGCAAGAAGGTCGCTGGTTCGAGCCTCTGCTGGGTCAGTTGGTATTTCTGTGTGGAGTTTGCATGTTCTCCCTGCGTTGGCGTGGGTTTCCTCTGGGTGCTCCGGTTTCCCCCACTTTCCAAAGACATGCGCTATAGGGGAATTGGGTAAGCTAAAATTGTCCGTAGTATATGTGTGTGAATGAGAGTGTATGGGTGTTTCCCAGTGATGGGTTGCAGCTGGAAGAGCATCCGTTGCATAAAGCATATGCTGGATAACATGGATAAGTTATTTATTATTTTCATTCAATCAGTTGATTGAATGAATGAACTCCAATCACTGACTTCCTTAAATATGGATTACTCTTACCTTACTTATATGTACCTACCAGTCTCACATCATACGTTGTAAACGTCAATGGCACATAAGGTGCATTCAACAGCCACCAAAAGTAAGTGAATGGAGTTATAATTTAAAAATTACAAATATTTCTGTTAATAAAACACTTGGATCTGCTGCATAAGACATGCATTAACCACCTGTCAGCAGTGATCGGTGAACCCCTCACTCACGCACACATACCTATATCTCATAGGATGCTACTGTACAGACATATATATATATATACAGGGAGTGCAGAATTATTAGGCAAGTTGTATTTTTGAGGATTAATTTTATTATTGAATAACAACCATGTTCTCAATGAACCCAAAAAACTCATTAATATCAAAGCTGAATATTTTTGGCAGTAGTTTTTAGTTTGTTTTTAGTTTGAGCTATTTTAGGAGGATATCTGTGTGTGCAGGTGACTATTACTGTGCAGAATTATTAGGCAACTTAACAAAAAAACAAATATATCCCCATTTCAATGATTTATTTTCACCAGTGAAACCAATATAACATCTCAACATTCACAAATATACATTTCTGACATTCAAAAACAAAACAAAAACAAATCAGTGACCAATATAGCCACCTTTCTTTGCAAGGACACTCAAAAGCCTGCCATCCATGGATTCTGTCAGTGTTTTGATCTGTTCACCATCAACATTGCGTGCAGCAGCAACCACAGCCTCCCAGACACTGTTCAGAGAGGTGTACTGTTTTCCCTCCTTGTAAATCTCACATTTGATGATGGACCACAGGTTCTCTATGGGGCTCAGCTCAGGTGAACAAGGAGGCCATGTCATTAGTTTTTCTTCTTTTAGACTCTTTCTTGCCAGCCACGCTGTGGAGTACTTGGACGCGTGTGATGGAGCATTGTCCTGCATGAAAATCATGTTTTTCTTGAAGGATGCAGACTTCTTCCTGTACCACTGCTTGAAGGTGTCTTCCAGAAACTGGCAGTAGGACTGGGTGTTGAGCTTGACTCCATCCTCAACCCGAAAAGGCCCCACAAGCTCATCTTTGATGATACCAGCCCAAACCAGTACTCCACCTCCACCTTGCTGGCGTCTGAGTCGGACTGGAGCTCTCTGCCCTTTACCGATCCAGCCACGGGCCCATCAAGACTCACTCTCATTTCATCAGTCCATAAAACCTTAGAAAAATCAGTCTTGAGATATTTCTTGGCCCAGTCTTGACGTTTCAGCTTGTGTGTCTTGTTCAGTGGTGGTGGTTTTTCAGCCTTTCTTACCTTGGCCATGTCTCTGAGTATTGCACACCTTGTGCTTTTGGGCACTCCAGTGATGTTGCAGCTCTGAAATATGGCAAAACTGGTGGCAAGTGGCATCTTGGCAGCTGCACGCTTGACTTTTCTCAGTTCATGGGCAGTTTATTTTGCGCCTTGGTTTTTCCACACGCTTCTTGCGACCCTGTTGACTATTTTGAATGAAACGCTTGATTGTTGGATGATCACGCTTCAGAAACTTGGCAATTTTAAGAGTGCTGCATCCCTCTGCAAGATATCTCACTATTTTTGACTTTTCGGAGCCTGTCAAGTCCTTCTTTTGACCCATTTTGCCAAAGGAAAGGAAGTTGCCTAATAATTATTCACACCTGATATAGGGTGTTGATGTCATTAGACCACACCCCTTCTCATTACAGAGATGCACATCACCTAATATGCTTAATTGGTAGTAGGCTTTCGAGCCTATACAGCTTGGAGTAAGACAACATGCATAAAGAGGATGATGTGCTCAAATTACTCATTTGCCTAATAATTCTGCACTGCCTGTATATATATATATATATATATATGAAAATACAAATTTTCAAGAAATATTATATATTTTTTGAGAATGTTTTGTGACTCCAGTCCCTGAAGTTCTTCTGTCCTGTCCTATTCAGACACACACACAAACAAACACTTATTTGTTTTATTTCGGCTAGAATAAAAGCAGTTTTTAATTTTTTAAACACCATTTTAAGGTCAATATTATTAGCCCCTTTAAGCTATTTTTTTTTTCAATAGTCTCCAGAACAAACCATCATTATACAATAACTTGCCTAATTACCCTAACCTGCCTAGTTACCCTAATTACCCTAGTTAAGCCTTTAAATGTCACTTTAAGCTGTATAGAAGTGTCTTGAAGAATATCTAGTCTAATATTATTTACTGTCATCATGGCAAAACATAAAATAAGTCAGTTATTGGAGATGAGTTATTAAAACTATTATGATTAGAAATGTGTTGAAGAAATCTGCTCTCCGTTAAACAGAAATTGGGGAAAAAAATCAACAGGGGGGCTAATAATTCAGGGGGGCTTAATAATTCTGACTTCTACTGTATGTCATAGCTCATAGGACGCTACTGTACAGACTGTATAATCTCTCCCTTTACCCCTTAAACAAACTCTCACCAGAAACAATCTGCACTTTTACATTTACAAAATACTTAATTCTGTCTGATTTATCTACCCAAGTCGGCATGAATCTGTGTGTCTTCAGGTTTAAAAAGTGGAAGTGAAGCAAGTTTACTTAATTTTGTAAATTGATTTCCACTTTAATAAAAAATATATTAAACAAACTCTATTAACGTAATCATTTAGAAGAAAAAAGCATGTTTTACTGTAGTTTTTAGAGCTAGGGCGCAGCTGTTTTGGAATATCGATGTGTCTGACGTCACAGGGTTGGTTTCGTTCCCACAGATACAGTGGAAGTAAAGGACTGAACACGGAGACTGGAAAGCCTAATTTAACCCAATGCGTCAGTTTGTGGACATGGAGCTGCTGCAAATACAAGCATTAAATGTGTGTCTAATTAGGGCTGCTCGATTATGGGGGAAAATCATAACCAGGATTATTTTATAATAGTCATAATAGTAATCACGATTATTCAAAATAATTACTGTTGAAGTCAAAATTATTTGCCCTCCTGTGAATATATATATTTTATATATATATATATAAATATTTCCCAAATGATGTTTAACAGATTCAGGAATTTTACACAGTATTTCCTATTATACTTTTTCTTCTGGAGAAAGTCTTATTTGTTTTATTTGGTTAGAATAAAAGCAGGTTTAAATATTTTGAAGCCTATTTTAAGGTCAATATCATTAGCCCCCTTAAAGGGTCACGAAACACCAAAACACATGTTTTGAGCTGTTGACAGTCATATATGTGTCCCACTCTGCTATAAACACTATTAGGACACATATATTGCACTAAAAAGTGAAAATTGGTTGTTTTTGCGTTATTTTGAGCAAATTCGTTCTTCCGGTTTGAAACGAATTTTTGAAGCTACGTCACGGCCATGAGATACATAGGGGTAAATCCACCCAGGAGAGTGGCTGTCTGTCTTTTCGAGGACATTCTGACGTATGTGGGTGTGCGGCATTAATTAATGACAAAGACGTGCTTCAAACCAATCAGCGCGCTCTATTGTGTATGACGCGAAACTTCATTAATATGCATGATAGCTCCGGAGACTGTTTACCTGTTTACACTGTACAGACGGCAGAGAGACGCCACGTTGTGTTGCCAAAACAAGTGAAAGAACAAGAATTTGAAGACAAGAGTCGTCGGTTTTGCGTTTATTAGTGTGCTGCAACAAGGTTTTGTTTTCATTTTCCCTCTATGAGAGAGCAGCTGGACTCACGTGTGGATTACAGTGCACGCGACAGAAACGCGTTTGTAAGGAACATTTTTACCCGAGAGCTTTTCGCATCTGGAAATGGTGAAATCCAGATTTGCTGCTCGTCTCCTTTTTGTTCTGTCGCTACAGATTAGGTAAGTGTGTGCGATCAGTGCTCTTTGTTTAACCCAGATTACAAAGTTTGTCGTATTTTCAGCTAGTGCTCTTTCAGTTTTTAAAGACAGACCTCAGTCAAAATGATTGAGTTACTAAGTTTGCAGTATGTTAATATCACTGCAATATTACAGTACAATATTATAGACTGAAAGATCCGCTGTAAATGCTGCTCTCTGAGTGTAAACATGTAAACACAAACTATTCCCGTCGTGCAGGATTTTCGCTGCATTTTGTGACAGGATAGCCTATACAGACACGGCTTTCTGACGCTACCTACCGAGTACATAAGTTACAGAGAAATGCGGAGGATTTTTTTTCTCTCATTCGCCATGCGTATCAAATCAGCCTCTCTCTGTTTGTTTTGCCTGTGAAACTAAGCGCGCACCCAAATGGAAACGCCCTTCTATGCATATCTTACCCTCTTTCCCTCCCCCGACACTCCCACACTTCCAGAGCTGGACACGCCCAACTTTCCTGACTTTTTTCAAAACAGAGGTGTGAAAACACCCTGCTGAGACAGGGGGTTTCGTGGCCCTTTAAGCAATATTTTTTTTTGATTGTCTGCAGAAAAAACTACTGTTATACAATGACTTGCCTAATTACCCTAATTAAGCCTTTGAATCGCACTTTGAAAAATATCTAGTCAAATATTATGTGCTGTCTGCTAGGCATGGGTCGATAACCGTTTTCAAGGTATACCGCGGTTTGAAAAAGTCGAGGTTATCATACCGCCAAAGTTTCTCTAATATCGTTCCTAAGGTATGTGTAAGATTTTTTTTTTTACATTTTTTTTAACAACAGTATCTCCAGCAGAAAAGATATCTAAAGATGCCATTTTAAATGTGTGTTTTTGAAACTAATGAAGACAGCAGAGGTCAATGATTCATTTTCATTATTTAGCCTGGCACGTTTACTGCTTTAAAATATTATAAATGTTTCTCAAAATAAAAAAGGGGAAAACTTTTAGTTTTTTACCCCGACATTTAAAAGGAATATATTTTAGGGCAGTAATCACAATACCGTGATATTTTTATCCAAGGTTATCATACCGTCAGAATCTTCTACCGGCCCATGCCTACTGTCTGCATAGCAAAGATAAAAGAAATCAATTATTAGAAATGAGTTATTAAATCTATTATGTTTAGAAATGGGGTGAAAAAAAAATTCCATTAAACAAAAATGGGGGGGGGGGAATAATTCAGGTGGGCTAATAATTCTGACTTTAACTGTATATATACAGTTATTTTCCTCCCTGTAAATAAGGAAAGGGAAATAAATACAATAGAATAAAAATATGAAACAAACTGCTTTAAGCATCTTCACTGTAAGAAAAAAACTTGAATTATAGCTAAAGCAGTCCTTCAGTCAAGAGCAGTGAGGGATTTTCTCCTTTGGTTGTTTAATTATTGATAAAAACATTCGACGGTTCGGTTCTGTTACAATTATTATGCCATCGATTCGGTTCAATTCCATATCTCGATGCATCATGGTGCATTGACGATGCTTTCCATACATAATTAGATTTTTTCTTCACAACACAATTTTTTTTTATTAAAATCGTTAATTATATTAATATTTATATACTATTTGTAATACAATTTTCCCCTTAATACAAGCAGTAAGATATATGTACTGTACCTTTAATTTGACCTGCTAAAAAAAACACTCTTTTTTGAATGTTTCAAACAAAACCCCAATACATGCATAGAAGACAACGTGAGCATTTATAGCAAATAAACTAATGTAAATATTATCCCGCTTGCTTTTTGAGCTCTGTCAAACGAGGTCTTATACCCCTATGACTGGTCATGGTCTTCACCCACTCAACAGAAAGGGCTGCGATTGGCTATAGAAATGAAAGCACTGTTTACCGATGAGTGACGCGGGAAGAGCAGCCGCGGTTACAGTCTATATGCGCATAATGCACTGTTATCACAGGTAATCCATAATAGACACAGTTAGGGCTGGACAATAATTCGATATCAATATATATCGCGATAGAATTTTTTTCAATAACGATGATATGATTTTTGAACCCATTTCCGATATTTCGATATAAATTTGCATATATATAAATAGATATATTATTATTTATATAAGATCTTATACATGTATTACTTGTCACTGAATGACGTTTAGTGCTCAGCCGTCAGAAAGAGCGTGATCTGATCTCACTTACGTGATGACGAACAACACAGACACGCTGCCAGCGCTCAGCAC
Organism: Danio kyathit; assembly: GCA_903798195.1. Lineage (NCBI taxonomy): Eukaryota > Metazoa > Chordata > Actinopteri > Cypriniformes > Danionidae > Danio > Danio kyathit. The sequence goes on from LR812538.1 coordinate 62,491,488, forward strand.
AGCAGGTGGTTAAGCTGCGCCGCAAAAAGTTTTAGCTACAAAAGGAGTGCTCTGAATACATATGACATGCAGACGAAATAGTTGATAAGAAAGGAAAGACTAATGCAGTGGTGTAGAAGTGGTTCAGTTCAGTAAAGTTAGCAACAGATTCGCAGATTCGTCTTTTCCGGATCAATAACTCATGACCGAAACATTGTTCCTTCACAAATAGCACATTTTTTTCAACGGTCGCAATGCATACAACCACCTACAACCTTATTTTCCTAAAAATGAGCTTTCCTACGCGCTGGACGCATTATATTGATCTCTATGCGCAGGCGGCAAAGAGACCGATCCTTAGGGACCGTCAACAAAGAGCAAAACGCAAAAACCAATACTACAAAAGCTGTCAATAACTTCCCTCTAACTCATTATACTGCCATCAAACTCAGATCACACGTCACTGCTGTCCTGCTGGTAAGACTACAACACTTATTTTTCTAAAAAACTATTTTGCATATTTTTTATGAATTTTTATTATCAAACATATTCAATAACTGTACTGTAAATTACTGTACTCTCACCAAATTCAGTTCACACATCACTGCTGTCCTGCTGGTTATACTACAAAACTTATTTTTCTAAAAAAACTATTTTGCATATTTTTTATGAATTTTTGAGCTTTATTTATTTGATAGTTTATTTCACATTTCTTGCTTGTATAGGCTAAATACAAATAAAAAGTGAACAAATTTTTTTGTACTGTTTTATTTTAAAAAAAAGTTATAAGAGTCTGGAGGTATTATCGACTTTGCAAATTCACTTTGCAGACATTTGTAGGTACAGACATCCATTGTGTGCGTTCTTGGCAGTTTTTCCTTTCTTTTTAATATTGTCCATATCGATATCGGAATTATATCGTATCGACCGAAATAAAAAAATATATCGTGATATAAATTTTTGCCATATCGTCCAGCCCTAGACACAGTGGACAAAACTCGCACCTCAGGCACGCTCGTGTCTGGATCCACAAGTATAACTTTAACAGCCAAGAGGAAAGGAAAAGTTACCTCACAAAACACGCCAGTGGGTCAAATGTTTTTTTTTTTTTTTTTTTTTACTACTACTATATTGTGTGCTGTTTTTTTTTTAATTATATATGCATGTTACTTTTTTATGTAAACTTTATAAATGCTTTGGCAATACATTTGTAAAATTTGTCATGCCAATAAAGCAACTATTGAATTGAATTGAATTGAATTGAGAGAGAGAGAGAGAGAGAGAGAGAGAGAGAGAGAGAGAGAGAGAGAGAGAGAGAGAGAGAGAGAGAGAGAGAGAGAAACAGCATTTCTCCCTAGCAGTGAATTAGCGGCTCGTGTGCTGTATCTTCATCAGTGTCAATGAAAGACTTTCCAGCAAGACTCACAAGTAGTTGAACTGTGCATAATTATCTACCTTATCTACCATAGTATTCTACTGCGACATCGCGCATAGGAGATAAATGACATCAGTACGTAATAACTGGTTATGATCTATTACTGAACCGATATCGAACTGCCCCTTTCTGCATCGCGGTGCACCAAAGAAACAATTAATATTGACCCCCTAGTCGACAGCAGGAATATTGCACGGTCACTTTAAAAGCTGTGCGGTTCTGATTAATGGTTTCTCTTTCACATGTCTTTTGATTCTCAACTCGTTTGTTTATTACACAAATGAGGCATAATATGAATAATCACCAAACTTCATTGACACCTATTTGACCATTAAAGTGCTCACATTAAAAAAAGACCTGTCTCTTGTGCCACTCTGCACAAAACCTGCCACACACACTTAATCAACTCAAAGCCGAACAGCTTATAGAATCAGCTCAAGTGTTTCTGGCGCCAAATAATACATTGTAATGAATTTTAGAACGTCACGATCAATCAGCAACAATGTATCAATCAATCAGTTACAATGTAGCATTGTGCTGTAGAATTCCATCACGTCACACCAGCAGCAAATAGAATACTATAGATGAAGGCTGCATTTACACAACAACCAACAGGTAAATAAAGAAAAAACACTACGGACGGACGGACGGACGGACGGACGGACAGAGAGACAGACAGACAGACAGACAGACAGACAGACAGACAGACAGACAGACAGACAGACAGACAGACAGACAGACAGACAGACAGACAGACAGACAGACAGACAGACAGACAGACAGACAGACAGACAGACAGACAGACAGATAGACAGATAGATAGATAGATAGATAGATAGATAGATAGATAGATAGATAGATAGATAGATAACCCCAACAGTTGAGTTAAAAATAGTGATTCAAATGTAATTATTACAATTAAACTCTAGCGATGGGTTTGTCCATATTTCACCCAACATTAGCTTACAACAACCCATTTTCAGAATGTATCTATTAGGCACGGGACGATAACCGTTTTCAAGGTATACCGCGGTTTGGTTTAGGCAAGGTTTTAAAACCGCCAAAAATTTCTGCTTTACTGTTAATAAGGTATGTGTAAGATTTTTTATTTATTTTTTATTTTTTTTTGGTTTGTTTGTTTTTTAGGACAACAGTATCTCCAGCAGAAAACATATCCAAAGATGCCGTTTTAAATCGTAAAGAAATCTGTGTTTTTAAAACAAGAGCAGAAGTCAATGATTCATTTGAACTATCTAGCCTGACATATTTTACATGTTTCTCAAAATAAAATATAGTGTTCAATGTGGAAAAAAGTTGTTGTTTTTTACCCAGACATTTAAAAAGAACTTATTTTAGAGTAGTGATCACAGTACTGTCATACCGTGAAATCGTGATATTTTTATCCAAGGTTATCATACCATCAGAATCTTATACCGGCCCATGCCTAGTATCTATAAGACAGACAGATATAGCGTATAGACAGATATTGACTTTATATTTACAGTCAAGAGAATCAATAAATAAAACCAGCTCTCCATCACGTGTCCTGCGTGACGTGGCTTCCTGCTCCATTACAAACAATTCAGCATGTGTGAATCCGATCAATCGTGTGTGAATAACACAACTTAAAAAAAAAAAAAAAAAAAAAAAAGCAATAAAAAAAAACACACTGAGGTAGGGATGGGCGATATGGCCTAAAATCCATATTGCGATATACATTGCAGCCTCTTGCGATAACGATATATATTGCGATATATAAATTATAATAGAACCATTTCAGAACAGGTTACATAGACCCTTAGGAAAGCCAAACTGCTATTTTCTTTTAAGAAATAAAGAAACGTTGCATGTCGTTTTGAGAACATTTATTGTGCAAAAGCAAAACTGTAATTAAACAACACAATGTTGCAGATAAATAAACTAAATGTAGTGCCTTTTAGAAAGAAAGACTTTTCTTTTAAGTCCTTGGTTCCTAAATGCCAAGTTGCAGAGAACAAAAAAACTGGTGTCTTTTAGTTAAGGAACTTACACTGTACTGAAATTACTTCCAGTTTTAATTAGTCAAATAAAATTGTGTATTGCAGATACTTTAAATAAAAACAAATTTCAAACCTGCAGCCTAAGGTAAAGCATTTGGTTTTTAAACATTTTGATCTCCTAATGAAATTAAAACTGGTGTCTTGTTAATAAAGGAACGGACACTGTGAATTAGGGCTATACTTCCAGTATTAGGCATGGCTATTTTAAATAAAGAAAATTCTTTCATTCTTTCCTTCTGCCCCAAAGTAACACCATCTTTTCTATATAACTTTAATGACCTTTCAGCAACAGAATAATTTCTTATTGTTTTCTTATTCTTATTTAACAAAATAAAAAAAAAAGTTTGTTTCTTTTCAGTGAGCACCACTGACAGATCAAATCTGCTTTCTTTCTTTCTCTCCCTCTCCCTCTGTCTGCTGCAGTGTTGGTGCTGCTAAGAGATTAAGATGCACCAGCCAAAGTTTGCGTATAAAGTAATGCAAAAATGAATACAATTAATATTGAAAGCAAAAGCAGAATCTCGGACATGTCCGGTTGGTAAAGTCTAGATTGGATAGGCGGCCGGCCGGAAATGCGATATGCACATTAATATAGCGGCATTTTTATTTACTTTCACGTCAAGCGGTCTTTACATTGTTTTGTATACGTTGCTAAGCAATGCATGGCACCGAATGGGGTAAAGTCTAGATTGGATACGCGGCCGGCTTTGCTCTTAATTTCGCGGGTAGATTGCGTCATCAAACATGCATTATCGCGATAGTGCAATAGAATTAAAATCTCTATCGTAGGCCAATTTTGTATCGTTTATATCGCATATCGTTTATATCGCCCATTACTACACTGAGGTGTTGTAACCCAGCGTTAGGTCAAACGTGGATTTTCAATTAAACCTAAATGACACTTTTTAAACACAACGGTAGGATCTGTCCATATTAAAGTTACCCTATGTTAAGTTATAATATAAAAAAATAGCAACTACTTCAAAATCAATGTTATACACATAGAGGTAAAGTTGGTTTTATATTCGCACATTCAGTCATTTAGAAGTCTCTATATTGTTTACTATGTTACTTTGAATATTCGATCGAAAGTAGCATGCAAGTGTGACTTCAAAACAACATTAACAATATCAAAATGACTGTGAACAATGTTGTACTTTAATAATCATTGGCTGCTAATATGATTTCCCTACTTAGAATTTGCAAAAATATCATATTAGCAGCAAATGACTATCAAAATACAACATTGTTCACAGTGAATTAAATAATGCTAATGTTGTTTTAAGTCATACTTAAATGCAATTTCTAACTGAATATTCAAATTAGCGTAGTAAACTAAATAGGGACTGTTAAAACGAACGAATATAAATATGATTTCCCTATTTAGAATTTGCAAAGAATACTTTTCTGAAATTATATTATTAAGGAGAAAGTCTGAATGTGTGAATATAAAACCAACTTTACCTCAATTTTATACACATGCATGATTACACTATACGCGTGACCCTAAACGTAAATATAAATCTATGTCAATGTAAACATTTATAAGATCTGCCCATATTAGACCCAACGTTGAGTTACTAAAAAATATTAATGATGAATACATAAATAAGAAAGCCCAGTTATGACTACAGTAGCAGCCACAATACAATTTACAATAAACATTCACTAAATAAAATTAAAAACTTTTCTCGTTTCAGAGAAAAATACTGCACACAACCTGCCACACACACTTAATCAATTCAAAGCAGAACAGCTTTTAGAATCAGCTCAACTGTTTCTGGTCCCAAATGATACATTGTAACGAATTTTAGAACGTCACGATCAATCAGCAACAATGTGTCAATCAATCAGTTACAATGTAGCATTCTATTATTCAAAGGCGGAGCAGAATTCCATCACGTCACACCAGCAGCAAATAGAATACAGCTCAACAGATGAATGCTGCATTTACACAACTAACAGGTAAATAAAGAAAAAACACTACAGACAGACAGACAGATAGATAGATAGATAGATAGATAGATAGATAGATAGATAGATAGATAGTAGATAGATAGATAGATAGATAGATAGATAGATAGATAGATAGATAGATAGATAGATAGATAGATCAACGTTGGTTACAATATAATGAACAACCCCAGCAGTTGAGTTAATATTGTGATTTTAATAATTACACTTAAACTCTAGCGTTGGGTTTGTCCATATTTCACCCAATGTTGGCTTACGACAAGCCAGCCTTTTTCAAAATGTATCTACAGACATATGTATAGACAGATATTGACTACATATTTACAGTCAAGGGAATCAATAAATAAAACCTGCTCTCCATCACGTGTCCTGCGTGACGTGGCTTCCTGCTCCACTACAAATAATTTAGCATGTGTGAATCCGATCAACCGTGTGTGAATTACACAACTTAAAAAAAAAAAACACTGGGGTGTTGTAACCCAGCGTTGGGTTAAACATAGAGTTCAATGAAATCTAAATGACACTTTTTAAACAGCGGTAGAATCTGTCCATATTTAACCCAACGAAAAGTTATAAAAACCCAGCAACTATTTTAAAATCGACTTTATAAACATGCATTATTACACACTATACGTGTGACCCCGAATGTAAATATGAACATATATATGATCTGTCAACATTAGACCCAACTTTAAGTTACTAAAACCCAGCATTTGTTTAATAGAATGAAAGAAACTTGATAATCGACTTTATGATTACACTACGCGCGTGACCCCGAATGTAAATATACAGACAGTACGTGTGTTAACAGGCTTAACTAGCAGTGCTAATCTACAGTTCAACACCCAGCAGACGTGACAGAGAACTGGTCAGAAAGATGAACCGACCTCCTATGCATCCAGCCAGAAAGTCCATCCCCGCGTCAAGGACTGATTCGGGATCAGTCGAGCTGCTTAATTTGAGTTTATTTCCTCAGGCCTGTCCGGTGAGCTGCTGGTGGTTAGTATAATGTTGGTGCTGCGGTAACTCTGCGCTCACTGAAACTCACTAATCGGCAGTGGAAAATTTCAGCTAGTAGCTAGACTAGCACCTGCTGTTTGGTGTGTATGTATGTATCTTATGTGTGTGTGTGTTTGATGGGTGTCGGGAGAGGTGTGTGTGCGCACGCCCAATCCAGAGCCGCGGATTTAAAAAGATTCCTGTTCCTCCTGTTCGGCGTCATGCGCATGCGCGCTGTGTTCCGCGTTCGCGCTTTGCTGGATTCTGTTGTTAAAGGGACAGTTCACCCCAAAAAACGAAATCTGCTCATTAAATTTAATTTAACACTATTGTGGATTTATGGATCAAAAATAACTCGAGCACCATTTTAACAGCAGGAAAAGCTTAACAATGTTTTTTTTAATCTTGAAGTTTGGTGTCTTTTTTCTAAAACAACCCCAATATTACATGATTTTCCTATTTTCATATGTTAATAAAGGCTGTACACACTTAGTTCAAGAAACTGGCTGAAAAACACAAGAAAAGGCGGCATGTAATAAACATTTATTCAATACATCCATGTGTACAAGCTTTTTTTAACACGATAATTCTTTTGACAGCACCAATAAAGATTATATACAGGCCTAACTATGTGTATAAATATGTTAAGTTTAACAACCGAACAAAAATGAAATGCAACCATACCTGCCAACATTTGGTTTGTAAATTCCGAGGGGGGTGGGGGGGGGTGTATTACGTCATACGCTAATTTGCATATTACTGACGTCATCGCGTTCTACCATTTCTGTTTGTTTAACAGCCTATGGTAAATAAATGGGGTATTTTATATTCGCACTACGCTTTATGTAAGCTTGTCAATTTAACTAAATGTATTGCTGTTTGAATACAGTATATCATTATAGATGAGTAGGGAATTTGCAGTAATCTCTCAGACGTAATATACTCAGACAAGTTCTGAAACTCTCACTTAAAACATCTCTGATTGTGAACAAGAATAAACGGTCAAATTAAATTGTTAAAATAAAGGAGAAGCAGATCGGGTTGACTGTACAAGGGAAATACCTTCAAACTGCCACCTGTTCTAAATCATTTGCCGTCCGTACGCAGAGAGGTGCTCTGCTCTCAGGCTGCAGGGGAGGGGCCGGCGGCATCATCACCCGCAGCTCGTTGAGAAGAGTAGGGTCGGTACAGTAATGGACAAACTACAGTCTATAAAAATCGCCAGTAACACACAAAAAAGTCGCTAGATTTGTCGCTAGTCGCTTTTTTGAAAATTTGTCGCTAAGTTGGCAATGCTGGCGCAAACTGAAGAGCAAGAGGGGTGAGAGGTTTGGGGAGATAGGGGTGTGCGAACTGTAGCGTGCGACCAGAAGAGCACAATCACCAAGTTTCAGCCCGGACTGTACCAAAATGCTGAGGAGCGGGGGGGGCGGGGAAATTCCGGGAGTTTACCGGGAGACAGAACAATACGGGAGACGGGTCTGAAATACGGGAGACTCCTGGGAAAAACGGGAGTGTTGGCAGGTATGAATGCAACTCTTGCAACAAAACCAGAAGGTCATTATTGTGGAGCACTTATTATTCCCCATATTTATTTAGATATCGCATATGGACCCTGAGCATGCGTCAATAGCGCCGCCACATTTGTACAGTGCTCCCAGGACAAATGTCATCCAACCGCACTAGTCAAGACAGTGTGTAATGATTGTAGACTTTAGCGCTGTGTACGGGTGTAGTAATGAGCAAACAAAGAAAACAAAGCATGAAGACAGAACATTTCATAGGTAAGATTTCGATTTTTGCGTTTTTGTGTTATGAACTTTTGTGCTGAACAAGTATTGATGATAATACAGTCTCTTACTGCACTGACCATAAGGAAAGCTCCAACTCGCACTAAATACTAGGCTTATGCTAGTTTTGTTAAATTAAATCAACAAACAATGTAAATTAAGTATGTCGATGCTAGAAACTTGTATTATTGATATTATTGTCGGCTAAGTGAACGAGTCGTTCATAACAGGAGAATCATTCACAAACGAATCGCTCCCTCTATCAGAATGAGAAGTGAAAGCAGGAGGGGGGGGAGGGGGGTGTTTCAGGACATGGATTAGATCAAATTTAACAGGGAGGGAGGATAATACATTTCCATGCACACAAACACTCACTCTTTGTCATAAATGCCCATGCGGTCACTTATTCAACAAAGTAAATAAGAGATGTAAAATTATCATTTTCGTAATTTAAAAAAATATTTGCATACTGACCACTGGGAAAACTCCCGATCATAGATATATGTATTTATGTCTATGTAAAAAGGAGCGCTACCCTGTACTAAAATGGCAGCTCAATTGACGCATTCCTTCCAATAGACAACAACAGGGTAGGCGACATCTAATGTAAATATCTATGATTATTCCCCCTTACAAAACTAAACAAATAATAATGTAGACGAAACGTCCACGATTTTGTTTCATCTGTTATTTCGTGGTGTCTGGAAGATATCCACATGGGGAAAAACTACAGTAATTTATGATAAACATGTTTTTGAAGCATATAGTAAAGTGTAGGGGAGCCCCGGGCACAAAGTAACGCATGGTTAAATGTAACACAGAGTTTTAAGGTATTTGCTCAGGGTTAACCATGACATGCTTCCGAGGTTTTCACCACAGTGTCGGCAGATAACTTCCTGCCAATTATTGAAAATGTTCCGCAAAATTTGGATGAGAAACACAGGAGAAACCATTTTTGCAGCATAAAAGTATTTTTTATTACAGTCGTTATTTTTTATTTAAAAAAAAAATCTGTGAAAGTATGTCAGTAAAATCTTATATTGTTGTGATCACCGTCGTCTAGGCTAAAAGATGGAGCCATTTTGAAATATGTATAAAACACACATGCTGCGTCCCAATCTGCATACTATCCGTCCTAAATTGTATGTGAAAATAGAATTAGTATGTCCCAAATCGTAGTATGTTGAAAAGAGTATGCCAAAAACTCCCGGATGGTTTACTATTTCCGGTCAAAATTTTAAGTGTAGAAGCGTCCATACTCTAACCGCTGATATTGCCCACAGTACATTGCGCGTTGGACGTGAATTCAATTAGAACTACAAAACGCGGGTAAAAAGTGTAAACAAACCACAAACATGATGGATGTGCGAGACCAACCGTCAAGCAGAGAGGCTTCGGTAAAGATGTTTGTTTGACTGTTAATTAATATCTAGCCCACTGGAGAATATTTAAATAGCGTCGTCTGTGTTATATTTCATCTGCAACAACAATACTGAACTGATATAAAGACGTGTTTGGACATTACCGTCTGAATGCAGAATTATCCAAAGACCTGAGGAGATTTCTCTGCATGAAAGACTCGTGAATGGGAGATTATCCTGCTGCTGCTTCTCCAATAAGGTAGGACATTAAATACCACAGAAATGTGGATGATTGACAGGGCTCTTAACTAAGCAACACAACGATCTGTGTAAAGAGGAAGTAGTATGTCCCAAAGCTTGCATACTTTTCTGCTACACACTCAAAAGTATATAATTTTCCTTCACAAAAAAGTACATACTTTTAGGGCGTAGTATAAGTATGCGAATTGGGACGCAGCAACAGTGACTGCTAGCCAGCTTTGAGGAAAACATGACAGAGCAGGGTTAGTTGTAACAGGGTGTTACAATTAAGCCACACACTGTTGGACACCAATTAAACTAACACAATAATTTTTTAATTTTGAGTGTGATGTTGAGAACTTTAAAAAAAAATAATAATAATTTTTTAATAGAAAATATTGTTTTAACAGAAAAAAAATATTTTATTGCTAATAATGCAAATAAACGCATTGTATAATAATGGATAAATGGATACTAATGCTAATAGACTCAAATGTGTTTATCCAATAAACAAAATAAATAAATAAACATACTGTGCTATGTAGAATAAAAAAGAAATGAGCCGATTACTGAGGAAATACAGCTACTATTTAAAGTAAACTGAATTTAAATTAATTGTGTGAAATCTGCCTTTATAAGCATGTGTTACAACTTAAGCCTGGTTTATACTTCTGCGTCAAGTGATCGCCGTAACCCACGGCGCAAGCCTCGCACATAGCCGTGCATTTATACTTGTGCGCGCTGTTTCTGTTTCTCTGCGATACACTTCAGAAACACTAGCTGGCAGTAGGTGTTTATGTTTCTCTGTGTCGAGTTTCTTCGCTGGTTTTTTTGTTTTTTCTGAACGCTTCCTTAATGTACAAGTGGCTCAAACTCGCTTATTTTGAGGCGGGAACCGTCGGACGTGGAACAACTTTAATCATGAGGTAAACACAAAACAACAGTCTCCATCCGGAGCTCCTTCATGGGACTCCACACTTGTAAACACTCGCTGCATCGGGCGCGCGGCTCTCACCTCCGCCCACACTCGTCAGCGCTACCAAGCCGACCAATCACAGAGCTTGCGCTACGCGTACGCGTTACATTTTTTGAGAGGTGCACTTCAACGATGCCGACGGCCACGGCGAGGGCTATGCGTCCACGCGTAGGCTGCGCCGTAGCATACGCATGCGCTTGACGCAGAAGTATAAATCGGCCTTAAATCGCCCTTAACCCCCTGTCTGTTACAACTTGCCCCGCAGGTGGGGTAAATAGTAAAATCTTTACTCCTGGCACTTTTGGCAATACTGCACAGAAACCACAGGTCCGGGGATCATATTTCCAGTGCTCATTTGTAGGAGAGGCTTGTGTGTTGTTGGTAAAAAAATATGGTTTGTCTAACTCTATTACTTTGTTCATTATTTGACCAAAACCAAAAAGTGTTACTTTGTGCCCCGCTCTCCCCTATAATGTGTACAACTCCTTGGTTTCAAGAGTTCACACTTAGCTGATGATTGATAAAGTGTGTTTGGCATGCTGTCCCGGGAGAGAGCCCTGAGCTCAGAATATCCTTGAGCCCGGGGCTTCCTCCCGTTTGTAGGGCGACAAGAGAGTCTGAGCTCGGGTGGTCTCGAGAACTCCCCTGCTGTGAACTACTGTATATATTTGTCTAAGAGTTGCCTTAGAATGCTATTTTGATTAGTCAATTTTCTATGGTGCCTGTTTTTGATCGGTGGGAGGAAACCGGAGAACCCGGGGAAAACCCACGCGAACACGGGGAGAACATGCAAACTCCGCACAGAAATGCCAACCGGCCCGGAGGGAAACGGACCAGCGGCGTTCTTGCTGTGAGGCAACAGTGCTACCCACTGGCCGCCGTGCCGCCCTATCGAAGAAGGGGAGGAGTAGGGGTGGAAGGGGGGGATTCTTCAAACGAAGATGACTGGAGCAAAGCGCTCTGGTAATTTATAGTGTGTCTGTGTTCATCTGATTGGCGCAATATGCGGAGTTAAGCGATACCAGCTGTGTTCAATCATAAGCACGTGATCCTCTCGAAATTAGTTTGTAAACAAACCACACAATGAATGCTACCGAATACTGTAGCATAGTAAACTAATCAACTGTAATAAATACTGTCACGTTAGTGTAAACTCTGGTGTATTGCGATTATAGTGTAGAAAACTGAAGCCTATTGAATCATTTATTACTACAGTTGTTTTGTACCACAGCAACAATTACTACAACAGTTTTACTCTTCCATACCCCACACTGCACACCATCAAGATGTAGCATGCACTGCACTTTAACAAATCCATACTTAAAACAATACTGCCTACGTATCGCTGTCAACATTGCCAATTTTACATTGTCTTGTTTTTTGTGAGTATGTTGTTGTATACTGCACTGTCTGTATCCTGCACTGTCTGTATTTTGCACTGTCTGTATTTTGCACTGTCGTTGTATTTGCACTGTCTGTATTTTGCACTGTCGTTGTATTTGCACTGTCTGTATTTTGCACTGTCGTTGTATTTGCACTGTCTGTATTTTGCACTGTCGTTGTATTTGCACTGTCTGTATTTTGCACTGTCTGGAGCCAGCACCTAAGCTTTTCACTCATCATAGCACACGTGCTGCTGATGATGTGACAATAAAAGTGATTTGATTTGATTTGATTTGATTTGATTTGATTTATTCAAGTATGCTTCCCAACACTATAGTATTTACTATAGTATTTTTTCATGTAACGTAGCTTATACAGTATCTACCACCTTGATGACAGACAAATATACTTTAGTTCACTAGATAACTCAGTCCTCTTCATGATATAAGGATCATGCCCAACATATGTGCTCATTTTCTTTTTATATCTCCTTTGAAATATGGTATAAATCACAAAAATACTGACTTTCCTCTGTGTCTCCCATTCAGTGTTTTACGTCCTGCCCTCCATCTGAATTTCACGTGTCATCAGAACCATGTTATAGAAAACAGTCAACCAATACAAAATTATGACAACACAAGGGTTAATCTCCCACAAGTGGTTCTGAACATTTATGAGTTTTTATTCTGTTAAAAAACTTCAGAAGGTATTTTAACAAATGTAAACAATGTGTAACCATTGACTTCCATAGTAAAAAGAAATACCATTAGAGTAAGTCAATGGCTTCTAGCTTTCTTCAAAGCATCTTCTTTTGCGTTCAACAGATGAAAACTCATAAAGTTTTTGGACAAGTGAAGGGTGCGTAAATCAATTTTTGGGTGAACTACCCCTTTAAGTGTGGTTTTCTGTATTGGACGCATCTCAAGATTGCCATGGGTTGGTGTTTTAATATTCAGCGGCCCCCCAAGTGATACGACGTTCATCTAATTAATATTCATGAGTACGCCTTCGCCGTATCAGAAGTGTTCGAGTCATTGTAATGAATCGATTTGTTCGGATTGTTCATTGATTCATTAGTTTTTACTGAGTAAAATGTTTTAGTTTAATTTAATAATTAAGCTCAAACGTACAACTCAAACGTGCTGCTGTTGTTATGTTTTTAGATCAGACCTTTATCAGAGCTTCCCTAAGTGATTCGCGAACGCTTAGTGAATCGGTTGAACCGAATCTTTGGATTCGTAACTCCTGTTCCGCGTTGCATCATCGTGTTTCTGCTGTCTGCGCGTCAAGGGTGCAGTGTGCGTGGGTGATTAATAATAAATCTACCAATTTATTAAATTAGTAAATGCGCAATAACACAACGCAGTATAAATAATCAGCTGACTTGATTATAAATACATAAAAACACTATTTATAAAATTGAAGAGTTGTTTGAAAACACTTATGATGTATTAAATTGTGATCAATAAAAGTTACTGATTGTTTTCGCACACGAAAATGAAAGTGTGTGCATGAGCTGTGCTGTCAAAGAGCCACGTGAGGATCAAGGACGGTTACAAAAGCACAAGTCTGCGCAGATCAACACGAGCTTCACTGCAACACCACACTGTAGATTATCCACACTTATATACGACATATCAACAGCAATAATGGATCTATAGCCATGCAGAATCAAGCAGTTGGACGATGCATTTCGCAGATTTCCTTGCAGGATCTTTTGGAGGTACGATTAGCTTATTGCCCGTCAGCTAATCTAGTTAAATAAGTGTGTGATGATTTGAGGGAAGAGCTGCCGAATAGGGGAGAGTTGCGAGAAGACTTAATCCTCCATTCATGTTCAATGAGCTAGAGTGAGGATATATTTATGCTACATATTCTCTGTTAGACCCGTCCTTCAGCTAATTTTAAGTTAAAAATAATTATTAATTTGTTAATGTTTAAATATTTCTTATACTAATGATTAAAAAATGCGTTTCCACTTTAAAACTGTCTCTGAGAAACTGAAGGAAAGGCTAAAAGTGTTGCAGCTGTCCCCTACTGTTTCTTGAGGGGTTTTGTGTCTGTTGTGAGACTGAGCTGAAGGGGGTTGTTTATTGCTCATGCACTCTATACAGTGTGTACAATGCTGTATGTGGCACAGTTTCATTTGCATGCAAGAAACTATAAAAGAATAGCTAACAAGCAACATAGGTAAACAAAAACATTTAAAGGGACAGTTCAACCTAAAATGAAATTTCTGTCATCATTTACTCACTTGTTCCAAACCTGTTTGAGTTTCTGTTAAACACCAATAAAGAAATAATGAATAATGATGGGCAAAAGCAATTGAGTTTCATGGTATTTTCTGTTCTTCTATATGGACACTGCAAAAATGTTTTTTATTTTTTTTTATTTATTTTTTTACAAGAGTTTTTGTCTTGTTTCTAGTCAAAACATCTGATTAATTCAAGAAGCATTTACTAGAATGCATTTAATTAAAAATCACTGTCTTGTTTTCATAAAACTGAAGTCAAAAGGAAGTGAGGCTTTCATTAAAACAAGCAAAACATTTAGCCAATGCAGTAAGCAAAATGAGCGTACTTCAAATTGTAAACAAGATTATTTTACTTACCAGATTGGCAGATTATTTTGCTTGTTTTAAAGATAAACTCACTTAATTTTGACTCTTTATTTCTGAAAACAACACTATATTACAGAAAATGCTTCTTGATTTAAGAATGTTTAGATATTTGGACTAGAAACAAGACAAAAACTCTAAATAAACTTTGTTTTTTTTTTGTTTAGAATGCAAGTAAATGTGAATACATGTTCATATTTGGGTGAACTGTCTCTTTAAGTTTTATAATGCATAATGTGTGATCAGGGAAAAATAAAACTAAGTCAAACTAAATAAATGAACACAAACAATCAGGGTTATAATCAAAGATAACTAAAATTAAACTAAGAAAAACTAATATTTTTATTTATGTATCTATGTATCTATATCTGTATGTACAGTGTTCAGCATATATAAGTACACCCCTCACAAATCTCTCTTTTAAATTCATATTTTAATAGGAAGCTCTACAATATTATTCATTCATTTTCTTTTCGGCTTAGTCCCTTTATTAATCTGGGATCGCCACAGCGGAATGAACCGCCAACTTATCCAGCATATGTTTTACGCAGCGGATGCCCTTCCAGCTGCAACCCATCACTGGGGAACACCCATACACTCTCATTCACACACATAGACTACAGCCAATGTAGCTTACCCAATTCCCCTATAGCGCATGTCTTTGGACTTGTGGGGGAAACCGGAGCAGCGGAGGAAACCCACGTGAACGCGGGGAGAACATGCAAACTCCACACAGAAATGCCAACTGACCCAGCCTAGGCTTGAACCAGCGATCTTCTTGCTGTGAGGTGACAGCGCTACCTACTGGTCCAGTGCGTCGCCTTTCTACAATATTATATTTGTGCATATACATTACATTAGTCAGCACTGAAGCCAAATCTAGAGCTCATCTAACAAAATAACTTACAATAACGCTCCAAAAACTAGTACAGCCACATTTATATTCATTCATTTTCTTGTCGGCTTATTCCCTTTATTAATCTGGGGTCGCCACAGCGGAATGAACCGCCAACTTATCCAGCACGATTTTACGCAGCGGATGCCCTTCCAGCCGCAACCCATCTCTGGGAAACATCCACACACACACTCATACACTAAGGACAATTTAGCCTACCCAATTCACCTGTACAGCATGTCTTTGGACTGTGGGGGAAACCGGAGCACCCGGAGGAAACCCACGCAAACGCAGGGAGAACATGCAAACTCCACACAGAATCGCCAACTGACCCAGCCCAGCCGAGGTTCGAACCTGCGACCCAGTGACATTCTTGCTGTGAGGCGACAGCACTACCTACTGCGCTACTGTGTCGCCGCCACATTTATATGTTAAAGTAAAATATAGAAAAAAAAGGAAAAATCAAGAGAAGCAATAAAAAGTTAAAAATTTAGTTGAAATTTCTCTGTCTGTCTAACCCAGGGGTGCTCAATCCTGTTCCTGGAGATCTACCTTCCTGCAGATTTCTGTTGCAACCCATATCAAACACACCTGCCTGTAATTATCAAGTGCTGTTCAGGTCCTAATTAATTGGTTCAGGTGTGTTTGATCAGGGTTGGAGCTGAACTATGCAGGAAGGTAGATCTCCATGAACAGGATTGAGCACCCCCGGCCTAACCGAAGCCTGTATATCAATACTATATCAAGTGCCTTTTTTATTACAAGTGTGATTACCAGACTTTGTAAGTGTCTTGAAAAATAACAAAATCATGTGTAATTACAGTCTACAGCTGTATTAATCATGCATATTTTTTCCTCCTACATATGCGAAGCTCCTAAATATTTTAAGGGGGTCATAAAACTATTTTTAAAAATGGTTTTCCAGTGAACAATGAGAGACTGGAAAAGTCAAGTGGCCTCTGAATGTCACTGTGTACAATGTGAGGCCTTGGATCCCAAAATAAATGTCCGCTGCTGCATTATAGAGGCGTGTCATGCTCATTTTGCACAATCACATGTTTATCTTACCTATAGAGTAGTGTTTTTGCAGCTTCATTAAATATATTAAATGTACATTATTACAGTTTTTCTCTGTGGCTTTGGTGCATTTCTCACAACACTATTTACATTTGCACAACAGTTCATGCATTTCTCAAAACAATCAGTCATTTGTGCACATCATAGTAGCAGTTTCTCATTCCTTCCAACTAACTGCAAATGCTTTTGGACATGCATCAACTGCTTTCATACAACTCTCTGCTTTTTTATAACAATAACATTTGCTTATGTCATTACTGGAGTCAATACATACACAAATGTTGAACTAGTTGTCAAAATCTGTCTAATTTTATATATATAAAAAATAAAAATATATTTTTTTTTCCTGAAAATGTCTATAAATTGTACAGTTTGATGAATGATTTACAGAGCTGTGTATGTTGTAGGTTCAGTTTCAATATATACTGCAGTATTGTCTACAGTTGTGCTCAGCTCTACCCAAAGGGAGTTTCTGTTTGTTGTAAATAAGGGTGTGTTTATTCTTTTGCACAATGCTGTGAATACATTAGAATTGTAAAGAGCAAATGCAGTAAACATGTGAAACACACATATTCAGTGTCTTGTACTCAGATTCCTCACTAAATGCAGTGATGTCTAACTTTACTGTAGTTTCCAAATGGCTGTGCAAATCCAGATAGCATGCAAATGTGGGCCACTTTAGGCAGTTATGCGGCACTGGTGGTTTTCCTTTGGCCCAGACAAAATGAATGTGAGCCTAAAGTGGCCCACCTGTACAATGGCAAAAGTGGGCCAAAGATTCAAATTCTATGGGCCATATATGGGTCATTTAAGGCAAAGATTTGGCATTTATGGCAAAATGTAATCTGAATGTGAGCCTAATGTGGCCCATGTGGAAAATGGTACATTTGGCCCAAATGATGGAGGACACATGTGGGCCACAGTTGGCAAAAATGTGGCATAGTCATTTAAGGGTAATCTGGGTCTAAACCTAAAGTGGCTCACACGTGTAAGTGCAAATGTGGCCCAGTTATCTTAAGACATATGTGGGCCACTTTTGGTAAATATTAGGCACAGTAAGCTCTGGCTAATGCAGCTGTGAGCCTACAGTGGCCCAGAGAAAATATGGCATATGTGTCCCAGTTATTGTAAGACATATGTGGGCCACTTTTGGTAAATATTCAGCACAGTAAACTCTGGCTAATGCGGCTGTTAGCCTATAGTGGCCCAGAGAAGATAAAGCAAATGTGGCTCAGTTATCTTAAAACATATGCGGACCACTTTAGCCGTCATAAAAGGGGTGATAATTATAGGGGTCAAAAAATAGCTCTTTGACATGGCAGATATGGGTAGTAATATGCACTGTAAAACTTTTCGTTGTAAATTTATAGAATAATATTGGCAGCTGGGTTGTCAGCCACATACTGTGTTTTTACAGTCCACTCATGTTGTTTACATTCACAGTATGTTACTGTTAAAATACATTTTACACTGTGTGTTTACAGCTCAAACCTTTAACCCTTTAAACCCCACAGCACAATTCTCAGTTTTAAATGAACACTTCAAAGTGTCCACACTACTGAGTGCTCAAGAAACAGTGAAACACAGCTGAAGATGAGTTACTTATTAAATAATTCAGGATTGGTGATTAACAAATCCTGTTTACAAAAAGAAATACTGAAGGAAAAATAACATAAACAGAAAATAGAGAAACATAAACTACAACTGACTCGTCAAAGCTTTTAATGAAATCAACTAAGGTACAACAAATTATTAAATCAGAAAATCATTTCATTAAATTAAATTAAATCATGGAGAAAAGTGTTTGCTTTAGTTGGGCTCTTAGCCCTAAACCTCATAATTAGGCATGGGACGATAACCGTTTTCAAGGTATACCGCGATTTGGAAAAGTCAAGGTTATCATACCGTCAAAATTTTCTCTAATACCGTTCCTAAGGTATGAGTAAGATTTTTTTATTTAGATTTTTTTTTAACAACAGCATCGCCAGCAGAAAAGATATCCAAAGATGCCATTTTAAATTGTAAATAAATCTGTGTTTTTGAATCTAATGAAGACAGCAGAAGTCAATGATTCATTTTCATTATTTAGCCTGGCACGTTTACTGCTCCAAAATATCATAAATGTTTCTCAAAATAAAATATATTGTGTTCAAAGGGGAAAAAACTTTTAGTTTTTTACCCAGACATTTAAAAAGAATATATTTTAGAGCAGTAATCACAATACCGTGAAACCGTGATATTTTTATCCAAGGTTATCATACCGTCAGAATCTTATACCGGCCCATGCCTACTCATAATATAAATTTCTTTTGGGCTGCTGTAACTTAAGAACTTTGATTGAAAAGTTTATTCATTACAGCAAACAAGCCAAGTAAAAAACAAACAAAAAACAATAAAATGTCAAGTGATGCTAATTTTCTTTTAAGTGAGGCACTACCTGTGATCAAATAACATAATTCACTGATGTTAACCAATGTTTAATCCATATTAAAAGTAACGTAATAACATGCTTGCATGTGCCACATCACTGTGAAGGTTTACAAGCTAAAAAGATTTTATGGTTCAACTTACAGTATGCTCACAGAGAGATCAATAATCAGCGTATGAACCTCAACAACGGTGACAATTAACAAAATGAACAAAACTCACCAACATCACAAACAGGAGACTAAAAGTGACAAAATCCACAACGTCAACATAAACAGCAGAATCAAAAGCAAATAATGAAAACTGGAGCATCAATAAGCTATAGAATGTGTTCATATTGCAATGCCTGCTGGGATTTTTGTACTCTGCCACACCCAGCATGCATTGCAGCATGAACTATTTTAATTGTTACCATTGTTGATTTACAAGGTTGAATTTTTGAGGTCTGAGTGTGTCTTTCATAACTGAAC
Source organism: Danio kyathit (assembly GCA_903798195.1). NCBI lineage: Eukaryota > Metazoa > Chordata > Actinopteri > Cypriniformes > Danionidae > Danio > Danio kyathit. The sequence goes on from LR812538.1 coordinate 62,511,150, forward strand.
TGTTATTACGTTTTTCAATTCACTCTGTTAACTGGAACATGAACTGGAGTGGACCACCCTAGAGCCATCATTCCATTCAGTATGTGGTCTGGATGTAAGTGTAGGCCAGATCTGGGCCAGAATAAAAGCTAACTGTGGCCCAGAATAGTGTCAGTTCTGGTTCATTTGGTTGAATTCTGGCTGATATGTGATATTGTTTTGGCGTATTTGTGGCCCAGATCTGACAAACAGGAATGGACCACCCTAGAGCCAGCATTCCATTTAGTATGTGGTCCGGATGTACAGTTGCAATCAGAACTATTCAACCCCCTGATTTATTAGCCCCATGTTTATTTTTTTCCCCAATTTCTGTTTAACGGAGAGCAGATTTTTTTCAACACATTTCTAATCATAATAGTTTTAATAACTCATCTCTAATAACTGATTTATTTTATCTTTGTCATGATGACAGTAAATAATATTAGACTAGATATTCTTCAAGACACTTCTATACAGCTTAATGTGACATTTAAAGGCTTAACTAGGTTAATTAGGGTAACTAGGCAGGTTAGGGGAATTAGGCAAGTTATTGTATAATGATGGTTTGTTCTGTAGACTATCGAAAAAATATATAGCTTAAAGGGGCTAATAATATTGACCTTAAAATGGGTTTTAAAAAATTGAAAACTGCTTTTATTCTAGCTGAAATAAAACAAATAAGACTTTCTCCAGAAGAAAAAATATTATCAGACATACTGTGAAAATTTCCTTGTTCTGTTAAACATCATTTGGGAAATATTTAAAAAAAGAAAAAAAAAATTCAAAGGGGGTTCAATAATTCTGATTCTGATGTAAGTGTAGGCCAGATCTGGGCTAGAATAAAAGCAAACTGTGGCCCAGAATAGGGTCAGTTCTGGTTCATGTGGTTGAATTCTGGCTGATATGTGGTATTGCTTTGGCGTATTTGTGGCCCAGATCTGACAAACAGGAGCGGACCGCCCAAGTGCCATCATTCCATTGAGTATGTGGTCCATGTAAGTGTCTGGTGTGGTCCAGATCTGGGACAGAATAAAAGCAAACTGTGGCCCAGAATAGGGTCAGTTCTGGTTCATTTGGTTGAATTCTGGCTGATATGTGATATTGCTATGGCTTAATTGTGGCCCAGATCTGACAAACAGGAGCGGACCGCCCAAGTGCCATCATTCCATGCGGTAGGTGGGCTGGATGTAAGTGCCTGGTGTGGGCCGGATTTGAGCCACATGAATTTTGCTAGCTGGGAATAGTTTATAGTTCTGTCTTGAGCATTTTCAGCAAGTGTCACCTAAATCTGACTTTTTGCAGAGTAATTAATGAAAACATGACAAAGGCATCTGACTATCTTGTTCATAAACAATGGTGTCAGGACTTTTCATCTTGATGACTCTGACACTTTCATTGACATCAATACTTGCTTTTGAGGAATGAGCTCTCCATTTTGAGCAAGTGACACACTTTTGCAGGTTATCCACTAGGTTTTGCAGTTTGCACTAATTGTTTTGAGAAATGCATGAACTGTTGTGCAAATGTAAATAGTGTTGTGAGAAATGCACCAAAGAGAAAAACTGTTATAAAGAGACTAAGCCGAAAATAAAATGAATGAATAAACACTAATGCAGATATATATAATGCTGACAGACTGTTCTTCGTGTGTTTTACAGGAGCTTGTGGTGTGGCGGTCGGTTATCCACTGGATACAGTTAAGGTAAAGGTCGTTCAATCAGTTACAGTAAATGTCAGACAATCAGTTACTTTATTGAATGTTGGACTGTTGTTTGTAGTCTGTGGTTTGCAGAATCATTGCTGTAACCAAGCTAATGTTCATCTGCACAGGTCAGAATCCAGACTCAGAAACAGTTCACTGGAATCTGGCAGTGCATCGTCCTGACCGTCAGAAAAGAAGGGGTAACAAGTACAAATAAATGTTCAAATCCAAGTCCAATACCATAGTCTAGACTGTAAAATAAAAGACTGTAAAATCTGTAAAATGTCATTAAAATCATGGATGCAGCTTTAAAAAACTTCACTTTTGTTAACTGAACTTTAAAAATAAACTCAAAATAATACACAAAATTCCCAACGCTATCTCACGGCAATTCCTAACTTTTTGATTAGTGGCTAATTCATATGAATTCATACGATCTAATTCGTACAAATTAGTACGATTTGCTCATCACCCAATGATGGTTGGGGTTAGGGGTGGGGTTAGGTGCCACGCCTCCTTTTTAAAATCGTACATTTTCGTACGACTGAACTCGTACGAATTCGTATGAATTAGCCACTAAACTGACAAAACGTAAAATACTTACGTTTTCTCGTGAGATCAGGCTGAAATTCCACTACAGTTTATAAGTTGAGCCAGTAAAAAAAACTAAGTTTTAAGTTGAGCCAACAACAGATTATTTACAGTGTAGTGTGGATTTTATGTTCAAGTTTAAGCAAGAATTTACAAATAGCTGGTGCAACCCGACTCAGGTGTCAGATGTTGATCTTTGTCTTTATGCTCTTCTTTAATGTAAATGTTTAGCATGAAGCTCTGGGCGATACTGTCAGGCTGGTTGGATTAGCACCTATGCATTTGAATGACACTGTTATGCTAATGGGACCAGGGCTCATTAGCGTAACGGGTGTGGAAATTTGTTTTTGTGTTTGTTGTGCTTTCCCACATGAAGAAATACATATAATATAAATAGTATACTTCACTATTTAGATCTCATTCGATTTCCTTAGGCTTATGCATCAGGGGTCGCCACAGTGAAATGAACCACCAACTATTCCAGCATATGTTTTACACAGCGGATGCCCTTCCAGCCACAACCCAGTACTGGGAAACACCCATACATACTCGCATTCACACACTCATACACTATGGCCAGTTCATCCAGTTTACCTATAGCGCATGTGTTTGGACTGTGGGTACAGTAAATTGTAGTAAATCTTAAAGATTACTATGGGATTTCTTCATACTGTCTGGATTATGTCTATATATATATATATATACACAGTTGAAGTCAGAATTATCAGCCCCCCTGTTTATTTTTTTCCCCAACTTCTGTTTAACGTAGAGCAGATTTTCTCAACACATTTCTAATCATAATAGATTTATTAACTCATCTCTAATAACTGATTTATTTTATCTTTGCCATGATGACAGTAAATAATATTAGACTAGATATTCTTCAAGACACTTCTATACAGCTTAAAGTGACATTTAAAGGCTTAACTAGGTTAATTAGGGTAACTAGGCAGGTTAGGGGAATTAGACAAGTTATTGTATAATGATGGTTTGTTCTGTAGACTATTGAAAAAAAAATATATAGCTTAAAGGGGCTAATAATATTGACCTTAAAATGGCTTTTAAAAAATTAAAAACTGCTTTTATTCTAGCCGAAATAAAACAAATAAGACTTTCTCCAGAAGACAAAATATTATCAGACATACTGTGAAAATTTCCTTGCTCTGTTAAACATCATTTGGAAAATATAAAAAAAATAAATAAAAAAATTCAAAAGGGGGCGAATAATTCAGACTTCAACTGTATATATATAAATAAACAGGAATATATCTAACTTATAAAGTATACTACAGTATTTAGTATGGTTTATCAATTCACTATAGCTAATACAACAGTAAATTGTAGTATATTACATTTTTACTACATCTTACTGTAGTATTAACTATAGTGAATTAAGCTGTAGTAAATGCTGTAGTGTACTTTATAGGTTACTACAGTAAACTAGTAGACTGTGTCCTATTATAATATTTACTATAGTATTTAGTTTGTTATAGTATTTACTAGGGATGTAACGATTCTCCTGACTCACGATTCGATATGATTCACAATACTAATCTCACGATTCACGATTCAGTCAGGATTTTTAAACAAAATTAATTGAAACAAATTTAAGGTGAACAAGAGCCCTTTCATTTTTTTTCTTAAATGCTGCATTTTTTCTGCTAAATATAATCTATTTTCTGCCATAACTAAATTGCTGTTTTTAAAACAAATCCAAAAAAATAAATAAACAATACAAACTAAAGAAGTCTCATTATTATAAACTAACTAAAACTGTGACTGTGCTGGGATTTTACATTTATAAAAAGAAATATAAGCATATCTCTGTATGTTTTCTGGGATAAGCTGAGGTCTTTGCACATTTACAGTGTCCCCTGCTGATGAGAAAACTCTTTCTCTGAAGACTGAGATGGCTGGTGTGGAGAGGAAAGCCTTTCCTAAACCAGAGAGCAGTGTGTACAGAGGTGGTCAATAGGCCCTCTGCTCCAGGGGACTGGCCACTGGCATAAAATACTGATTTTAAAATACTAATTATATAGTAGGACAGAGACAGGAGCTGAACATGATTATGAAGGTGAATAACTAATATTACTTGTATAATTAATTAGTATAAGTATCAGTGTGATACACTGAATGAGTGTGTATGGGTGTTTCCCAGTACTGGGTTGCAGCTGGAAGGGCATCTGCTGCATAAAACATACGCTGGATAAGTTGGCGGTTCATTCCGCTGTGGCGACCCCTGATTAATAAAGGGACTAAGCCGAAAAGAAAATAAATGAATGAATGAAAATTTATTCCAACAAATTAAATTTGATATTTTTATTTATTTATTTTTATTTTTGTTACCTTCTCTCCGAACCCCTAGAAAGGAGGTAAATGTGACAGGAATAAACCAGGAAAATAAATAAATAAAACACGAATGACAAAATATGAAAAACTGATAACTTACAGATATTTTTTACAGTGTGTATTTGTTGTAATAATGCCTGTAATATTTCCAATAGCAGCTCTGTTGAACAGCTCTTGGGAAATATTTGAAAAAGAATACAAATATCAGTATTTTTGTTACATAATGTTTGTCCGTAATCACAGCTTGTTCCCTCTGACTGACACTGAACTCATTGTGTGTTTTCCTCCAGGTTCATGGCTTCTTCAAGGGCATGCTTTTACCCATCACCACTATATCCATGACCTCCTCTGTAGTGTTCGGCACCTACCGTAACTGTCTGCAGGCTCTCTCTCACATCCACGGGGCAGAAAACACTAAGCTGGATGTCTTTATGTCCGGTCTGGTCGGCGGTGTGGCACAGGTCAGATTCATTCTTTAGGGGCTGTTCACACAGAATGCGTTTTTCCTTTCAAATGCTCTGTTGTTTTTCATTGTAAACATGCGCACAGAATAACTGACCACATTGAATTATTAGAAAATAACGCACACCTGAGGTGCTGATGCAAATATACCATAGAACAGAATTGTCTGTAACAAAATCACCACAAAAGATCAATTATTATAGTTGAGTTACCATAGCAACTGTAGAATCCCGACAACATAACAATTACTTTAGTTGAGTTACCATAGCAACTGTAGAATCCCAACAACATAACAATAACTATAGTTGTGTTACCATAGCAACTGTAGAATCCCGACAACATAACAATTACTATAGTTGAGTTACCATAGCAACTGTCGAATCCCAACAACATAACAATTGCTGTAGTTAAGTTACCATAGCAACTGTAGAATCTCGACAACATAACAATTACTATAGTTGAGTTACCATAGCAACTGTAGAATCCAGACAACATAACAATTACTATAGTTAAGTTACCATAGCAACTGTAGAATCTCGACAACATAACAATTACTATAGTTGTGTTACCATAGCAACTGTAGAATCCCGACAACATAACAATTACTATAGTTGAGTTACCATAGCAACTGTCGAATCCCAACAACATAACAATTGCTGTAGTTAAGTTACCATAGCAACTGTCGAATCCCAACAACATAACAATTGCTGTAGTTAAGTTACCATAGCAACTGTAGAATCCAGACAACATAACAATTACTATAGTTAAGTTACCATAGCAACTGTAGAATCCCAACAACATAACAATTACTATAGTTGAGTTACCATAGCAACTGTCGAATCCCAACAACATAACAATTGCTGTAGTTAAGTTACCATAGCAACTGTAGAATCCAGACAACATAACAATTACTATAGTTAAGTTACCATAGCAACTGTAGAATCTCGACAACATAACAATTACTGTAGTTAAGTTACCATAGCAACTGTAGAATCCCGACAACATAACAATTACTATACTTAAGTTACCATAGCAACTGTAGAATCCAGACAACATAACAATTATTATATTTAAGTTACCATAGCAACTGTAGAATCCCGACAACATAACAATTACTATAGTTGTGTTACCATAGCAACTGTTGAACCCTGACAACATAACAATTACTATAGTTGTTACCATAGCAAGTGTAGAATCCCGAAAACATAACAATTACTATAGTTGAGTTACCATAGCAACTGTAGAATGCCTTCAACAGATGAATTAGTATAGTTGTGTTACCATAGCAACTGTAGAATCCAGACAACATAACAATTACTATAGTTAAGTTACCATAGCAACTGTAGAATCTCGACAACATAACAATTACTATAGTTGTGTTACCATAGCAACTGTAGAATCCCGACAACATAACAATTACTATAGTTGAGTTACCATAGCAACTGTCGAATCCCAACAACATAACAATTGCTGTAGTTAAGTTACCATAGCAACTGTAGAATCTCGACAACATAACAATTACTATAGTTGTGTTACCATAGCAACTGTAGAATCCCGACAACATAACAATTACTATAGTTGAGTTACCATAGCAACTGTCGAATCCCAACAACATAACAATTGCTGTAGTTAAGTTACCATAGCAACTGTCGAATCCCAACAACATAACAATTGCTGTAGTTAAGTTACCATAGCAACTGTAGAATCCAGACAACATAACAATTACTATAGTTAAGTTACCATAGCAACTGTAGAATCCCAACAACATAACAATTACTATAGTTGAGTTACCATAGCAACTGTCGAATCCCAACAACATAACAATTGCTGTAGTTAAGTTACCATAGCAACTGTAGAATCCAGACAACATAACAATTACTATAGTTAAGTTACCATAGCAACTGTAGAATCTCGACAACATAACAATTACTGTAGTTAAGTTACCATAGCAACTGTAGAATCCCGACAACATAACAATTACTATACTTAAGTTACCATAGCAACTGTAGAATCCAGACAACATAACAATTATTATATTTAAGTTACCATAGCAACTGTAGAATCCCGACAACATAACAATTACTATAGTTGTGTTACCATAGCAACTGTTGAACCCTGACAACATAACAATTACTATAGTTGTTACCATAGCAAGTGTAGAATCCCGAAAACATAACAATTACTATAGTTGAGTTACCATAGCAACTGTAGAATGCCTTCAACAGATGAATTAGTATAGTTGTGTTACCATAGCAACTGTAGAATTGCTACAACAGATCAATAACTGTAGTCGTGTTACCATAGCAACTGTAGAATTGCCACAAAAGATCAATTACCATAGTTGTGTTACCATAGTAACTGTAGAATCGCCGCAACGGATCAATTACTATATTCATGTTACCATAGCAACTGTAGAATCCCCACAACAGGTCAATTACTATACTTTGTGTTACCATAGCAACTTTTTTTATTGTTTTTCTTTGTAAACATGAACTTGTAATACGGAGGAAATAGTTGAGCCCATTGAATTATTAGAACATAACATATACTATAGAACAGAACTTCCTGTGGTAAATACTGTAGTGTTTTTGAACCTTATTACAGTAAATTGCAACGTGTTGTGGTAATAACACTTATTCTGCTTTAACTACTATAGTAAATGAAATACATGAATTACTATAGTAAATTTTCTCCATCTATATTGTACACTGTAAAAAGCGATTAGTTACTTAACTTTAAATAAGTGAGTAAACCCGTTGAGTTCACTTTGTTATATTACTGCACAGTAGTTTGTTTGCTTAATAATTATAAGGCTGTGTTTTGTGTGTGCTGTGTTTTGACGCAGGTGTCTGTAATGTCACCTGGAGACATAGTGAAGGTGCGTCTTCAGTGCCAGACAGAGAGCAGACACAGCGTTAATCCTAAATACAGCGCTAAACCCAAATACAGCGGGCCGATTCACTGCCTGCTGAGCATCTGCAGAGAACAGGGACTCTCAGGGCTGTATAGAGGAGCTTTACCTCTGGCTCTCAGAGACGGACCTTCATTCGCCACTTACTTCCTCACATACCACACATTATGTGCACAACTGACTCCAGCCGGACAGAAAGAGCCTGGTGAGAAAAAACTATTGCTAACACTTTACTTCAAGAGGTGTTCATAAGACTGTCATAAAACCTTTATTGACCTTATTCTTCAAAGTGGAAGTGTGCTCGATTTTGTGATTGTTTAAATTTTCTGATTGATTATGATGAAGCCATTATAAATATGAATTTATAGCAACTGTAGAATCACCACAACAGATCAATTGCTGTAGTTGTGCTAGCATAGCAACTGTAGAATCACCACAACAGATCAATTGCTGTAGTTGTGCTAGCATAGCAACTGTAGAATCACCACAACAGATCAATTGCTGTAGTTGTGCTACCATAGCAACTGTAGAATGGCCACAACAGATCATTTACTGTAGTTGTGTTACCATAGCAACTGTAGAATCACCACAACATATTAATTGCTGTAGTTGTGCTACCATAGCAACTGTAGAATGGCCACAACAGATCATTTACTGTAGTTGTGTTACCATAGCAACTGTAGAATCACCACAAAAGATTAATTGCTGTAGTTGTGCTACCATAGCAACTGTAGAATCACCACAACAGATCAATTACTGTAGTTGTGTTACCATAGCAACTGTAGAATCACCACAACAAATCAATTACTGTAGTTGTGTTACCATAGCAACTGTAGAATCACCACAACAAATCAATTGTTGTAGTTGTGCTACCATAGCAACTGTAGAATCACCACAACAGATCAATAACTGTAATTGTGTTACCATAGCAACTGTAGAATCACCACAATAGATCAATTGCTGTAGTTGTGCTACCATAGCAACTGTAGAATCACCACAACAAATCAATTACTGTAGTTGTGTTGCCATAGCAACTGTAGAATCACCACAACAGATCAATTGCTGTAGTTGTGCTATTATAGCAACTGTAGAATCACAACAAATCAACTTCTGTAGTTGTATTTCCATAGCAACTGTAGAATCACCACAACAGATCAATAACTGTAGTTGTGTTACCATAGCAACTGTAAAATCACCACAACAAATCAATTTCTGTAGTTGTGTTACCATAGCAATTGTAGAATCACCACAACAGTTCAATTACTGTAGTTGTGTTACCATAGCAACTGTAGAATCGGCACAACAGATCAATAACTTTAGTCATGTTACCATAGCAACTGTAGAATCGCCACAACAGATCAAATACTGTAGTTGTGCTACCATAGCAACTGTAAAATCACCACAACAAATCAATTTTTGTAGTTGTGTTTCCATAGCAACTGTGAAATCACTGCAACAGATCGATTATTGTAGTTGTGTTACCATAGCAACTGTAGAATCACCACAACAGGTCAATTATTGTAGTTGTGTTACCATAACAACTGTAGAAACGCCCCAACAGATCAATTACTGTAGTTGTGTTACCATAGCAACTGTAAAATCACCACAACAGATCAATTACAATAGTTGTGTTACCATAGCAACTGTAGAATCACCACTACCGATCAATTACTGTAGTTGTTACCATAGCAACTGTAAAATCACCACAACAGATCAATTACTATAGTTGTTACCATAGCAACTGTAAAATCACCTCAACAGATCAATTACTGCAGTTGTTACCATAGCAACTGTAAAATCACCACAACAGATCAATTACTGTAGTTGTTACCATAGCAACTGTAAAATCACCACAACAGATCAATTACTGTAGTTGTTACCATAGCAACTGTAAAATCACCACAACAGATCAATTACTGTAGTTGTTACCATAGCAACTGTAAAATCACCACTACAGATCAAATACTATAGTTACCATAGCAACTATAGAATGAATTTATAATGTAATTAATTCAAGCACCTGACTATAGTATGGTTCAAACACATTTCAGTGTTGCTATAGTATTTTTGGTTTCATGTGGTTTAACAGCAAAGTCTGATCTTTTAAAAGGTGTATAATTGTACCTGATAGTCTGCTGCTGATGTGATCATGTCTGCTGGTGTCAGAGTGGACGGTGGTGCTGCTGTCCGGGGGAGTCGCTGGGATGTCCGGCTGGGCTGTGGGGACGCCGATGGATGTGATTAAAGCCCGTCTGCAGATGGACGGAGTGCGAGGACAGAGGAGATACCGTGGGCTCCTGCACTGTCTGACTGAAACCACTCGCACTGAAGGTCCAGGAGTTTTCTTCAGGAGTCTTGGCATTAACTGCTTGCGGGCATTTCCAGTCAACATGGTGGTTTTCGCCGTGTATGAAGTTAGTGTTCGAGTTCTCAGGTCTGCACCTCTGGATCATGTGTCCTGACGATGAGAAAACTCACAATCACCCACATATAATAAACCACTGTGTCTGCTCTCTGGCACTGAAGACGCACCTTCACTATGTCTCCAGGTGACATTACAGACACCTGCGTCAAAACACAGCACACACAAATTATTATGTAACAGCTGATCTCCAGTCAGTCCTTGTTTTATTATTTTCTGTCAAACACTTTAAGCCATCAAGTTTTCATTTGCACTGCCGATTTGAATGTTTTTATGGAAATTGTTGCATCCATCCGGAATGGGCATTTATGTGTAGTTTGAGCTCTTGGTTTTCACTCTTTTCTCTAAATGTGTCTTATTTTCAGTGCTTCATTTGGGTCGTCTGGAGAAACTAGTTGATCTGACATTACTGTTAAGTTCATATGTCATGCATATACAGAAATCATACAATAAAGTTTACATCATTTACATAGTGTGTGTTTTTCTTTCAGTCTTCATTAGAAAATACTGAAATAACTCAATATAAAACTATAAACATTTTGTTTTTTATATAAAATAAAGCTTTCTGTTTTTACTTTTGACAAATGAAACCAGTTAATAAAGATTAATATAAATACACTACCTGACAGAAGTCTTGTGGTGGATCTCAGTTATAGGAGCAGCAAATAATAACTCGACTTCATATTGATCATGTGTGAAAGTGTCAGAAGGTGGATTTCTCTGCTGAATCATGTTGATCTGCATCTCAATCATCACTAATACTGCAGAAGACCTACTGGAACCAGCATGGACCAAGATTCTCACAGAAATCAGTCAAGTTTGGTGAAGGAGAAGTCATGGTTTGGGGTTCATTCAGTATGGGGGCGTGCGAGAGATCTGCAGAGTGGATGATCAACATCAACAGCCTGAGGTATCAAGACATTTGTGCTGCCCATTACATTACAAACCACAGGAGAGGGACAATTCTCCAGCAGGATAGCGCTCCTTCTCATACTTCAGCCTCCACATCAAAGCTCCTGAAAGCAAAGAAGGTCAAGCTGCTCCAGGATTGGCCAGCGCAGTCACCAGACATTAACATTATTGAGCATGTCTGGGGAAAGATGAAGGAGGAGGCAGTAAAGATGAATCTTGATGAACTCTGGGAGTCCTGCAAGAAGGCTTTCTTTGCCATTCCAGATGACTTTATTAATGCGTGATTTGAGTCATTCAGAGATGTATGGATGCAGTCCTCCAAGCTCATGATGGAGTCACACACAATATTCATTCTGTTTCCACTGCAGCATGGCTTTATATTCTATACTGGACATTATTGAAGGTTCAGTGATGAGACTTTTGTCTGAGCAGAGTCAGACCTTACTGTCCTAATGAAATCATTCAACTTCACTTCTGATACCAAATGATCAACTAGAGCTCAAGTTATTATTTGTTGTTCCTAAAACTTGGAAAGGGCCACAAGACTACTGTCAGGTAGTGTATAATAATATAATATAAAATAATATAATATAATATAATATAATGCATAATATAATATAATAAAAATATAATATAATATAATATAATAAAAATATAATATAATATAATATAATATAATATAATATAATATAATATAATATAATATAATATAATATGATATAATATAATATAATATAATATAATATAATATAATATAATATAATATACATTTTTAAGACTAAAACTAAAATTAAATATGTTAAAGCTCTGCTAAGTGAATTAAAGTAAACAATACACTTGTTTTATTTAATAATTTATTTTTTCCTTTAGTTTAACTTGACGTAATAAGATAACAAACTAAAATTAATAGCAGAAATAAAATGAAAACTTGAAAACTTAAAAAAAAGAAAATGAAAAATTTATACAAAAAACTAAGTATTTTTAGCCGTAACTTTCGCATTTAAATGAGAACCACACACACACACACACACACACACACACACACACACACACACACACACACACACACACACACACACACACACACACACACACACACACACACACACCAAAATAATAGTCGAGGCTTCCAACCTTTACAATTTTAGGAAAATATTATATATATATATTATAGGTGGGCATAGATTAATTTTTTTAATCTAGATTAAAAAGGCTCATTTGAATTCTGCCGAAGGCATTCAGAATATGTGTGCTACCCAAATAATAAGTCTTTGAGAACGGGTTTCTCAAGCCAGGTGACGCATTAGACCAGGGGCTCATCTCCTGTTTCCAAAGTGCATCACAAACTGCTTGAGAAACTGTTCTACTATGATAATTGGTGATGAAAATAAATGATGTTCAATAAGATGTGCTTGTGTTTACTCACTGTTTATTCAGTTAATCATGAATGTTGAGCTGTAGGCCTACATAAGCTCCAAACAGTGATTTCATACTTGCTTTTGATGTACAGACATACAGAAAATGCTGCTTCACAAAGGCAAGTTCACAGAGCCCTGACGGTGTCAAGCATTGAGTATGTTTACATGGGCAACAATACTTTAATACGATTTTAATATGATTAAAACAATACTCTGATTAAGAGTCACCATGTAAACAGCGATTTTTGATTACCTAATGCGCCTAAAGTCATAACTGAACTAAACAGAAAAGGAATTAAGACGTGGAGTATGCAGATATTAGTGGCAATACTGACAAACTATTCCCGTCATGTAGGACTTTTCGCCATATTTTCCGACAAGATCCACACAGGTGGCTGTCAGTAAAGGACCGCACAAACACACAGACGCACACACACAAACATACACACACACACACACACACACACACACACACACACACACACACACATCGCGAAATGCGGAAGTTTGTTTTCTTCTCATTTGGCGTGCGTTATTAAATTCCATAACACTCTCACCTGTCCTTACTCATTTATTTGCGTCTAATACCCCAGTTTGTCACGAAGGCATGAATGAAATGTTCGTGAGTTAAAGTGAAACTGCTGAACTGCAGTTAGAGTCAGGCATCCTGCTGATTTGATTCAGAAGGGCACTTCTTTCCCAGACGGCTCACCGGTCAGGTATACATCCGCGCTAAACTATCAAGGTGAAAGTCATCATAGCTTGCGTAAAAAAGACCCAGCTCTCACCCAACTTTGAGAGTAGATTAACGGCGATATTTTTTTTATCGCGCGATAAGAGTCTCGCGTTAACGCCGATAACGGCCCACCACTAATATATATATATATATATAGTTGAAGTCAGAATTATTAGCCCCCCTTTTTATTTCCCCCCCAATTTCTGTTTAACAGAGAGCAGATTTCTTCAACATATTTCTAATCATAACAGTTTTAATAACTCATCTCTAATAACTGATTTATTTTCTCTTTGTCATGATGACAGTAAATAATATTAGACTAGATATTCTTCAAGACACTTCTATACAGCTTAAAGTGACATTTAAAGGCTTAACTAGGTTAATTAGGGTAACTAGGCAGGTTAGGGTAATTAGGCAAGTTATTGTATAACGATGGTTTGTTCTGGAGACTATCGGAAAAACAATTTGCTTAAAGGGGCTAATAATTTTGTCCTTAAAATGGGTTTCAAAACTTTTTAAACTGCTTTTATTCTAGCCGAAATAAAACAAATAAGACTTTCTCCAGAAGAAAAAATATTATCAGACATACTGTGAAAATTTACTGAATCTATTAAACATCATTTGGGAAACATTTAAAAAGGAAAAATTCAAAAATTCAAAGGGGGCGAATAATTCTGACCAACTGTATGTAATAATAATTATAATTGAAACACAATTGAGTTATGAGTTTATACAATATTAGTTTAGAATCATTAAGAGTCACACAAATTAAGCATTATAAATAACTACAACAACTATAAACTTACAACCGCTAAAAGGAAAATGGAAATTATACATCTGTGATTAAAAAAAAATATTGACAACCACTTTACTGAAATAATAGAATATTATCAGTATTAACAGTAAATCACGTTTTGTTCAGCGTATTGATAAACCATAAACTCCACATCACAGCACACACACACAGGGGCGGATTTAATCAATGAGCGAGGTAAGCAACCACTTAGGGCCCCAGGAAATCTGGGGCCCCCAATAATTATCTAGAAGTATAAATTATACCTATAAACTTTATCTAACATCATTTTTTATCATATTTTGAATGGTGAGAGTTAAACAAATGTAATAAAATATTATTTAGTACACAATCAAAAAAACATCATAATAATGTAATGTTATGTATTACAAAATAAAATATCCATCATGGAGCAGTCGAGCAGTCAAATTTATAAAAAAAAAAAAAAAATACAGGTATTATTTTTAGTTGTAAATTCATTTTACAATAAAACAATAAGAATCATTTAAAATATAGAGATTGCATTAATTTAAAATGGAGAAAAGAAGATTGAGTGACATAATAAACAGCAATATTATTAAACATTACATAAAAGTAGAAAGGAAAAGAGTGCATTTCAGGACTTGGTCTTTATGGCTGGAATTTCTTAGGCCCTCAAAATCCCTAAATCCGCCCCTGCACTCACATACAGTATTAATAATAAACAGAAAGTCAAACGCTGCCCTTTTTTCTGGTTATCTGGTTAATGTCTCCATCTATCGGCAGCTGCAGGCAGCACACACGTCTGCTTTATCATCATTATTCATTCATTCATTTTCTTTTTTGGCTAAGTCTCTTTATTAATCAGGGGTCGCCACAGCGGAATGAACCGCCAACTTATCCAACATATGTTTTACGCAGCAGATGCCCTTCCAGCTGCAACCCAACACTGGGAAACACCCATACACACTCATTCATGTACACACAGGTGCAGTAGGTAGTGCCTCACAGCAAGAAGGTTGCTGGTTTGAGCCTCGGCTGGGTCAGTTGGCATTTCTGTGTGGAGTTTGCATGTTCTCCCTGTGTTTGCGTGAGTTTCCTCCGGGTGCTCTGGTTTCCCCCACAGTCCAAACACATGCAGTACAGGTGAATTGGGTAGGCTAAATAGTGTATGAGTGTGAATAAGTGTGTGTGGATGTTTCCCAGAGATGGGTTGCGGCTGGAAGGGCATCCGCTGCATGAAAACGTGCTGGATAAGTTGGCGGTTCTTTCCGCTGTGGCGACCCCTGATTAATAAAGGGACTAAGCCGAAAAGAAAATGAATGAATAAATAAACAAATAATATAATATAATATGAATAAATAAATAAATAATAGTATATACCAAAGAAATAGTATATACTATAATAGTATAATAGTATATACCAAAGAAATAGTATATACTATAATAGTATAATAGTATATACCAAAGAAACCCAAACTCACAGGACTAAATGACTACAGACCGGTGGCGCTGACGTCTGTGGTCATGAAGTCTTTTGAAAAACTGGTGCTGGCCCACCTGAAGGACATCACTGAACCCTCACTGGACTCTCTTCAGTTTGCCTACAGAGCAAACAGGTCTGTGGATGATGCAGTCAATATGGGACTGCATTATGTTCTGCAACACCTAGACAGACCGGGGACCTATGTGAGGATCTTGTTTGTTGACTTCAGCTCAGCTTTTAACACTATCATCCCAAAACTTCTCCTGCCCAAATTAACTGAGCTCTCCGTGCCCACCTCTGTCTGTCAGTGGATCAACAGCTTCCTAACGGACAGGCAGCAGCTGGTGAAGCTGGGAAAATTCTCATCCAGTACCCGCACAATCAGCACTGGCGCCCCCCAGGGGTGTGTCCTCTCCCCACTGCTCTTCTCCCTGTACACGAATGACTGCACTTCAAAAGACTCCTCTGTCAAGCTCCTAAAGTTTGCAGACGACACCACATTTATCTGCCTCATTCAGGACGGTGACGAGTCTGCTTACAGACAGGAGGTTAAGGAGTTGGCTGTCTGGTGCAGTCACAACAACCTGGAGCTGAACACGCTCAAAAGAGTGGAGATGATGGTGGACTTCAGGAGAAACCCCCCTGCTCTCCCCCTCTGAGCATCATGGACAGCATTGTGGCAGCAGTGGAGTCATTCAGGTTCCTGGGCACCATCATCTCTCAGGACCTGAAGTGGGACACTCACATTGACTCCATTGTCAAAAAAGCTCAACAGAGGCTGTACTTTCTTCATCAGCTGAGGAAGTTCAACCTCCCAAAGGAGCTGCTGAAACAGTTCTACACCTCCATCATTGAATCAGTCCTCTGCACATCAATAACTGTCTGGTTTAGCTCAGCTACCAAATCCGACCTCCGAAGACTACGTCGAATAGTTCGGACTGCTGAGCGAATCATTGGTACAACCCTCCTTACTCTCCAAGAACTGTACTTATCCAGAGCGAGCAGAAGGGCTGCCAAAATCACTCTGGACCCCTCACACCCAGCACACTGCCTGTTTGAACTGTTACCTTCTGGTCGACGCTACAGAGCACTGCGCACCAGAACAGCCCGACACAGAAACAGTTTCTTCCCTCAGGCAATCCATCTCATGAACACTTGATGATAGTAACTGTGGAACCAACATCACTACCTGCTATACACTTTTATACACACATACACTTATTTAACAGCACACTTTACATGCCAATTTGCACAGAACAGCTGCACATATTATGTTGTATATAGTAATATAGCTGTAAATACACTTGTCAATTTGTATATTTGCATTCACTTTTTAAAATATATTTATTATCTGTTTTCTTGTCCTGTCTGTAATTCTGTTGCACTGTAGAAGCTCTGTCACCAAAACAAATTCCTCGTATGTGTGAACAAACCTGGCAATAAAGCTCTTTCTGATTCTGATTCTGATTCTGATATAATATGAATAAATAAACAAATAATATAATATAATATGAATAAATAAACAAATAATATAATATAATATGAATAAATAAACAAATAATATAATATAATATGAATAAATAAACAAATAATATAATATAATATGAATAAATAAACAAATAATATCAGAATCAGAATCAGAAAGAGCTTTATTGCCAGGTTTGTTCACACACACGAGGAATTTGTTTTGGTGACAGAGCTTCTACAGTGCAACAGAATTACAGACAGGACTAAAAACAGACAATAAATATATTTTAAAGAGTGAATGCAAATATACAAATTGACAAGTGTATTTACAGCTATATTACTATATACAACATAATATGTGCAGCTGTTATGTGCAAATTGGCATGTAAAGTGTGCTGTTAAATAAGTGTATGTGTGTATAAAAGTGTATAGCAGGTAGTGATGTTGGTTCCACAGTTACTATCATCAAGTGTTCATGAGATGGATTGCCTGAGGGAAGAAACTGTTTCTGTGTCGGGCTGTTCTGGTGCGCAGTGCTCTGTAGCGTCGACCAGAAGGTAACAGTTCAAACAGGCAGTGTGCTGGGTGTGAGGGGTCCAGAGTGATTTTGGCAGCCCTTCTGCTCGCTCTGGATAAGTACAGTTCTTGGAGAGTAGGGAGGGTTGTACCAATGATTCGCCCAGCAGTCCGAACTATTCGACGTAGTCTTCGGAGGTCGGATTTGGTAGCTGAGCTAAACCAGACAGTTATTGATGTGCAGATGACTGATTCAATGATGGAGGTGTAGAACTGTTTCAGCAGCTCCTTTGGGAAGTTGAACTTCCTCAGCTGACGAAGAAAGTACAGCCTCTGTTGAGCTTTTTTGACAATGGAGTCAATGTGAGTGTCCCACTTCAGGTCCTGAGAGATGATGGTGCCCAGGAACCTGAATGACTCCACTGCTGCCACAACGCTGTCCATGATGCTCAGAGGGGGAGAGCAGGGGGGTTTCTCCTGATGTCCACTATCATCTCCACTCTTTTGAGCGTGTTCAGCTCCAGGTTGTTGTGACTGCACCAGACAGCCAACTCCTTAACCTCCTGTCTGTAAGCAGACTCGTCACCGTCCTGAATGAGGCAGATAAATGTGGTGTCGTCTGCAAACTTTAGGAGCTTGACAGAGGAGTCTTTTGAAGTGCAGTCATTCGTGTACAGGGAGAAGAGCAGTGGGGAGAGGACACACCCCTGGGGGGCGCCAGTGCTGATTGTGCGGGTACTGGATGAGAATTTTCCCAGCTTCACTAGCTGCTGCCTGTCCGTTAGGAAGCTGTTGATCCACTGACAGACAGAGGTGGGCACGGAGAGCTCAGTTAATTTGGGCAGGAGAAGTTTTGGGATGATAGTGTTAAAAGCTGAGCTGAAGTCAACAAACAAGATCCTCACATAGGTCCCCGGTCTGTCTAGGTGTTGCAGAACATAATGCAGTCCCATATTGACTGCATCATCCACAGACCGGTTTGCTCTGTAGGCAAACTGAAGAGAGTCCAGTGAGGGTTCAGTGATGTCCTTCAGGTGGGCCAGCACCAGTTTTTCAAAAGACTTCATGACCACAGATGTCAGCGCCACCGGTCTGTAGTCATTTAGTCCTGTAAGTTTGGGTTTCTTTGGTATGGGAATGATGATGGAGCGTTTGAAGCAGGAGGGCACTTCACACAGCTCCAGTGATCTGTTGAAGATCAGGGTGAAGATGGGGGCCAGTTGGTCAGCACATGATTTTAAACAGGCTGGTGTTATAAAATCTGGGCCTGGAGCTTTTTTCCTCTTCTGTTTCCGGAAGACCTGGCGCACATCATCTTCACTGAACTGAAGTGCAGGTATGGTGGAGGCGGGGGTGGTGGAGGTGTTAATGGTGGCGTGAAGAGCAGTTCAGAGTGGGTGTGGGGGGTTTTCTCAAACCGGCAGTAAAACTCATTCAGGTCGTTTGCAAGTCGTTGGTTGTCTACAGTGCTGGGGGATGGTGTCTTGTAGTTTGTGATGTTTTTTACACTTTTCGACACAGATGCTGAGTCACTGGAAGAGAACTGACTCCTAATATAATATAATATGAATAAATAAACAAATAAGAGTATATAATATGAATAAGTCCTACTCAATAAACATATAATATCAATAAAAATCCCACTCAATAAGTATATTCTAATAGTAAATAATGAATATAACAGTGCAGTTACATGTACATGTTATATGTTATATTAAATAAGTGAAAATTTTATTATATTATGACATTTTTTAGGCTTTAGAGATTGTTTAAAGCATGTTTGGCCTGTGTTTCAGTCTCTCTCTCTCTCTTGTTTACCTTTATTCTAGTCTCGTACTCTTTCTTTCTTCTGTACACCTGTATGTCTCTCTGTCTCTCCATCTCTCTCTGTGCTCTGTATACCTGTATCTCTCTCCATCTCTCTGTCTCTCCATCTCTCAGCATGGAGGCGCTGGCGTTCTGTCAGCCTCAGATCAGCAGATGGAGATCCTCCTCCTCCTCCTGAGTTCAGCTGAGGACACACGCACACACACATACACACAAACAGACACACATACACTCTCGTCTCCTTCATGTTCTCTGCTCTACACGCATCAACACTGATGTCTGATCAGACGTAGGATTGCTCTAAACCCACACACACCCACACACACACACACACACACACACACACACACACACACACACACACACACACACACACACACACACACACACACACACACACACACACACACACACACACACACACACACACACACACTAATATACATAATTATACACACACTCGCTCACTACTATGTATATTTTGCATATATACACTTTATATATATTATATTATGCTACTATATATATTATATAAACGTACACACTTATAGTATTTACATGCACTACTATATTAACTCACCAGCCGCTTTATTAGGTACACCTTACTAGTTTCGGGTTGGACCCCCTTTTGCCTTCAGATCTGCTTTAATCCTTCGTGGCAGAGATTCAACAAGGCACTGCAAATATTCCTCAGAGATTTTGCTCCATATTGACATGATAGCATCACACAGTTGCTGCAGATTTGTCGGCTGCACATCCATGATGCCAATCTCCCGTTCCCCCACATCCCAAAGGTGCTCTGTTGGATTGAGAGCTGGTGACTGTGGAGGCCATTTGAGTACAGTGAACTCATTGACATGTTCAAGAAACCAGTGTGAGATGATTGGGGCTTTATGACATGGTGCGTTATCCTGCTGGAAGTAGGCATCAGAAGATGGAGACACTGTGGTCATAAAGGGATGGACATGGTCAGCAACAATACTCAGGTAGGCTGTGGTGTTGACACGATGCTCAATTGGTACTAATGGACCCAAAGTGTGCCAAGAAAACATCCCCCACACCATTACACCACCACCACCAGCCTGAACCGCTGATACAAGGCAGGATGGATCCATGCTTTCATGTTGTTGAGGCCAAATTCTGAGCCGACCATCCAAATGTGGCAGCAGAAATGGAGACTCATCAGAGCAGGCAACGTTTCTCCAATCTTCTATTGTCCAGTTTTGGTGAGCCTGTGTGAATTGTAGCCTCAGTTTCCTGTTCTTAGCTGACAGGAGTGGCACCCGGTGTGGTCTTCTGCTGCTGTAGCCCATCCGCCTCAAGGTTGGACGTGTTGTGTGTTCAGAGATGCTCTTCTGCAGACCTCGGTTGTAACGAGTGCTTATTTGAGTTACTGTTGCCTTTCTATCAGCTGGAACCAGTCTGGCCATTCTCCTCTGACCTCTGGCATCAACAAGGCATTTGCGCCCACAGAACTGCCGCTCACTGGATATTTCCTCTTTTTCAGACCATTCTCTGTAAACCCTAGTTTGTGCATGAAAATCCCAGTAGATCAGCAGTTTCTGAAATACTCAGACCAGCCCGTTTGGCTCCAACAACCATGCCACGTTCAAAGTCACTTAAATCCCCTTTCTTCCCCATTCTGATGCTCACTTTGAACTGCAGCGGACCATGTCTACAAGCCTAAATGCATTGAGTTGCTGCCATGTGATTGGCTGATTAGAAATTTGTGTTAACAAGCAGTTGGACAGGTGTACCTAATAAAGTGGCCGGTAGGTGTGTGTGTATATATACACTTAACTACTGATGGCATTTCCAAATTTAAAATAGAAACAAGCAAAACACACCATGTTTTTTTTTTTTTAATTGTCAATACCCAAAGTAGTACATGTTTCATATGAAGAAACATTCTCAGACCTTTTTACAATAAGACTACTATCATCATTTTAATCCAACAAACCCATACACACTGTAAAAATGCAGAGTTCCACACAATTCATTCATGTTGTCCCAACACAAATTGATTAGGTTAACTTAACACTTTTAACAAATTTATGTGGATTGAACATAAAAAAATTAAATTGTCCCAATGAAATCTCACGAATTGTGTTGTTTCAGCTCGTTTTAAATAAGTAGTTTGAACAAGCAAAAAAAATATTCTTTTGAGAGAGAAACTGAGGGTTTTCAAGTGAACTCTTTTATTTAATTTATTTCCCAAAACTCTATTTATAGTAATTGCTAAATGTAAAGAGATGATCTTCTGATATTAACTAGTATCCTGTCGTTGTATATTCTACTGTAAAACTTTCATTGACACTGACTGAATGCATTCAAAATAATAACACATTAATAAATAAATAAATAAGTACAATTGTGCTGTTGTATATTAATAATAGTACAATGCAATTATTTTGTATTCCTATAAATAAATACAGAAACTAAATTGGCTGCTGTTGTGAAGCTTTGTGAACTGAAATAAAAACAATCAAAGTAAATATTATAATATTTAATATAATTATTGAAGAATAAAAGAAGATGCAAATATAAATGTATAAAACATCACTCTGAAGCAGAAATGTGTGTGTGTGTGTGTGTGTGTGTGTGTGAAGCTCGGTAACAGCGCATCACCTCGGCAACAATCTTCTGTCGTTCCCATGGAGATGCACAACCACGGCAACCATTTAACACTCGCAAACACTGACAAAACAGCAGCACATCAAACATCAGAATTATTACTATAATATATAATTATTATAGGTTCTAAATGTGCTCAGATCAGTTCACTTTACTGATGACATATTACTGACAATACTGAAATAAAAACTCTAGAAATGCTTCATCTGCTCATATGGGTTTAATATCAACAGTCAATGAAAAAATATAGTTATTGTTATTCATATATTTAGTAATTAACGGCTATAATTAAAAGTAGTGCTTGTGAACATTAGATGATGCACTGTGGACTAATATGAACAAAGATTGAGCAGTTGTATTTTTATTAGCTAACAATAACTATGTTTAGTAAAAATATATTGATTATACTGTATTTAATTAACTAATGCATTAATTAATGTCAACAAATGAAGCCCTTGAGTGTTGGAACTAAAGCTAGTAAATAAAAATGCAAAAAATTGTAAAAAAATAAAATTATTAGATGAAAAAATTAAACCTTTTTATTTATAAAATCGACAAATGTAGATATACTACATTAATAAACTAGACTGAAAATATTTAGTATTTAAGCACTAAAATGTCTAATTGGTAACACACTAAAAAACTGAATTAAAAACAAATTAAACCTAAATAATAATAATAATGCATAAAAAAAAAAAAACACAAATGTTTCTAGTTCAGATAGAAATAGAAACTGAATAAAAAAAATATATATAAAATTAATAAAACCTAAAATGTCTAAATAACATATAAATAAACCTAACTAAAGTTACCAACAATCAAAATTGAAAATATGAAACTGAAAATGTATGGGTGACGCAGTGGCGCAGTAGGTAGTGCTGTTGCCTCACAGCAAGAAGGTTGCTGGTTTGAGCCTCGGCTGGGTCAGTTGGCGTTTCTGTGTGGAGTTTGCATGTTCTCCCTGCGTTTGCGTGGGTTTCCTCCGGGTGCTCCGGTACCACAGTCCAAAGCCATGCTGTACAGGTGAATTGGGTAGGCTAACTTGTCCGTAGTGTATGAGTGTGAATGAGTGTGTATGGATGTTTCCCAGAGATGGGTTGCAGCTGGAAGGGCATCCGCTACGTAAAAAACGAGCTGGATAAGTTGGCGGTTCATTTCGCTGTGGCGACCCCAGATTATTATAGGGACTAAACCGAAAAGAATGAAACTGAAAATGTATTTAAGCCCTAAAAATATTCATTGGAGAAACACTAAAACAAATGAAACCTAATAAATAAAGCATTTTTTTAGAATGTTGCTAACTAATGGAAAATAAAATAAATAAATTACAAATAAATATAAATAAAATAAATGTATTTGAAAAATAAAAATGTATTTAAGCTAGAAAGTCAGGTTTAATAATTGTATTAATAATTACATTTCTATTGTATTGTATTAATTGTATTAATAATTTAGATTATTTAGTAATTAAGCACTAAAATACTCTTTGGAAACAGACTAAAACTGAAATAAAAACAAATTAAAACTACATAATAATGCCTTTGCTAAAACATTTGTTGCTAGATGATTGAAAATAAAATAAATAGAAATAAAAACTAAATAAAATAAATACAATTTATTAAACCTAAATATTCTACATAAGATAAATAAACTAAACTAAATTTACCAACAATGAAAACTTAAAATATGAAATTGTTAATGTATTTAAGCACTAAAAAAGCCATTTGCAAACACGCTGAAACTGAAATAAAAACAAATTAAACCTAAATAATAATGCATTTATTTAAAGAATGTTGCTAACTAATGGAAAATAAAAGAAATAAATAACAAGTAAACATAAATAAAACGAAAAGTCAGAAAATCAGGTTTAATAAATGTAACATTTAAAAATAATTATATTAATTTTACCCACAATAAAAAAGCAGAAATTTAAAACTCATCATTAACCACCAGCTGAGATTATTTAGTATTTAAGCACTAAACATACTCATTGGAAACACACTAAAACTGAAATAAAAACAAATTAAACCTAAATAAATAAAGCATTTTTTTAGAATGTTGCTAAACTAATGGAAAATAAAATAAATAAATTACAAATAAATATAAATAAAATGGAAAAAAATGTATTAAAGCTAGAGAGTCAGGTTTAATAATTGTAACATTTAAAAATAATAATAATAATTTTATCCACAATAGAGCCATTTTTCTAAAAGTACTCATTGGAGACACTAAAACTTAAATAAAAACAAAACAAACCTAAATAATAATGTATTAATAATAATACATGTTGCTAGCTAATTGAAAATAAAATAAATTACAAAAAATAAATAAAAACAAAATAAAAAATCTAAATAATAATAATAATAATGATGATAATAATAATAATAATAATAATAATTTTACCCACAATAAAACAAGTAGAGAGCCTTTTTTAGCCACCAACTGAGATTATTTAGTATTTAAGCACTTCTCATTGGAAACACATTAAAACTGAAATAAAAACACATTCAACCTAAATAATAATGCATTTTTTAACAAACAAATGTTGCTAGCTAATTGAAAATGAGCAAAATAAAAAATAAATAGAAATAAAATGAATATATATATATAAATGTATTAAAGCTAAAACAAATCAGGTTTAATAATCGTAACATTTAAAATAATAATAATAATTTTACTCACATTAAAAAAAGCACAGAAAAAAGTTCTGCCTTTTATAGCTTTAGAGATTATTTATTATTATGCACTGAAAATACTCATTAGAAACACACTAAAACTGAAATAAAAATAAATTAAACCTAAATAATAATGCATTTTTTAGAATGTTGCTAAACTAATTGAAAATAAAATAAATTACAAAAAAACAAAAAAAAAAACAAAATGAAAACAAAATAATAATAATATAATAATAATAATAATAATAATAATAATAATAATAATAATATAATAATAATAATAATAATAATAATATTAATATAATAATAATAATAATAATAATAATAATAATAATAATAATAATAATAATACTTTTACTCACAATAAAACAAGTAGAGAGAAAAAGCTCAGCTTTTTTTAGCCACCAACTGAGATTATTTAGTACTTAAGCACTAAAAATACTCTATTAGAAACACACTAAAACTGAAATAAAAACAAATTAAACCTAAATAATAATGCATTTTTTCAGAATGTTGCTAATTAATTAAAAATAAAAGAAATAAATTACAAATAAATATAAATAAAATGACAAATAAAATAAAATCAAAAATGCATTAAAGCTAAGAAGGTCAGGATTAATAATTGTAACATAAACATTTTTTTATACTCACAATAAAAAAAAGCACAGAAAAAAAGCTCTTTTTAAAAATTTTTTTTTAGCTTTTAGCACCAGCTGAGATTATTTAGTATTTAAGCACTAAAAATACTCATTAGAAACACACTAAAACTGAAATAAAAACAAAAATAAACCTAAATAATCAGGTTTAATAAACGAAACAATTAAAAATGAACAATTTCAGAAATTAATCTGCCATTGGCCTCAGCAAAATAAACTTGTTTTCATATTATTTTGCTTGTTTTAATAAAAATTTTTAACTTAATTTTGTAAATACAAGACAAAAAATATACTTGTCTAAAAAAAAGATTATTAGTAATATATATATTTTTTATAATTTAAGTTTTATTGTGTTCATCTGATACAAGACAAACTAATGCAAACACAGAGTACAGGTTGCTTACCCTGCACTGTAATAAACAATAAGACGACTTTACTTAAAATAATCAGTAAACCTGATGCCTTAAAAGCTTTTAACAAACAATCCAGAATGCATGATTATACAGAGCCGAGCTGAATCAAATGAAAAAGCTTCTCCATTTCTCAGTGAATATAGGCAGTGTATTGTAAACAAAACAGATTTATTAAACAGATATATTTATTCAAATCATATTTTAGTCTCCAAACATTTGAAAATTGAAAGATAATACAATTAAATTCAAGCAGAATATTGCAAAAATAAATTACAACCTAAAATTACAAAACTAAATTTATTTTCTCTTGATTTTTCCTCTTTTTTTTTTAATTTGTATTTAATATTTTTCTATACCATATAAATTTGTCTGTACTAGTTTTTGGAGCGTTATTGTAAGTTATTTTATTAGATATGCTCCATATTTGGCTTCAGTTCTGACTAATCTAAAGTATATGCACAAATATAATATTGTAGAGCTTCCTATTAAAATTGAACAGAGAGATTTGTGAAGGATGAACGCATATATGCTGAGCACTGTACGCCGTCATGGCTTTACAATCAATAAATGTGATTATAATGGAAGTCAAAGGGGCACAAACAGCACCAACACAACCAAAGAGGAGTCAATCTGAACAGTACACAGGGGTTAAGTAAAGTAAATAATCCCCTTTTACAGTGAACATGTGAAGGTCAGATGCTGAAAAAGCAGATCAGATCAGAAGATCAGCGCTATCGACTGTTTCTCAGAGCTCATCTATACTGTACGTGAAGCAAACACATGCAGAAATCATCAGCAGAGGTTATTCTTTAACAGAACACACACACACACACACACACACACGTTTGAAACACAGTATAGATGATTCCTCTCTGTTGATTATTCAGCTGATGATATTACTGTAATGTGGTTTATGGCTCACACTTTAGAATAAGGTTTCATTAGTTACTGTGTTTATTACCATGAACTGATCATGAGCAACCCCTGTAGAGTGTTTATTAATCATAGTTCAACAATTACTAATGCATTATTAACATACAAACTCACGCTTGTGAACAGTAATTAATGCACTGAGTGTTAAACTAACGAGTGACTTTATTTTCATTAACTAACATGAACAAATCCTGTAATAAATGTTCTGTTTATTGTTTGTTCATGTTAGTAAACGCATTAGCTAATGAAACCTTTACTCTTTGTGTGTGTGAGTGTGTGTAAGTAAACGAACCCAATATTTCCACTAACCCGTGTACAAAAAACAGCACCTAAGCTCTTCTACCTGTGTGTGTGTGTGGCTGGTGGGTCTGTGAGGTCAGAGCTGCAGATCTGTGTGTGCGTGTGTATGTGTGTGCGTGTGTTTGTGTGTGTGAAGTGTTTAGCCTCTCAGAAGAACAGAGTGTCCTCAAAGATGCTTTCATAACAGCTGTTCAGAGATCAGTCAGAAGCTCAGACACACACACACACCAGTTTCACAACACAAATCTCACACAGATGATGAAGACAAAATCATTCACTCTCCTGTCATCATTTATTATTTTAATAATATTTATATATACAGTTGAAGTCAGAATTATTAGCCCCCCTGTTTACCCCCCCCCCCCTTTCTGTTTAACGGAGAGCAGATTTTTTCAGCACATTTCTAATCATAATAGTCTTAATAACCAATAACTGATTTATTTTCTCTTTGTCATGATGACTAAATAATATTAGACTAGATATTCTTCAAGACACTTCTATACAGCTTAAAGTGACATTTAAAGGCTTAACTAGGTTAATTAGGGTAACTAGGCAGGTTAGGGTAATTAGGCAAGTTATTGTATAATGATGGTTTGTTCTGTAGACTATTGAAAAAATATATAGCTTAAAGGGGCTAATAATATTGACCTTTTAAAAATTAAAAACTGCTTTTATTCTAGCCGAAATTAAACAAATAAGACTTTCTCCAGAAGAAAAAATATTATCAGACATACTGTGAAAATTTCCTGAATCTGTTAAACATCATTTGGGAAATATTTAAAGAAGAAAAAAAATTCAAAGGGGGGGCGAATAATTCTGACTTCAACTGTAGATATATTAGAGAAAGTGAAGATTCACCTGGGAGCCTTTATCAGTTCAATTATAATACATTGTGATCAACATGACATAAGCAACTGATGATGTAGGAAACGGCAGGGAAGTGCACATAATCATTTACAACTTATTTTAGCAAATAAACTGCTTTTGTTGTCCCGGACGAAAGTATAAAATATTAAATAAATAAATAAATAAATATAAAAACTAAAATAAATAAAACATCAATAAATAATAAAATTAATTAATTAATCAGAATGTATAATTGAAATGCCTATATTAATAGACTCAATATTTGCACACCTCATGTCTCTGAAAGCTAGCGTCCAAATCTCTCAAACAAATAATAAATGATAATTCGTAAGCGTACATTAATCTAAAAATCAAACAAGATGACAAATAAATATAAATATAAATAAAGATAAATATATATATGTAAAAATAAATGAATAAATAAAATATTAAATAAATAAACAAAATATTAAATAAATAAAATAGTAAATAAATAAATAATTATTATTAAATGAAAATATAAATAAATATAAATATAAAAATAAAAATAAATAAATAAATAAATAAAACTGTATGAATAAATACATAATTAATATTAAATAAATAAATTCATACATTAATAAATAAGAATGTATAACTGAAAATTTATTTTCAACATTTGCACACATAATGTGTCTGAAATTTCCAATCCAAATGCACATCTCTCATACAAAAAACAAATGATAATTCATAAGCCTACATTAATCTAAAAATCAAACAAGATGATAAATAAATATAAATTAAAAAATAATAAAATAAATAAAAAAAATTAAATAAAAACAATATAAGTAAAAATATAAATATATCTAAATATAAACATAAAAAATGAAAGAACAAATAAATAAATAAATAAAAATAAATAATGAATGAATAAATAAAAGCAGCATAGTGGCGCAGTGGGTAGCACAATAGCCTCACAGCAAGAAGTTCGCTGGTTTGAGTCCCGGCTGGGTCAGTTGGCGTTTCTGTGTGGAGTTTGCATGTTCTCCCCGTGTTGGCGTGGGTTTCCTCCGGGTGCTCCGGTTTCCCCCACAAGTCCAAAAACATGTGGTATAATTGGCAGTAGTGTGTGCGTGTGAATGAGTGTGTATGGGTGTTTCCCAGTGTTGGGTTGCAGCTGGAAGGGCATCCGCTGCGTAAAACATATGCTGGATAGGTTAGCGGTTCATTCCGCTGTGGCGACCCCACATTAATAAAGGGACTAAGCCGAAAAGAAAATGAATGATGAATAAATAAATCTAAAAATCAAACAAGATGACAAATAAATATAAATAAATATATAAATAAATATAAAAATGAATAAATAAATAAATAATTGAAAGAATAAATAAATAAAATATTAAAATAAATAAAATATAAAAAAAGACTAAATATAAAAATGAAAATAAATAAATAAATAAAATATTAAATAACTGAACAAAATATTAAATAAATAAAATATGAATAAAAAATATATAAATAAATAAAAATATAAAAATAATTAAATTTATAAATAACTAAAATATTAAAAGAAAGAATGAATAAATAAAATATTAAATAAATAAAATATAAATAAATAAAAATATGACTAAACATAAAAATGAAAATAAATAAATAAATAAATATTAAATAACTGAACAAAATATTAAATAAATAAAATATAAATAAAAAACATATAAATAAATAAAAATATAAAAATAATTAAATTTACAAAGAGCTAAAATATTAAAAGAATGAATGAATAAATAAAATATTAAATAAATAAATAATAAATAAAATAAAAATAAATATAAATATAAATATAAATATAAATATAAATATAAATATAAATATAAATATAAATATAAAAATAAATAATTAAATAAAATATTAAATAAATAAACAAAATATAAAAATAAAAAATAAAATATAAAATATATATATATAAATGAACAAATAAATAAATTCAATATTAAATGAATGAATGAATGAATGAATAAATAAATGAATACCTAAAATAATAAATAAATAAAATCTTAAATAAATAAATAAAATATAAACAAATAAAAATATGAATTAATATAAAAATTAAAATAAATAACTAAACAAATAAAATATTAAATAAATAAATAAATTAATTAAATAAATATAAATACATGAAAATATAAATAAAAATAAATTTAAAAATTAAAATAAATAACTAAATAAAAGTGCATATGTCTAGACATTTAAAGATTATGCAAAGATTATGCCTCTGATAGCTCCAAACCTACACATCTCACAAACAAACCATAATTGATACTTTGCAGCCCTACATTAATATAAAAATCAAACAAGATGATAAACAAATAAATAATATAACATTAATAAAAATATAAATATATATAATATAAATATAAAAATGAAAATAAATAAATAAACAAATAACCGATATATATTTATATACATATACTGTATATATATATATATATATATATATATATATATATATATATATATATATATATATATATATATATATATATATATATCTGTTATTTGTTTATTTATTTATTTTCATTTCATATATTTGCACACATCATGTTTCAGAAAGCTTTCAAACGTCAGCGAACTCAGAGATTCCTGAGGATAAAATCAAATGAAGAAACAGGAACGTCAGTCTGACAAAAGCGCTTCTGTTCTGCGCTCTGATAAATGCGTCATCTTCAGCCTTTGTAATGAAGCAACATGGACAGACGATAAATGGAAATCAGTAGTTTTACAGAAAATGCCTGCAATCCTCCAAACACACGCGTCGTGACTCAAATCACTGAGACACACACACACACACACACACATACACACACACTGCTGTCCTCATTTGCCTCCTGTGCTAATAATAGCGCCGCTCTTCAAAGTTAGCAGAGGACTCGCATTTACATTCATTTCAGGAGAAACTCAGAAACCTGCCATGAGAAACGTTACGCTCAGATCTCTCTTTTACATTCATTATTATTTATATGCATCAATTATTAAATAGAAGTCTTGAGAGGTCTGTTCTGCATCTCGTATGATGTACAACCTGAACATGTCTATTTTCATTCATTCATTCATTTTCGTTAGGCTTAGTCCCTTATTTATAAGGGGTCGCCACAGTGGAATGAACCACCAACTATTCCAGCATATGCTTTACACAGCGGATGCCCTTCCAGCCACAACCCAATGCTGGGAAACACCCATACACACTCATTCACACACTCATACACTACGGACAATTTAGTTCATCAATTCCCCTAGCGCATGTGTTTGAACTGTGGGGGGGAACAGGAGCACCCGGAGGAAACCCATGCCAACACGGGGAGAACATGCAAACTCCACACAGAAACGCCAACTGACCCAGCCGGGACTCGAACCAGCGACCTTCTTGCTGTGAGATGACAGTGCTAACCACTGATAAACAATAGTGTATACTGTACATATATTACAATATCCAGATAGTATTATAGATATGAATAAGGAGGATTGAGAACAGCTAAGATGTAAAATATAATATACAAACTTACTTCAACATATTTTACAGGTGGATATGTTAGGATGAGTATGATTAGATCAGTAATTGTACAGTCAATGTGTCATATGTATATACTATATAAATAGTGCAATAGGAAATGTGCATGGAAATGGGCTTTTGTTTTTAATATGCTTAGTATTTGTTGAAATATATATATATATATATATATATAAACAATCAAACACCATTAGTACAACAGGCTAGCTCAGCTGATCAGCATAAAAATCTTTGATATGCTGATGATGTGATGGCAAAATAAGTATTGAACATGTCACCATTTTTCTCAGAAAACATATTTCTGAAGGTGCTGTTGACTCGAAAATTTCCCTGGATGTTGGTAACAACCAAAGAAATTCACATATGCAAAGAAAACAATATTAATTAGTTTACAAATTATGTTCTGTGTAACAAAATGAAATCACACAGGGAAAAAGTATTGAACAGATGAAGAAAGGGAGGTGCATTCGGGCAGTGAAAGCCCAGACAGCAGCTGAAATCTCTCAGTAGTTCTTCAGCAACCCTCTGCCCTTCCTCAGTGTAAATGAATATCAGCTGCTTCAGTCCAACATCTACATTAGCAGGAGGATGAAGATCAAACCAGGGTGGACGTTTTAGCAAGACAATGATCCAAAACACAGCCAAGGAGACTCTCAGATGCTTTCAGAGAAAGAAAATCAGGCTGTAGAATGGCCCAGCCAATCACCTGACCCGAATCCAATAGAAAATAAGAACCTTCAAGAACTCACACCTGAGCAAAGCATGAGATTTCATTCTTCATATGAGAGACGTCTGTAAGCTGCAGCACCAAAAAAAAAAAAAAAAGACATATTTATGACTATTATATAAAGTATTAAAAATGTTTCAGTAGCACTTTCTCCTTCTGCCATTTCATTCTTACACACAGCTCATTTTTCAGATTAATTATTTTTGTTTTATTTTTATGTTTGTATTGTTTGGGTTTTTACCCAAATATGCTTCAATTCCATGTCAACAGCTCCTCTAGAAATATTATTCCAAGGAAAAACATGAAAATGTGTTCAATACTTATTTTCCCCCACTGCATATTAAAAAAAATTAATTAAACAGCAACAATACAAAAGACTATCTAAGCTGATC
This sequence comes from Danio kyathit, assembly GCA_903798195.1. Classification (NCBI taxonomy): domain Eukaryota; kingdom Metazoa; phylum Chordata; class Actinopteri; order Cypriniformes; family Danionidae; genus Danio; species Danio kyathit. The sequence goes on from LR812538.1 coordinate 62,543,859, forward strand.
AGCATAAAAATCCATGATATGTTGAGGATGTGATGACAAAATAAATAAACCCGTGTGTGTTTTCAGAAAAACAACAACAAAAACAGGTGTACAGGCATCATTTACTGCTAGAAGAGCACCCAACTGCTAAATTGCAACAAATTGTATACTTTATAGGATAAAGCTCTTAATAAATCTCATTTTCAAAGGGTCCTTATCTATGATTAAATAAAGGTATTACACGGCTCTCTGCATTACTTGATTCTGATTGGTCGATCGTGACATTCCAGTGTGTGTTATTCCCAGATAACAACTATAATGTAAGTTTGGGTGTATGGCCATACACCCAAAGCGCTTCACAATCATGAGGGGGGTCTCTCCACACCACCACCAGTGTGTAGCATCCACTTGGATGATGCGACGGCAGCCACAGGACAACGGCGCCAGTGCGCTCACCACACACCAGCTATAGGTGGAGTGAAGAGACAGTGATAGAGCCAATTCGGTGGATGATTGAACTAATAACACACACTCGTCTGGCTATAATAAATCATCTTGACCATTAGGCTGCATTACACTGCAGATCTTAATAGTCAAGTTTTTAATGTATAATTTTGATTAAATATTCTTTCAGGGTTTTTACCTTTAATAGACTGATTTCACGCGGCTGCCATTAAAAAAGCGAAATCAAGGCTGCGGTGGGAAGAAACCCAGAAGTATGGCCTGAGTCACTCAGGAATGTTGTGTACCTGGCTGTATATCTTATCAGTGAAGAGAAAGCGACACAAATTTATCATTTCACTGTCTTCCGAGTGACCAGACGGTCCGTTCTGAATGGAAAGTGAAAATAAAACGAGATATCAGACCTCAGTTTTCAACTAAGTTAAGGGAAATGCCACTAGTTAGCTAAAATTTTCTTTCCCAAACACACGTTTTAGCTGCCATTTATCAATCTTAAGTTAATGAAGTGATTCTTTCACTATATTAGACTGTCAAGATACTAAATTTTGTTACTGAAATTTATAAAAGCCGTCAATTTCCCACTAACATTTAAGCACTGTTTGAACGCAACAGCGCTGATTTGCCATGGTGTTCACGTACTCAAGAGAAAGGACTGTGATTGGCCGTGGAGGTCATCAGTTCACCGCACCTCATCGCTGTTTACCAAGTGCAAACCAGTGCAAACACAGACGAGCGATCTGCTTGATGACTCGACTGATCTTCACAGCTTTACAAAACTCCACTGTTCGTGCATATGTGTTTGCACACAGTGAAGTGCGGTGAACTGATGACCTTCACAGCCAATCACAGTCATTTCTGTTGAGCACTGGTGAACACTACTGCAAATCAGCGGTGTTAAGGAATGCGCTCAGCAGCGCTTAAATGTTAGCGGGAAATGGATGTTTTTAAAACTTCAGTACCAGGACAACACTATTACAGACAACACAAGAGTGCGGTACAGAGGACTGCATTGTTTTATCGCTTACAGGGTTACATAGGCTGAAGCAAGCAGGGAAGCCCCCACTGTGTTTACCTGCTGCCATGAACTGAAGCACAGGAGGACACTCTTAAAGAGATTGTGATGTTGTTTGATGCCTAATATGCGTTTAGTTGTTTCAATTATACTGAACTGAATGATATTAAAGTGATGTTTACACCATATCTGCGATTTGAAATCGCGGCAACAGCTGGAGGTTTGTAGTCCACAGCATGTTGCTGCAATGTTTGCAGTGCTGATCCTATACTTCCGGGTTTCTTCCGACCGCAGCCTCGCTTTCGTGCTTTAAAATGGCGGCTGCATGAAATAAGCGTATGGATATGACATTGGAGAGTATTGACAGGAAAGTGTGGGGAGCAGAGAGACAGGAAGGATCAGCATAGGACCTTGAGGCGGGAATCGAACTCGGGTCAACGTGAGCACCAGAGTGCATGTGTCGACGCACTAACCACTACACCATTGGCGCCGACTTGATGGTCAACTTTGATTTTGTGACTGTATCATACCTGTCAACATTGGGATGTCAAAATAAGGGATACTCATCTGGAGCTGTTTCATTGTAATTAAACTTCTGAAACGATCAGAAATACGTTTTTATTATCATTTACAAAGGATATAATAATTAGTATACATTAGAAAAAGCTGCAAATAAAGTTCAGCTCATTAAAACTATTAGCTATTATAAAGAAATAGAATCGAGTTATCAAATCTCATCTTTTCTTCACTATAATTTAAACATTCTGATTAAAGAGCAGCGAATGAATCTCTCATTTAGATTTCTTTGATTACATTAAATAACAGAGCTGTCACTTTAAAACTGCACAGATCTATAATGAAAGCATTTGACTGTTTTCCTAACTGTTTATGCTCATTTAAGACAAAATTTGTTGTGTTTAAAAGAAAACCCAACAAGATCGACATGTCTAGATGTTGTTGTTATTATTATTATTAATATTATTATTATTATTATTCATTCATTTATTTTACTTTCGGCTTAGTCCCTTTATTAATCTGGGGTCGCCACAGCGGAACGAACCGCCATTATTATTATTATTATTATCATTATTATTGTGATGATGATGTGTATATGTCTGTTTAAACATGCACCCAAAACCCAGTGTCCACTTGAGCTCCGCATCAAATCACGTACTTACAGAATCCGCTTGGGAAACAGCGTCTATTATCACTATGGAGCGCATCAGCTGACAGTCATGCATCTTTATATGAACTGACTGTTTTGAGGATTGCATAGGGGCAATGGCGCCTGTAATGAAAAGGAAATGAATCGCGCCTTTTTATGTTTATTTCATAGGCTGCGTCCGAAACCGCATACTTCCATACTATACAGTACGCTAAAATCAGTATGCGAGCCGAGTAGTATGTCCGAATTCATAGAATTCGAAAATCAGTATGCGAGAAGTACCCGGATGACTTACTACTTCCGGCGAGATTCTGAAGTGCGCATCCCATGGACGCTGCGCTATCCCATGATGCTCCGCGAGAGAATTTATGAATGGAAGTAAATCGACGCAACTGACGCAGGAAGGTCACGTGACCATGACAAAATGGCGGATGTAGTACGTCCGAATTCCATTCATACTTCTTACATTCATACTGTATAGAACGTACTTTTCTAACGGCCGAGTAGTACGTTTAAATTCAAATGCAGTACCTACTGAGTAGAAGGCGGTTTCGGATGCAGCCATAGTGTTTCCATGCCTAAATAAAATAAAAGCACAGAACTGATTCACATTTAAGAGCAAGGGCGGCCCCTGATGGTTCGGCGGTATGGGTTGCATATAGGGAAGATCGGCTCTTCTCAGAAACATAAAAAATACACTAGAAATACGGGAAAATACCTTTACGGGATGACAGCGGGACAGAACTGTAAAATACAGGAGAATCCCGGGAAAAACGGGAGGGTTAACAGGTATGGACTGTATTCGTTTATTTTGACGACCCATTTACATCTTCTTTTAAACGTGCCTCATATCCAATGCATTTACACTGCAAACGGCAAAGACATAATGACTCCGAAAAAAAGAGCGGGCGCTGACTGACAGCTGATAATAAAAGAGCGCTCTTTTCTCCATTCATGATTTGATCTGGTCACAGGCCATATCACCCTGCAGCACAAGACCGGTTACTCACTGAAGCTAAGCAGGGCTGAGACTGGTCAGTACCTGGATGGGAGACCACATGGGAAAACTAGGTTGCTGTTGGAAGTGGTTTTAGAGAGGCCAGCAGGGGGCGCTCAACCTGTGGTCTGTGTGAGTCCTAATGCCCCAGTAATAGTGAAGGGGACACTACACTGTCGGTGGGCGCCGTCTTTCGGATGAGACGTTAAACCGAGGTCCTGACTCTCTGTGGTCATTAAAAAAAAAATCCCATGGCACTTCTCGTAAAGAGTAGGGGTGTAACCCCGGTGTCCTGGCCAAAGTCCCTCAATCGGCACTTACCCATCATGGCCTCCTAATCATCCCCATCCACTTAATTGGCTCTATCACTGTCTCTTCACTCCACCAATAGCTGGTGTGTGGTGAGCGCACTGGCGCCGTTGTCCTGTGGCTGCCGTCGCATCATCCAAGTGGATGCTACACACTGGTGGTGGTGTGGAGAGACCCCCCTCATGATTGTGAAGCGCTTTGGGTGTATGGCCATACACAATAAATGCACTATATAAATACACATTACATTACAGGGTTTCTTTTTGTTTATTTTCCTTTAGACAAGTTGTTTTGCAATAGTTTATGACAGAATGATTGTCATTTGGCTATATTTTTAAATTGAGTAGGGATTTTAATGTCATGTTCATGCCATGATTTATGCACGCTCATTCATTCATTCATTTTCTTTCAGCTTAGTCCCGTATTTATCAAGGTTCGACACAGGGGAATGAACCGCCAACTATTCAAGCATATGTTTAACACAGCGGATGCCCTTCTAGCCGCAACCCAGTACTGAGAAACACCCATACACACTCATTCTCACACACACACTCATACACTAGAGCTAACTTAGTTAATTGTTTACATGGCAGAATTGTGCTTGCTCTCCCGTTAACATGCCTAATTACTTGTGCTACATGATAATATAAAAGCTTTTTGTCCTAGTGTATGAGATTAAAGGTTTGAGACTCTGCTGAAGTCTGTTCTGGAATGAAAGCATCAGAGTTGACGTCATTCGTAATGGTTTTTAATGATGCGCTACTCGCATTGACTGGTGAAAGTCTGATCTTACACTGCAGACATGAGAGCACGGATCCCATTCATACTGGATCAATTTTCACATACTGGATGAACAAGGCCTGAATCTGATTTGAGTAAATCGGAATCCGTGTTGTTTTTTCCCGCTTACATGTATGTGGGCCACATCCGATCTGTGCCACACAGGAGAAAAAATCAGTATTGGGTCACTAGAACCATGTAGTGTGTGTGAATACATGTGTGTATATTCAAGTATATACACAGTTGAATCAGAATTATTCGCTTTCCTCTGTGAAATTTTTCAAAAATCTCCCAAATGATGTTGAACAGATTTAGGAGATTTTCACAGTATTTCCTAGAATATTTTTTCTTCTGGAGAAAGTCTTATTTTTTTAATTTCGGTTAGAATAAAAGCAGTTTTTAATTGTTTTAAAGCTATTTTAAGGTCAATATTATTAGCCCCCTTCAGCAATATTAGTTTTGGATTGTCTCCAGAACAAACCACTGTTCTACAATGACTTGCCTAATTACCCTAACTTTACCCTAATTAACCTAGTTAAGCCTTGAAATGTCACTTTCAGCTGAAAACTAAGAGTATCTAGTCAAATATTATGTGTATTTAAGACTATGATGATGAGCGGGTGCAGATATTGTAACTAGGGCTACTCGATAATAGAAATAATAATCCTGATATCAATAATGTAATCACAGTTATTTAAAATTATTATGAGTATTACTGATCAAGGCAAGTGTTTGCCGAAACACACAGGCACAGTTTTAAGGAATAGCCAGGTCAATAAAGGCTTTTTATTATTTTTTTAACTTTTTTTCGAGTGCCTTGGATCTTCGTTTGCTGTTTATTCTGATGAATCCTTACTTAAAAAACACAGATGCATTAATTAAGCTACCTCTGAACCAGTCGTGTAGTCCTAAAAAAAAAAAAGTGGTGTACTATTACCCACCCAACCCAAATATTAAAAGTAGGCAAAGAAACGACGAAACTATATATATATATATATATATATATATATATATATATATATATATATATATATATATATATATTAGGGCTGTCAATTGATTAAAAAAATTAACTAATTAATCACACTTTTTTTTGTGATTAATCACGAAAGTAATTAATCACGATTAATCATGATTAATCACGAATCAAAAAAAAAAAAAAAATCCAAAATACAGGCATTGCAAAAATGGAAATTGGAAAATTACAATAATAATAAAGTGTTGAATACAAACAATTCATCACCTTAGAATTATAAAGTTCTATCTGACATTTTTGTCAAAATTGAGTTATTGACATATTCTTATTAAATGACAACTTATTTACATTATGGGATGTGTTTTATAAGTTGTTTACATTTTAAGACGTTTTATTAAAAAAAACTAAACAAAAAAAAACTAATGTTACACACACACTGTTTGCTATGCAAAAACTTTGAAGCTCAATATCTCAAAATCAATCAGAACGCAGACAGAACATTATAATTCCAAGGTGAGTAATTGTACTCATTGTAAAGTTGTATTGCGAGTTGAGAACCTTAATTATAAAGTAGAAACAATTTTGCCTAGTCCTCCTTAACATTTAGCCAGTTGCAGTGTATTGACATTATCGGGGGACAACACACACACACACACACACACAGAGAGAGAGAGAGAGAGAGAGAGAGCGCGCGCAGCACAGCGCACTCCCTTCAGATCATCAACACGCACAATCGCGTTGATCAAATTTTGCTTAAACTAAGCGTTCTTTAAGTATGGCTGTATTTCTCAAGCAAGGATTCTGACACAGCAAAGCAGACGCTTTACAAAAGTTGCGTGTAGGGGGGAAACACGTCAAACTTAATGAAACATTTGAGGGCGCTTGGAGTCAACTTAGACAGGAATGGGCTGTCTTTGACAGCTTGCGACATCATCTGCCACTTTCACTGAGTACATTTACATGGATCCATATTATCCTTTATCCATATTTCTTTACACATTAAACACACGCAGGGCCGGAGCAAGCTGAACTGGCGCCCTCAACCCGAAAGTGAAATAGAAAGTTACCGGTTTGCGGATGAAAGTGAAAACCGGGAGGGAGCAGGTGGGAGTCGAAATGAGATGAACGTGAGGACAGGGGGGTTCGCTCACTATTCTGCCGCCAAAGGCGATCGCCTCTATGAAAGCGCTGGCCCTGAACACACGTCGGCCACAACAGGAAATAAAAAAACCTGCAACTGCGTTAATTTTTTTTAACGCGTTAAATAGTTCAAATTAATCACGTGCGTTAACGCGCTAATTTTGACAGCTCTTATATATTATATATATATATATATATATATATATATATATATATATATATCTATATATATATATTATATATATATATATATATATATATATATTTTTTTTTTTTTAAATTTATTTATTTAACATAAGTTACCTGTAACTATTGAAAGAAAAAACAAATACTATGGAAGGTAATGATTACAGGTTTCCAGCTTTCTTCAAAATATCTTCTTTTGTGTTAAACAAAATAAAAAAAAGACAAAGCGGTTCGGAACAAGTAAAGGTTGAGTAAAGGATGACAATTTTACTTTTTTTGAATGAACTATCCATTAAAAAAGGAAAATATTTAAACAAATTTGTTCATTTTAAAGCGAGATGCTAATAGCCTAATCCTGTTCAATGATTTATACTATAGCTAATGGTGCCCCAGCAGACCCGGAGATTGGCTGAGTATATTAAGCTGTGGTAAAACCTGGGTAAAAGCCAACTGTTTAACTCTAAAGGAACTTGTAAAATGAGCCTATAATTAATATAACAATATATATATATATATATATATATATAATCAGGAAAATAAAACGTTTTTTTCTTCAAAAACTCAAATGCTAGCCTATACTCAAGTATTTTTTCCATGTTTTAAATAGAACTGCCACTTTTATAATTTAAAATGGCATAAATATAAACATATTAAAAAATGTACAGGCTAATTTACATATTTCATTATCATAATATAAGTCATAATAGGAAATAATTTTTAACAAGATACAACACATAATGTTTCACTCTGATGTGCAGTTAAAATGAGTACATTCACTGAGTGCTTCTGTCACTGTGTTTAATCCTGTGCATGAATGTATGATATATATAATGCCACATGCACTGTAATATAATCATAATTAATTGATAAATGTTCGTTAAGAGTTGCATTTTCGCTGGAGGAAACAGCTGTGATGATGAGGGAAGCGCCAAGGAAACAGTAGATGGGGAAACCCGATGTGATACACGTGTTTCAATAGCAAAGAACTGCGAATATGCAGATATTATAACAATCTATAGATAAACACACCTTCTGCTCTCACTCTGCAAAGCTGTGGTTTGCTGATTAAACGAAAAACGAGTTGAAAACGGAGGAGCGGAAGTCTGCCGCCGTTTTCATATCAAATTTAAAGGGGACTAAGGTGATCATTTAGTAGGCTACAGTTCATGAGGAAATCGCAAAACATTTCGAGGGACTGAACAGAAATATAGGGGGCTAAAGCGATGCCCATGCTTTTTTAAAATAATTTTACCTCAGTGTTTCAGCGAGACATCATTTAGTTGACTTGTCGTCATTATCGAAAAGCTGCGGTCGTCAGGGGGCGGGGAATGCCGCAAATTAAACAAAAATCCACTGATTGCAACAAATAAGATGAAAGTAAAAAAAACATTTGGTATACAGTTAAAGGGGACGCGAATACACGTAAATTAGGGAAGTCTAATCAGAAAAACAAGTGAGTATACCGAGGGTATACAAAATTATTGATCCTCAGAAGTCGTAATACCCAAACAGCGCATGAAAAAAAGTAGGCATACTGAGTATACGTGCGCATAGCCTCGACTACACCACTGCTCTGAACACTTTTTGATTGATTTTGGATTCATATAACAAACATATTTGTAATTAAAACTCTAATGGCTAATGGACGGCTGCTTCTCACTCAGGGCTGCTGTTTGTGCTAATGAGGGAGAGATGGGCACTAGTGGGCGTGGCCTACTTTCCCCCTCTGATGACACGTCAAAGGGAGAATGTCAATCAAAGTGTGTCATTCATCAAGTCTGATTATAACAAACACAATTACTGTTTACCATTAGAAACTGGATATATTCACACACTGCTGACACTCAACTGGGTTTAAACCCCTTATAAAAGTGAGTTTTGCATAATAGCTCCCCGCTAATAAACATTACATGTGAGCATAATGAAGGCAAACAGATCTGTGACGGAGAACTCAAACTTCACTACATCAAAAGAAGAGACTTAAAGACTCCAGGAGACACACTCTTGCGTCACGATTATACGGATTAGAGGAACACACTCGTCTAAAGCGCTCATTTAAAACCGCATTCATAACCCGCAGGCTAGTTTGTTAGCGTGATTAGCGAACGAAAAAACTGTAAGCAAAGACAAGCGTTCGCAGATGCGTCTGAACATGGAAATCCCTTCAGAGACACTGATATAATCTATATTTCATGACCATCTGGACGTGCTTGCTTTAAATGTCAGATATTACTCAAAGTACCATTAGGTAAACTTTCTTTTCTGTTTCTTGCACACAAGCATAAACTACTTTCTGCGCAAGTGACGAAAATCAAGGGCGGTCAGATGTGCCGTTCTTCCCGCATAAATAAATAAAGCCCCATCTGATGTCTATCTAATAAATCCAAAGGCCATTTTTACTCTGTTAAGCGTAAATATGACACGCCGGAGCCCGAGGAGCTAAACCAGGACAACTTTGAAGTTGTGGAAGTTAAATATGGCGTCCCAAATGAGTCTCGTCATTAAGCATTGCTAATTACGTCGAGTGGCTAGATGCACATGGTGTTCCAGCAGTCATGCGGATGCAGGGTGCTCTCAATCAGGTCCCATAACTCCTATACAGCTGATTTTTGACTATGGCTACTCGATTATGAAGCTAACAATAATCGTGATATTAACAATGTAATTACAGTTATTTAAAATGATTATGAGTGGCCTATATGACAAAAATATTTGTAATTGATTTGTTGATTAATTAATAAATAAATGTGTGTATATACAGTTTCAATCAGAATTATTCAACCCCCTGAATTATTAGCCGCCCTGTTTATTTTTTTCCCCCAATTTCTGTTTAACAGAGAGCAGATTTCTTCAACACATTTCTAATCATAATAGTGTTAATAACTCATCTCTAATAACTGATTTATTTTCTCTTGTCATTATGACAGTAAATAATATTAGACTAGATATTCTTCAAGACACTTCTATACAGCTTAAAGTGACATTTAAAGGCTTAACTAGGTTAATTAGGTTAACTAGGCAGGTTAGGGGAATTAGGCAAGTTATTGTATAATGATGGTTTGTTCTGTAGACTATTGAAAAAAATATAGCTTTAAAGGGGCTAATAATATTGACCTTAAAATGGCTTTTAAAAAATTAAAAAACTGCTTTTATTCTAGCCGAAATAAAACAAATAAGACTTTCTCAGAAGAAAAAATATTATCAGACATACTGTGATAATTTCCTTGCTCTGTTAAACATCATTTGGGAAATATTTAAAAAAGAAAAATAAATTCAAAGGGGGTTCAATAAGTCTGATTTCAACTGTACAGTGCTGAGGCATAAATGAGTTACACCTTTTCAAAATCAATATTTTATCCATTTTCTCAGTCTATAGGTCATATATTTTGGTGCATCTGAACGAAATAGTTTATTTATACAGATATATTTATTAAAATGATATTTTATTCACAGAACATCATTAGAAAAAGAAAAAATATATTTAAGTTAATGCAAAATATTGTAAAAAAAAATTACAAACTACAAATTTTTAACCAAAAGTTTTATATATTTAGTTTCTCTTGATATTTTTTGTCTTTTTAAGTTTTATATATTATATATATATATATAATATTATATATATATATATATATATATATATAACTTAAAAAGACAAAAAAAAAAAAAATATATATATATATATATATATATATATATATATATATATATATATATATATATATATATATATATATATATATATATATATATATATATATATATATATATATATATATATATATATATATATATATATATATATATATATATATGTATATAGTTGAAGTCAGATTTATTAGCCCTCCTGATTTATTTTTTCCCCCAATTTCTGTTTAACAGAGCAGATTTCTTCAACACATTTCTAATCATAATAGTTTTAATAACTCATCTCTAATCACTGATTTATTTTATCTTTGTCATGATGACAGTAAATAATATTAGACTAGATATTCTTCAAGACACTTCTATACAGCTTAAAGAGACATTTAAAGGCTTAACTAGGTTAATTAGGGTAACTAGGCAGGTTAGGGGAATTAGGCAAGTTATTGTATAATGATGGTTTGTTCTGTAGACCATCAGAAAAAAAATGTATCTTAAAAGGGCTAATAATATTGACCTTAAAATGGTGTTTAAAAATTAAAAACTGCTTTTATTCTAGCCGAAATAAAACAAATAAGACTTTCTCCAGAAGAAAAATATTATCAGACATACTGGTGAAAATTTCCTTGCCCTGTTAAACATCATTTGGGAAATATTTAAAAAAATAAATTAATTCAAAGGGGCGAATAATTCTGACTTCAACTATATATACTATATATATATATATATATGGCTACTTCCAGCAGGATAACGCGCCATGTCATAAAGCGCCAATCATCTCAGACTGGTTTCTTGAACATTCACTGTACTCAAATGGCCTCCACAGTCAGCAGAGCTCAATCAATAGAGCACCTTTGGGATGTGGTGGAACGGGAGATTGGCATCATGGATGTGCAGTTGACAAATCTGCAGCAACTGTGTGATGCTATCATGTCAATATGGAGCAAAATCTCTGAGGAATATTTCCAGTAGCTTGTTGAATCTCTGCCACGAAGGATTAAGGCAGTTCTGAAGGCAAAAGGGGTCCAACCTGGTACTAGTAAGGTGTACCTAATAAAGTGGCCAGCGAGTGTATATTGAAACGATTTTTCTGTAAATTGTGTGAACCGAAAATAATAAATATACTGATTTTAAAAAAAGAAACGCTTTGCATCTGTGAAAACAAGCGAAAGCAATTGCAAAGCCTGAAAACAGCCCAAAAGCACACTCTGCATGATGAAAAGCACGTGAGCGACGAATAAAAAGAAAGCAGGTCAAAAGGGGTGAACCAAAACGCTGATCTGTGCTCTCTTTGTTTCATTGACCTGGCTGGAATGTTCTGCTCTTTATCTGGTTAGGACCGACACTCGCTGTGCTCCAATTATTAGCTCGAGATGCTCTTGTTGTTTTATTCAGGAGGAGGCTCTGGACACGATCAAACGCTGGATTAGGATTCAGTTTGATCTGTGTGTGGCTGCCTGTGGTCACCATCGACTTTTTTTTATTTTATTTTTTTACTTTTTCTTAATTTAATATTTTATAAGCTTTACACCAGTTGTCTGATGACACAAATGACATATACTGTATATACACATGAGTACATTGAGTAGAGCACATCTATAATCCTCTTAGTCTATGCTGACGTTATCTTCAGCAGCCTCAAATACTCTAATGGCTAATGGACAGACGGCTTGCTTCTCACTCAGGGCTGCTGTTTATGCTAATGAGGGAGAGATGGGCACTAGTGGGCGGGCTTTCCCCCTCTGATGACACGTACAAAGGGAGAATGTCAATCAAAGTGTTTCATTCATCAAGTCTGATTATAACAAACACAATTAATTCATGTTACTATTAGAGGCTGGAGATATTCACACACTGCTGACACACAACTGGGGTTAAACCTGTATAAAAGGGTATTTAAAGATCACGTTGTCTCGTATGCACTTTCTACAAACAGGTATTATCAAACACGTCTTCTTCTTTTATTTACAAACACTTCATTGGAAACAGGAACAGGTAACTGACGAGGATGTTGACAATACAAGACTAACCAAAACTCAGGACTGTATATACACAGGACACAAACGACAAACAGGGGTGAAAACACAGGTGCAAATAATGAACACTGAATAAACGGTGGGAAAACAGAACAAAGGATCACACATGTTAACAAAAGTACAAGAGGAAACACAGAAACCTGACACACGTGTAGCTAAACAAGACTAGTTTAACTGTTTTTGGCAAATTGTAAAATTGTCTACTCCAAATTCTTAGATTTTCTTCTGCAATATAAACATTTATTAATTCTGAAAATAATTATTATTTTTGCTAATCATTACCCTGCTGAAAAATCCAGCTTAAACCCAGCCTAGGATGGTTGGCTGGTTTTAGCTGGTCGACCAGCCTGGTATTAGAAGGGTTTTGGCCATTTCCAGCCTGGTCTTAGCTGGTCAGGCTGGGAGATGACCAGCTAAAACCCTTGACCAGCCTAGCCAGGGGTGCGTTTCCTAAACAACGACGTAACTTGCGCTGAACTATCATAGTACGGTGCATCGTTTGGCAAAAGAACAATGTAGTGACGAGTGTTTCCCAAAACCCGTAGTGTCTCTGTCGCAGATCCATCGCTCTGAACCACGTTAGTTATAGCATAAAACGCCCATAATGATGCTCTAAACGGGGTGGAGTAACTTCTTTAGAGAACAACCCCATCATTTCTTTGAGCAAATTATATTGTTTTACACAAACACACATTTAAAATAAAATCCAATATTAGTTTTGGGGAAACACGCACTCGCTTTCTATATTTCATTGAAATATGTAAATGGCACATATAGGCCTGTGTTTGCTTTACTAATATTATTGAGAAGTTGAACATTACATATTCTATTCTAAAACATAAAATCACTTACAAAATCTAACACTATTCTAATATCATATATAAATCATATAAATAAATAAATAATGAGGCGATTTATTATAAATATATTTACTTTAATAATAATAATATTAATAATTAATGATGTTGATTATTATTATTATTATTTAGGATATTGTTTATTTATTAAAAAAAATTACAATTTGACACATGTAAACCACAGCAGAAAGTTTTAACCACAGACCCATGTCATATACAGTAGAGATACTTAATAAACAACCCACTATAAATAAAAGCATTAACGTATGCTATTGTTTTTTTATTTCACAAGCTTTGGAGACATAACATAATTTCTGCTTTTAAATATACCTATAGCTTTCGCCATGAGGCTGTGTTCAAAATGATATCAATGTTTTCAAAGTGCACTGCGAAGGGAGCACAATTGTAAACATGAAGATCGCTAAAACTGAACTGTAAAAATACTTTGAAAGCAAATTACATTATGACCTTAATGCTTTTTTATTTTTAATAATTCCAACTTTGAATGTTAGAATGTTCTAAATGAATAGGGCATAGGGGGGATAAGTGGGAATAGAACACAGCCAGGAACTATGCTTCTAACTACAGCTCCAGAGGTGTCGTTTCAAGAGCTCAAGTTTGCGACGCAGTTTGCGAATGTTCGTTGGAGCGATGGATTCAGGAAACGGCAAATCAACGAACTATGTTTGTAACGACAGAACTTGTGACCTTAGTTGGCTAACGATGGTTTTGGGAAACGCACCCAGGGTTGGGAGCCCAGCCAAAACCAGCTATGACCAGCTTAAACCAGGCTGGTCAAGTTGGTTTTAGCTGGTCATTTTCCAGCCTGACCAGCTAAGACCAGGCTGGAAATGGCTGGAAACCAGCCTGGAAATGGCCAAAACCCCTTTAAAACCAGGCTGGTTGACCAGCTAAAACCAGCCAACCAGCTCAGCTGGTTTAAGCTGGATTTTTCAGCAGGGTATTTTATTTCAGTAATTTTTTTAGTAACTGTTGCTTTAGCTATATTCTTCTTTTTCATTCTTCACTTTTAGTTAAAGAGGGTGGTCCACTACGATATCAAATGTTAAACTTTAGTTCATCTGTAATGTATCTGTGTGAACATAAACAACATCTCTGAATGTAAGACGCTCAAAGTTCCATGCAAAGGGAGACTCTTTTACAGAGTTAGCTTAGCAAAGCCTACAGCGAACGAAGTAAAAAATACATCCGGGTTAGTGAAGTCATAAACCTATCAGGTTATGCGCATTCACCCTGCACAGAGAAGGGGCGTGGCCAGAGGCGCTGTAATGTTACAGCAGAGAAAGCTAAAATGGCATCCAAATGCTGCTATTTCCACAGAGCTCTTCTGTTTTCTGTTTTGGGCTTCCAAAGGACATGACACAAAGAGAGAAGTGCTTACAGTTGAAGTTAATTATGTTCCAGAGAATTATAAAACAGATATAGCTGTAGCATTTGACAAAGGAGAACTTCCAGAATCTCTCCCAGTTCAGTGCTAGATTTGGCTAAAACTCCTCAAAGGAGCAGCTCCAATAAGCAGAAGCTGTGGATTGTGAGACAACCTGTAAGGTTTTTATTTTTCAAATTGATCTACTGTATTACATGCACAGTGTCTAGTGTTAACGGTATGTTGTAGCATTGACATAAACAAGGATGTAAACAACCGGTAATGCTGTTTGACACTAACAATTTAGCTACAAATTCATATTCGTCAAACTGGTGTAAACACACACAATCCTCAGCAGCGCTGCAGTGTCTCTCGATGCGATGACACTTTCCCTGCGTTCTACATCTCAAATAACAAACTCGCTAAAGATATGTGAACATTTCATATTACTTACTCATGCTTATAACCTGAATATATGAGATAGACACTTGTAAGATTTTAGTTTAAGAGCAGGTGTGAGGTTCATCCTTTTCATTTTCTATTTAATTCAGGCTCAAACTGAATCAGACTGCTAACAGCTACTCTGGGGTGCGTTTCCCAAACAACTGAACTTTAAAAATACTTTGAAAGCAAATTAAACCTAAGAGTAGACAACAGGATGGGAGGGAAAAATTTTTTAAAAAAAATTAAAATTTATGATCTTTGTTCGGATTAATCAGATTTATTTTCGCTGCTAAAATAGACCAAAACAGTCACTATTTCATCAAAAATACATAATATATTTTAATATTTTTTATATAATATATAAAATATAACGGGATTCCAAAGCGGTGATTTAACTGACATGAAAAGTGACCAATCACATTCGACCTTGTCTAGTTTTGATTGAAACGTAAGGGCGGGACAAAGGCCTTCTGTGTTACAGTGGCAGAAAATAACAACTTAAAACAAATGTTTTATTGGAATAATGCTTTTCGGATGTTTTCACTATAGAGATGTCTATGACATACTTTATTTCGGTGATCTGCACACATGTTTCGCTCTCTTCTCTCCGACGGCGAGTTTACTCGCCTCTAACCTGTCACTCTTCTAAAGCCTGGTTTATTACAGTCTGAATGTTGGCGTGGGAATGCAGGTATTGTGCAATTATTCATTTCTGCAAATGTCGCGGGTGCTTTATTTTAACACGAGAACGCAGTCATGTACGTTAGACACAAAACTGGATATGCGAGCTCTTAAATAGGCTTTTTCAAATGAACTGCAAGTCCCCTCATCTTCATCGCGTGTGTGTGCTCTAATAGTGAAGAGATCGCGATTGTGTACAAAGTAGAAATTATTTATCTTTGCTCCTTGACTAATTTAGTCAAAAACTATCAAGTATTTAGAATTAGATCGATGCATGACTGATGACAATGCTAACGGACTTCTTATTTGGCTATATCGTAAAGTGAAACGCTCCGGTTACTAAGGTAACCCTCGTTCGCCGAGGGGGGGGAACGGAAATGCTATGTGGAAACTTCCACTATGGGGATTACATTCAGAAAGCCAATCATCTGAAAGAGTATGCAAACGGGCCAATGAAATGCCAATGAGTTGGCAGCTTCAGCTTGCGCACCTGATGCTCGTTGCAATTAATTTGCTATAAGAGCACATGTGCGAGCAAAGCCAAAGCATCATTTTTTTAGCGGAAGAGATTTTCACCTCAACAGCTAAGGGGCAATCATTATGCGAAGGAACATAGCATTTCCGTTCCCCCCCTCGGGGAACGAGGGTTACCTTAGTAACCGGAGCATTCCCCTTCGGGAGGGGAACTTCAATGCTATGTGAAAACTTCCACTATGGGGAAATGTATGGAAAACGCCATAATGATTGAACCTTACCTTCGCCCCCGATGAGAGGTTTGCCAGGCAAAAGTGAGCGTGAGTGTATCTGCATCACCAGAGGCGCGGTCTTCCAACGTGTTCCCTGGCCCTTACTTATCCTACTTCAACAGAAGATTTACGGATTTAGATATATTTTACGGGAGCCGCAAATGCGTCTAGAATAATTTCTAGGAATTTAATACGACAGTAAGTTGGGAATGCGTGCAGTCCCGATAGGAGGAAGCTGCGGAGGCCACCTGCTACCCAAGTGGGGAGACTGGTGGCGAGAGAGCATATGGACTAGCCCTGAGAAGGGGGAGTACGCATATGAATATAATGGTTAGCGGTGAGGGAAGACACGGGTCCGCTTGTAAGAGGGGACTGCACCGTGGCACTACAAGCATATGGGATCGCCTAGTGGGGATCGCACATAGCGGGCACCTATACCCAGAACGCGGGCTGACCAGCGGGCATACCAACAACGTAATGGGCCAGCGCCTGACTCCTCTGCTGATCAGATGCTGGGGGCCTCGGAGGATATCTGCAGGGTTCGCCAAGCGGGGAACTTTACTGACAGAGCGAAAAAGCGCATGTATCTTCGTGTTACAGAAACAACCGCTCCACCGATGATGCTATTGCTTTCACCTTGCACACTGCTCTGTCTCACCTGGAAAAAAAAACACATATGTGAGAATGCTGTTTGTGGATTACAGCTCAGCATTCAACCCATAGTGCCTGCCAAGCTGGTGGTGAAGCTCCAGGCTCTGGGCCTACACAGCTCTCTGTGCAACTGGATCCTGGACTTCCTGTCAAGCAGACGCCAGGTGGTCAAATGAACAACATCACCTCATCCACACTGAACCTCAACACTGGTGCTCCACAGGGCTGTGTTATCAGCCCACTCCTGTACTCCCTGTACACACATGACTGTACATCCAAACACAGCTCCAACGTCATCGTTAAATTTGCTGATGACACAACGGTGGTGGCCTAATCACCGATATGATGAGACGGCCTACAGAGAGGAGGTGCACGCTCTGACGCAGTGGTGTCAGGAAAACCACCTCTCACTCAACATCAGCAAAACCAAGGAGCTGGTGGTGGATTTCAGGAGAGAGAAGGAAGAACGCACTCCCATCACCATTAACGGGACACCAGTGGAGAGAGTCAGCACTTTCAAGTTTCTTGGAGTACACATCGCTGAGGATCTGACATGGACTGCCCACACAGACGCAGTGCTGAGGAAGGCACAACAACGCCTCTTCTTCCTCAGGCGTCTCAGGAGGTTTGGAATGAGCCCCCACATCCTCCGCTCGTTCTACACCTGCACAGTGGAGAGCATCCTCACTGGCTGCATCACCACCTGGTAGGGAAACAGCACCAGCAGCAATCGCAAAGGTCTACATAGGATCGTGCGAACTGCTGGACGCGTAGTAGGAGGTGAGCTGCCCTCCCTCCAGGACATCTATACCAGGAGGTGCATGAGGAAAGCCAAGAGAATCATCAGCGACTCCAGCCACCCAAGCCAAAGACTTTTCTCTCTGCTACCCTCAGGCAGACGGTTCCGCAGCATCCGGTCACTCATCAGCCGACTGAAGGAAAGTTTCTTCCCTCAGACTATCAGGCTGATGAACACTTAACACACCCACACAAACTCTTCCATACTCCGCACTGCACACCGTCAAGATGTAGCATGCACTGCACTTTAAACAAATCTATACTTAAAACAATACTGCCTACGTATCGCTGTCAACATTGCCAATTTTACATTGTCTTGTTTTTGTGAGTAGTTGTTGTATACTGCACTGTCTGTATTTTGCACTGTCTGTATTTTGCACTGTCTGTATTTTGCACTGTCTGTATTTTGCACTGTCTGTATTTTGCACTGTCTGTATTTTGCACTGTCTGTATCCTGCACTGTCTGTATTTTGCACTGTCTGTATTTCGCACTGTCGTTGTATTTACACTGTCGTTGTATTTGCACTGTCGTTGTATTTTGCACTGTCTGTATTTTGCACTGTCTGAGCCAGCACCTAAGCTTTTCACTCATCATAGCACACGTGCTGCTGATGATGTACAATAAAAATGATTTGATTGATTTGTTAGAGAGAATGGCGCAGCAAGCGTTTTACAACACACACTAACTGAATTTCTCATTCACCGCGTGAGGAAATCGGCTCCCCTCAAGATTAATAAATCTCGCAACAGGTGTCGCCCAGCCCGCAGCTCTACAGCGTCTGTTAGAGAGGCGCCACGTGCTAACGCCCAAAGGGATGCACGCTTTAAAGAGCGCGCTCTCACTCCTGGGGGACACTACTTGCCCTGGCTAAGATGAGGGAGGGAGATGGCATTTACTGTTCAGTGGGTATGTTAAAACCTCTGTTTGGATACGGCACTTCCCTTCTGCCGATCACCGTAACAATAGAGCTGAGTACGGTCCGTAAATACGCAAAGCGCGAAGGACACAGCAATAAATGGGCTGGGTCTGCCTCCTCCGTGGGCAGCGCTTGCAGGTTCACTACGTAGCTGAAAGAACGCTGTAGGAACCTAGAGCACCTAGGGGGTCTCAGGTAAACGTGAGAGTGGGCCGGCCCAACACGCTGGCACATTTCACTGACCGAAAATGCCTCCAGATACCCACCCATTTGGCCGATGCGAACATGACCAGCAGAGCTGTCTACCTGGACAGAATCTTAAGATACTGAGTCGAGTGATCGAGCAGACCTCTCCTAAGAGATCTCCAAGTGGGTATGAGAGGGAAACAGGAATAATTAATATCCAGTCTCGCGCCTCTGGGAACTGGATGATGAGATGATACTTCCCAACGCGTCGCCGCATCCTTAGAGCGGGGATGATCGTAACACCAACCCCTCAGAGCGGAGGGGACACCCTTAGCTCAGTCAACTGAAGGAGGATAGCATCACTCTGATCTGGTATGTTCGTGGTTTCCTTCTCGGGGAAAAAGGTAACCACACAGCGAATAGACTCCACTTCAGGGCATGGGCATGCCTCGTAGAGGGTGCTCAGCCTGAGTGACAGTGTTAACCACCTAATTGGTAGGTCACCTAAGTCCTCCGTGCTCCATCTATGAACCATACGTGAGGCATAGATCTGGGCGCGGGTGCCAAACGGTGCCTGTCCCCTGTTTCCAGGGGATGTGCCAGGGAGGGGCCATCACGAGGAGAGTACAAAGCAGGTCCGATTGGGCCAGAGAGGCCAATACAAGAGCTGTTCCTCGACCTCCCTGACTTTACACAGTATCTGTGCGAGTAGGCTCACTGGAGAAATGCGTATTACGCACGCCCCGAGGCCAGCTGTGTAGCCAGCGGACTTTGCAGGGTTCGCCAAGTGGGGAACTCCAGCGAGAGCGCACGAATCTCTGAGTTAGAGAGAGAAAGGCGCAGCCCATAACAGCTGGCCAGTCGGGGGTGGAGTCTCCATTTTCCCAGGCAAAACTGCCTAGAGAGCGAATGGGCTGCACGGTTGAGCTCGGTGGGGGAAAATGGATGCAGCGTTGCGCCATGTATGACTCCGGGGGGCAGACGGCGAGTGAGCTGAGACATGCAGCGAGAGCGGATACCCCCATGCGGTTGATATACGCCACGCCGCCGTACTGTCCGTCCTACCAGCATGTGTTGTCGCTTCAGCACCGGTAAAAAAATGGTGGAGAGCGAGGAACACTGCCAACAGCTCTAGGCGATTGATATGCCAATGCAACTGGGTTCCTTTCCACAGGCCCGCCACATGGCCCCCAGCCGTGCTGGAAGCATCTGTCAAAATGACAATATTTCTAGACACCTGTCCTAGAGGCACTCAGGCCTGTAGGAACGAGGGATCATTCCAGGGGCTGAGGGCGCGGCGACACAGCGTAGTGACAGTCACCCATTGTGTGCCGCGTGCCATGCGCCTCTGGGGACTCGATCGTGAAGCCAGGGCTGAAGTGGTCTCATATGGAGCAATCCGAGCGGCGTGACAGCGCTGCGGATGCCATATGCCCCAGGAGTCTCTGAAAGATTTCAGTGGAACCACTATTTTGCTGTCGAACTCTCTCAGACAGTTCAGCATTAGCGGAGCGCACTCTCCGAGAGGCGCGCTGTCATGGTGACCAAGTCCAGCTCCAACCCGAGAAAAGAGATCTTCTGCACGGGGGCGAATTTGCTCTTTTCTCGGTTGACCTGAAACCCCAATAGTGGAAGTGCTGGAACACCTTGTCTCTGTGCATAATCAATTGCTCCCGAGAGAGGGCTAAAATCAGCCAGTCACCGAAATAATTGAGTATGCGGATGCCCGCGAGCCGAAGGGGCGCTAGGGCACCCTCCGTGAGCTGGTGAAGACCCGCAGAGACAGAGAGAACCCGAAGGGGAGGACTTGTACTGCAAGGCTCGACCATAACGCAGACAGCAGAAACTGATGGTGGCGTGGAGTATGGAGACATGAAGTACGCGTCCTTCAGGTCTATTGCTGCAGACCAATCCCGAGGACGAACGCACCGGAGGATGCGCTTCTGCATAAGCATTTTAGGTACATGAAGTACAGGCTGTAACCCGCTCTCCATCTCGGCTGGAGGGATCAGTTAGATTGCATCCTTCGCCAGGAGGACAGCATCTTCTCTCGCAAGAGAGGGGCAGGCACAGGGCTGACCCTGGTGAGAAACACCCCCGTGAACTTGGGAGGCCGTTCGCGAATTGAAACGCGTAGCCGAGTCTGATCGTGCGTATGAGCCAACCGCGAAGGGCTTGGCCGCGCTAACCAGGCAGGCAGAGCTCTTGCTAATGACTGCATCGCTACGATCGCTGACGTACCAGCAATGGGGCAGCGCGGAGTGGAGTGCTGATCCGGGGAGTGCTGGGAAGAGCTGGAGGCGAGATTCACTCACCTTACACCCAGACTCGGGAGGGGAGGGCTGGAGGTGTGAGAGAAAGGAGACCGTCCTCCCAGACCTCCTGACCACTGGCGAAATGTGCCGATCCTGCGAGCTGGAAGGCTTTTCATCGCGTCCCAGACTGGCAGTATTCGGGCTGTCACATCCAGAGAAGGGAAAAATGCTCTCTCTGAGGAGCCCGGCCCCCCACCGGGGAGAGCAGGTTCCCTCTTCTACGGATGGCCCGTCTCAGGAGCGCTTCACGGTCCGTTAACCGGACTTAACGGCACCCTGGGAGGGGGAGCGCTGGTTGCCTGTGAGGTGCTCGGCGCTGCTGCTGGCCGGAGGCGCAGGCGGGGGCGGAGCAGCACTCGTAGACGGGCGCTCTCAGCGACAAGCAGTGGATGTGGATGGTTTGGCGGGGGGAGTGGTCTTACATCCCCGATGGATGGTATATCGTATCCGACTGTATCCTTGTCGTGAATTCCTGGGTGAATCCACAAACGGTGTCGCCGAACGGCCAGACTGGTATATGGGGGAGTCAGAAAGTGAACTTTGTCGACTCCGCGCATATTTTTGCCAGGTTTAGCCCGAGGTGGCGCTCCTGGACCACTAACGTGGCCATCGTCCTTCCCGGGGCACACGCAGCGGACTTGAGGTCCGTGGAGCTCAGTCGGGTGCAAGCCTGTAACAAGCCTGGGTCGGAACCACCCTCGTGCAGCTGGGCCAGCGCGTGCGCATGGACCCTGGCATGCAGGGTGGAAGCAGCCTGCCCGCGGCTGTGTGGGCTCTGGCTCGGGAGGCAGAAGACCAACACGCCTTGGACGGGAGATGAGGCTGATTCCAGCAGAAGGAGGCACCATGCGGGCCCGTGATGGCACTCTCAATCTGGGGAATCGACTCGTACTCCCTGGCTGCTCCACCATCAAGGGTGGTGAGGCGGAGGTGCACGCAAATCAGGCAGAGAAAGGTGCCGCAAGACTGCGTGAGCCCACTGTGCACTTCCGGGAAAAAGGGATGGGAGGCTAGAAGGTCTTGCCTTTTAATCCTCCACATACACCCATCTAGTCAGTCCGGCTCCGGCGGGGCTGGGGATAAACCATCTCCAGACCCACGACCGAAGCAGCCCGGGAAAGCACGGTTATCATGTCTGTTTCAAATCGGCCGCCGCGCTCGCTCCCGAGGGGAGGGAGCGGAGGGGGGGAAATCCTTCATCAGATCATGACAGCCCAACCTCCGATGCAGCGGTGGACATCTGAGCCTCTGTATCACAGTGAGAGGGTGGCCACAAGCCCGAGGGGGCAGATTTACTCTCACTGTAAACCTCAGATCTGCCCGAGTGCCCACCGCGGAGCGGGGGACAACTGGGGTGGGTGGCCCTTTTGCAAGAGCTAACCGCGATCTTAACTGCGCAACAGACATGCCACCGAGTGATGGCATGCACTGCCCGCGAGCACCGCATTAACATGCTGGACCCCCAGACATGAAACGCAGTGCTCGTGCCCATCATCCGAGGACAGGAAACCACCACATCCAGAAACGCACAGTCGGAGCGACGTCTTGAAAAAGACGCGCTGCACGATCGTGTTGCTCTTTTAGGAAATTTGCAACAATACAACCGCTCTGGAGGACCACCCAAAGGATGCCAGGCAAGGGAGAAACCCAGCTCGACCGTCTGCCACTGCGTGTCACACACTCTGGACCGGGAGATCGCTCTCGCTCACTCTCTGTCTGAAACTCAGCTGGAGGAACCCTCATCGACTCTCTCAGAAGGCTGTTGAAGTCTCTAAGTGAAAATGATGCTTTGGCTTTGCTCGCACATGTGCTCTTATAGCAAATTAATTGCAACGAGCATCAGGTGCGCAAGTTGAAGCTGCCAACTCATTGGCATTTCATTGGCCCGTTTACATACTCTTTCAGATGATTGGCTTTCTGAATGAAATCCCCATAGCGAAAGTTTCCACATAGCATTGAAGTTCCCCTCCCGAAGGGGAACTTAGCCTACCAGAACTTTTAGCAAAGGAGAAACTTTTTTATTTCTTTACGACAAAAGAATTAAGCTGGAAATGTTTCTGGATGAGGAATTTGTATGATTTGTACATAATAGCTGTATCCTGGTCTGTCTTAAAGCATCACTAAATTGTGCAGGCATTACAGGTCAACAACGTATCATTTTATTCAACGTTACATTTATCAACAATAAGGCTCTTAAAACACTGCTTTGTGTAGAAATGTAGTGCTGTCGTATTTCAAATACCTCAAGTCAAGCGAAGTCATTTGTTTTATTATTTTATTACTGACAGTGTACTTGTCTTTTTGTAAAATTATTTCAGTTTATAATCAAGCGTAAAATAAAATATTGTTAGACAACAATGAGCAAATAAGAAAATAGTGTAAAATATGTAAATAAAAGCTAAATTTAAATCTTTTCATCAATACTTTAATTAAACCTTTCAAAGCTTGAAACTATTGTTTAAAAATGGACAAAAAGTGTCTCTATGGCCTTAAAAGTATGTGGTAGTTTTGCCAGTGCTATTGAAAAAGAACAATTGTCATGAAGGAAAAATCGACCATGTTTGTTAGTGCAAATTCCTCTATGTAGCTTTGTGATTTAAGCAATAAACCATTTAAATTTTACTTAAAAGGGCCATAATGAAAATCAATTTTTTTTCTAAAGTAACTAACTAGTACTCAGAGTAGTTTTTTAAAAGAGTAATTTGTATAATATTGGTATATTTACAATTTTATTATTTTAGCAGTGTAATTGTATTTTAACTTGAGTACAAATATTCTGTTCTCTTTCCATCTGTGAGAGAACATCAACAAATAAAATAAAAAAAATTCACAAGCACATTTAGTGCAGGTTTATTATATTATTAATATATGATTATCATTATTATATTATTATTATTATTATTATTATTATTAATGATGGTTTTTATTTGTATAAATGATAGATAGTTCCTATACAGTATTTTTATAAATGCTGAGAAGACATTTCAGGTGTTCAATACATTGCTGTCAGTCTTGGTTTATTATATTATTCATTATTAATATATTATTATTAATTATTATATTTTATTAATGTTTTTTTGTATAAATCAATAGATAGTTCATGCAATGTTTTATGGGTTGCTGAGAATACATTTCAGGTGTTCAATACGTTGCGTGTCAGTCTTGAAAATAAAAATAGGTGCTGGAAAAAGTGCTTAAAAGTCTTGATTTTCATTAGGCTGTGCCTGTATGAACCTGTATGAAATCAGTGTCACATTTTCAATGTGAGGTGATGGTAAATTAGGATGGTCAATTGTCAGCTCTCTTGGTCGTCAGGTCGTGTGATGCATGTTGCTGAACTGTATTCAAATGTTATAAATATAAAAACACCACATTTTGAAATGTAACTGCAGTATGTCAGTTTAGTTTATTTGTGTGTGCTCATAGACTTTAGAAAACGGCGCTCATTTGTTTATTTCTCCTTGAGAAGCTGCACGCCTCAAAGTTTAAGGTCCTTGCACCCTGACTGAGTCAAAACTGTTGTATTTGTTTTTATATTCGTCATTTGGTGGCTCTCAATTGTCAAAAACACCCCTCAAAATATTTGCTATGGATTCGAAAAATGCAGAAAATCAAACCATCCAATTCATTTTTATGATGGACAGAAGTTGCAGAGGCTGCAAACGTATAAAACGTGAGGTAGTATTTAGTTTTATATATATATTATATATATATACTATATATATATATATAATAATATATATATATATATTATATATATATATAAATAAATGAATAACTAGTCTGAATATAGGCTACAGTTAAAGCTTTCCTTTAGTTTTTGTGAAATACACGCACGCACGCAGCCACTTGGGGCCCCAACTGCAATGAACCAGCTTTGGGGGGGCCCAGCTTGCAAAAGGTTGAGAACCCCTGCTCTAAATGAATAGGGCATAGGGGGGGGGGGGGGGGTAACTGGGAATAGAACTATGTTTCTAACTACAGCTCCAGAGGTGTAGTCGCAAGCATAGAAGTTTGTGATGGAGTTTGCGAATGTTCACTGGAATAATGGATTTAGGAAACGCCAAATCAATGAACTTGTTTGTAATGACACAATTTGCAACCTTAGCTGGCTAACGATGGTTTTGGGAAAGCACCCCTGATTGACACTTTTACAAAGCGCAAAAGTGCGTGCTTGTAGGGGCGTGACACTTTTCCTGGTGACGTGTAGCTGATTAGCGAATCACAGCACATTATGTTAGCTTACCAATCAGAGCCTCTTGAGGGCGGGCCTTTCAGAGAAACTAGGAAACATGGCAGTGGTTTTCATGTTAGATATATGAAGATATTATGAAAAATAACCTGATTTTCTACAAATGAAGCATGAGCACACATTGCTTTGCATCTTATAAACACAAACAAGCCTTAAAAATACACCCTGGACCACCTCTTTAATGAAACATTTTTGACCAATAGTTTTAGTCTTTATTTTTTTGCTAACTTTTTTTTTTGCTAATTATTATTTATTTCAGTTTGTTTTAGTGACTGAAAACTTTAGTGATGTTTTAGTTTGATTTTATTAAGTTTTTTGTTTTTTAAATATATTTTAACTTCATTTCACTTAACAAAAAGTTTTAGTCTTAGTTCTGTTTACTAAAACAATCTCTGCAATAATTAATAAATGGGTGACATGGTGGCGCAGTGGTTAGCACTGTAGCCTCACAGCAAGAAGGTCACTGGTTGGAGTCCCGGCTGGGTTAGTTGGTGTTTCTTGTGGAGTTTGCATGTTCTCCACATGTTGGCGTGGGTTTCCTCCGGGTGCTCCGGTTTCCAAACACATGCGCTATAGGGGAACTGGGGCCTGTTTCAGAAAGGAGGTAAAGTGAAAACTCAGAGTATTTAACCCTGAAATGAGAGAAACTCTGGATTTTCCGTTTCAAATGGCAGGTTTGTCAAACTCGAGAAAGCAGGGTAAGTCAAGCCTGTTTCTGAAAGAGAGGTAACTTTAACTCAGAGTCAGTTACCGTGGTCACTTACTCTGTGAACCTAACCTGGGGCCTGTTTCAGTAAGGAGGTTCAACCAACTCGGAGTTTAAACTTGAACTCTGAGTTGATTTACCGAGAGATTAAAAACTCAGAGTTTTCGGTTTCAGAATAGCTGATCTGGGTTGGGTCAATCAACTTTGAGTAGACCAACTCAGAGTTAAGCGCGCACACCACAACAATAAAAAGGCATTATCATTGGAGCGCAGATATTACGAGTTCTCCAGCTAAACTTGATGTGCTCATGCAAAGTTATAGCAAATATGACCATATATTGAAAAAAGCAACACCACTGCATCAGTGAAACAGAGACAATTAGCGTGGGAAAACATAGCTGCTCAAGTTAACGCGCAAGTTTACATTTAAAGTATTTAAATAATTAAGTATAATTTAAAAAAGTAATGTAATGTGTGACGTTTATAAAATTTTTACTTGAAAAAGTGGGGAATTGGCCATAATTTTAGTTATTTCAGATGTAATTGCATTAAATTACATAAAATAGGCTAGCGCATTTCTACAACAAATCTGACAAAACAAGAATGCAATAACCTTAGCTTAATGTTAGTGGAAATGTTTAATTTAAGGTTCCCACTTTTACACGTTGATCAGTTTTAATAGATTTAAGTGCACTTGTGTGTCTGCCTTTTTTATTGTTCGAGTGGTAGAGGATGATGACATTTATAATGTAAGCAGAACTAAAAAAATAGTTTTTAGAAGGAGTAATAATCCCATTAATCTAGTTAGTAACGTTACATGTGCCAGTGGAAGGTAAGTGAATTTAAGCTAATTAATTATTAAAAAAGGACAAACTATTCTCGTACGTGAGTTTGTTCTTTGTGTGACTGAAATGTATTAGCTATGTTTCCATCCAAAAATGCAAATTAAATTTATGTCAAAACTGGAATATCAATAAAACAACATTTCAGATGTTTTACAGTGTGCTCAGCCTGTTGGTTTGTCCATTCACACACATTTTCATCATCATATGATCTCTTATAACAAACCTTTTTAATGCGTATACTGGAATTGTCAGTAAAAGTGTTTCCATCGTAGTTTATGCACATCTTTTCTTATCGAATAAAAAGTTTCTCCTACTCAGTTATGCGCATATGTTTATTATGCCTATTTTTAAAAGTTATGTGCATCTTGGCGTTTCCATCAATCGATTTTTATGCACATATCCAAAATGCACATTAAAATAGGTGTGTGGAAACGTAAATCTAAGGTGAGAAATACCGCTTCGTCTTTAAAAAAGGGCAGGAGACCGACAGAAACTCTGAGTTTAGAGAATAAAACCTGCTCCTGACCAGGTTAGGTTCACAGAGTAAGTTACCACGGTAACTGACTCTGAGTTAAAGTTACCTCTCTTTCAGAAACAGGCTTGACTTACCCTGCTTTCTCGAGTTTGACAAACCTGCCATTTTGAAACGGAAAACCCAGAGTTTCTCTCATTTCAGGGTTAAAATACTCTGAGTTTTCACTTAACCTCCTTTCTGAAACAGGCCCCTGGTCAGGAGCAGGTTTTATTCTCTAAACTCAGAGTTTCTGTCGGTCTCCTGCACTTTTTTAAGACGAAGCGTATTTCTCACCTTAGATTTACGTTTCCACACACCTATTTTAATGTGCATTTTGGATATGCGCATAAAAAAATCGATTGATGGAAACGCCAAGATGCACATAACTTTTGAAAATAGCATAATAAACATATGCACATAACTGAGTAGAGAAACTTTTTATTGATAAGAAAAGATGTGCATAAACTACGATGGAAACACTTTTACTGAACAAATTCCAGTATGCGCATTAAAAAGGTTTGTTATAAGAGATCATATGATGATGAAAATGTGTGTGAATGGACAAACCAGCAGTGAGCACACTGTAAAACATCTGAAATGTTGTTTTGGTCGTTCTAAAAGTCCTTAACCGTTTCAGTATTATTATATTATTAATTACCTCCAGAGAGTCTGCAGCGTGTCAAGAGCGTCTGTTTCTCGCGTCTCATGCGCGTCTCAAATGCCACCACGCGTTCATTGTGTGTCGGCATTGTCTTCTGAGGCACAAGTCATTTATTAAATAAAGAACAGGTTCACGCAGCTTCTTCAACTGCAGTAAATTCTGTTTTTACTACTGTTGATATTTGGCGCCAGTTAATCAGCAAGTGACAATTTTGTTCTCTTTGACTCGTTGGATGGAAACGCTGCTTTATTCGCACATCTTTTATGCGATATGATATTCCAGTTTTGGACATAAATTTAATTAGCATTTTTGGATGGAAACATAGCTAATACATTTCAGTACGAGAACAGTTTGTCCTTTTTTATTAATTAATTAGCTTAAATTCACTGACCTTCCACTGGCACATGTAATGTTACTAACTAGATTAATGGGATTATTACTTCTTCTAAAAACTATTTTGTTTAGTTTGCTTACATTATAAATGTCATATCATCCTCTACCACTCGAACAATAAAAAAGGCAGACACACAAGTGCACTTAAATCTATTAAAACTGATCAACCTGTGTAAAAGTGGGAACCTTAAATTAAACATTTCCACTAAATTTAAGCTAAGGTTATCTGCTTTCTTGTTTTGTCAGATTTGTTGTAGAAATGCGCTAGCCTATTTTATGTAATTTAATGCAATTACATCTGAAATAACTAAAATTATGGCCAATTCCCCACTTTTCAAGTAAAAATTTTATAAACGTCACACATTACATTACTTTTTTAAATTATACTTAATTATTTAAATACTTTATATGTAAACTTGCGCATTAACTTGAGCAGCTATGTTTTCCCACGCTAACTGTCTCTGTTTCACTGATGCAGTTGTGTTGCTGTTTTAAATATATGGTCATATTTGCTATAACTTTGCATGAGCACATCAAATTCAGCTGGAGAACTCGTAATATCTGCGCTCCATTGATAATGCCTTTTTATAGTCACAGTGTGCGCGCTTAACTCTGAGTTGGTCTACTCAAAGTTGATTGACCCAACCCAGATCAGCTATTCTGAAACCGAAAACTCTGAGTTTTTAATCTCTCGGTAAATCAACTCAGAGTTCAAGTTTAAACTCCGAGTTGGTTGAACCTCCTTACTGAAACAGGCCCCTGATGAATTCAATTAACTGTAGTGTATAGTGTGTGTGTGAATGTGTCACGATTTGGGGTGGGGAAAAGGAGCGATGACCCAAGTGCAAGGTAAATGGTATTTTAATTATAATAAAATAAAAGGCAAACAACAACCCTGAGGGGGAAAACATTAATAAACAAATAAACAATCAAACAAACTAGAATGGGCAGGCTGGCAGAGATCAGGACTGGAACACTCAGGACAAGGCAACATACGATGACAAACTGGCACAGGACAGCAGACATGAGGAGAATATAAGCAGAAATAATGAACACATAAACAGGTGAACATGATGAACTAATAATGGGTTAACAAGGAGGGTGAGACTAGACAATAGACGGAGAACACATGACACAAGAAAACACCACAAGCCATGTGCTCATGTAAACGGGACCAAACACCAGCCAATGAGAGAACGTATTAACAGTGTTCACAAGACAACACTAAAGCACAATACTGAAGCACACCACAAAAGCACGCGGCCACAATGTAACACCCAGCCACGTGCTTAGACAACCCCAACAAAACAGACTCAAGACACGAGCACACGATAGATGAAAACACCTTACCGTGTGTTCACCACATATGCAATGCACATGATTACATCTCAGCGCAACCGAAACACAAAACAAACTAGAACATGAAGACGCTGAGAATAGAAACAGCCGCAATGCTTGACAGAACAAACCACCAACACGAGTAACAAGAGTGCGGCCCGCATCCCCAAGCACCACACAAGATCTCGAGCAGCCGCATCAAGCTTAGGCCTGAGGCACACAATAACAATGAGTGCTCGACTCGAGACAAACTCGACCCGAGCACAACAAAAAGGACAAGACAGAATAGTATTCTGGACTCTGCCACCAAACAAGAATTCTACACGATTTGAGTGGCAGAACCCTGACAGAATGAGCAGAATGGCATCCACTGTGTAAAAACATATGCTGAATAGTTGGCGGTTCATTCACGCTGTGCGGACCCCTGATAAATAAGGGACTAAGCCAAAGGAAAATTAATGAATGAATAAATGTTTGCGTTTTCACAGAATAAAACTCCCATTTCAGCTCATTAATGAATGCAGTAAAGAATATTGTCATGGTCACACAAGACCGAGATGGTTATATCGTTTAGCGGATTTATTAGTGCAATGCAACAGATGCTGAAGAGAGTGAAGCAGGTAAGTGGTGTAGCAGAGGGGAGAGCGACCTCAACCACAGTTCATATGGCAAGATCAGATCTTCAGTCCACACACCAGTAAAGCTTAGTTACTACTTCCCTTAAGCAGTTATGTTTGCACTCCACAGAGGAAGAAGGTCCATCCATGGAAGAATACGAGAGGAAGAGGGAGAGAT
This sequence comes from Danio kyathit, assembly GCA_903798195.1. Classification (NCBI taxonomy): domain Eukaryota; kingdom Metazoa; phylum Chordata; class Actinopteri; order Cypriniformes; family Danionidae; genus Danio; species Danio kyathit. The sequence continues at coordinate 62,575,026 of LR812538.1, forward strand.
GATGAGGTGAAACCATCTAACGTCGATTCCAGATAGGTGAGTGAGTGAAGGAGGTGAGTATATATGGGCTGTTTCTCAATTCGAAGAATGCAGAGAACGGACTTGCGTTCTTGTGGAGACCGTTCTTGCCAGGGTGTCCTCGGAAGAACGAACTCAGGAGACTGCGGAGAACAGAGAATGCGTCCTGTGAGGAATGAGATGCTGCGTTCCTCTGATGGTCACGTGACCTTCACGTGTTTTAAATGGAAAATTATTTAAACATTACAGCTTCATATACAACGATTTATTGTTTTTTCCCCTTTTCACAATATATACTCTGCATAAAAACATTATAAATATACTGCAGCACAATACAAACTAAACAGATTTTAATACGAATTTCAGCAAACAAACACCCTTAATGTTTATTCCTTATTATAGATGTCATGGTACTGTTTATATTCACCGTCTCATTTAGGGAAACTCCTGAGGTAAATAAGTGATATCTCTGAACTTTAATAATAAATCTAAATAAAATTGCCGCCGCTTCCACCTCAGTCGCAATGACTTCTGGACTTCTAGAGCGAGATCTGTGCTCAAGTCTGCATTGGTGCGTCCTCGATATCAAGAACACATCGGGAAAGTTTCACACATCCTCTGTTCTTGTGGTCTTGAGTATTGGAACTGAACTTTGGCAGCTGATGATGACGTTACACGAGAACACGAGGACGCAAGACTGCTGAAGAACGGCCTATTGAGAACAGCCATGGTGTGTGGTGATTGCGGGTGCAGGTAATTAGTATCCTGGTGAATTGTTCACGGGACTGTGGATAGCTGAGGGAGACCACGGTGATTGGAGAAGCAGGAACGAGCCGAGGGTGTGACAAATAATAAATGATTATTATCTTTGCTAATTATTATTTTATTCCGTTTGTATTTAGTGACTAAAAACTTTAATGACGTTAGTTTCATGTCGGTAGTTAGGTTTTTTTACATTTATTTTTCATTTTAAAAATTAAGTTTTAGTTTTTTCAATTATTTTTGTTACTTTTTTAAAACTTATTTTTTACTTTTTTTTGTATATTTTAGTTTTTAATTTATTTTTACTTTATTTCAGTCTCAGTTTTTGTTTACTAAAATTATTCAATTCAAATTCATCATTATTTGTACTAGCCGCTTATACAATGTAGATTGTGTCAAGCAGCTCACATAGAGATTATAGTGAATTGAAACAGTGTCAGTTCAGTTTCAGAGATAATACAGTTCAGTTAGCTCAGTCAGTGTGGGGTTAATAATCACTACTGAGAGTCCAAACACTGAAGAGCAATCCATGATGCGCAGCTCTACAGATCCCAAACCATGCAAGCCAGTGGGCGACAGCGGCGGGAAACAACTTCACCAATTGGCAAAAGCGAAGATTTAAAAAACCTGGAGGAGAAACAGGCTCAGTTGGGCACTGACCATTCTCCTATGGCCAAACGTCTTGTGCAGAGCTGTAGTTAGGCGCAGGAGCTGGACCTAAGCGAAGACTCGTCTGTCCTTGGAGCATCAAGGAGTCAGTCTCATGCTCTCACTCCACAAATAATGTTGTAATAATAAATAAATGCTTGCCATTTCACAAGAAAAACCTCCTATTTCAGCTCATTATTGATCGCAGTGAATAATAAGCACACTTCTGGGTTCCTCGATTGTCTCCCTGTCGTTTTTATCCTCTCGCAATAACAGCAGCTGCAGATATGACTGTAAAATGGTTGCTGTTTGCTGTGATAGATGTGACTGTCGGATAATTTGTCTCACATTATGTTACGCGTTCTGTGAAATAACACCACGGTTCAGAGTAACGGCAGGCAGTTATTTTCTCTGCTATTAACTTTTATTGCCTTCTGCTTTCATGGGACAGAAGATTCACGGTGGGATGTTGAAATGTTCTGCTTCTTTGAAAGGAAAATTTGACAGAATATATTTAGCATTTTTCTTTTACACATGCATTTTATACGAGTGCTCCTGTATTATTCATTAATATTACTATTATCACCAGTGCTAAATTACAAATACTGAGTTGTTTACAAGAGACTCACTCTGAATGGATCATCTAAATCGGTGAGTTGTTTAGTGTAGACTCACTTTGAACAGATCATTTGAATCAGTGAATTGTTTAGTGAACACTCAGTCTGAAGGGTTCATTTCATTCACTGAGTTGTTTACTGAAGACTCACTCTGTACAAATCATTTGAATCATTGAACTGTTTACTGAAGATTCACAATGAACATATCATTTAATCAGTGAGTTGTTTTCTAGAGACTCAGCATTCCAATCCGGACAAAGTTTCAAACCAGCATGCACCGCTTTAAGACAAATTTCGATCGATCTGCACAGCGCTTGCATGAAGTCGAACGCACCTACTGATTGGATCACTTGAATCAGTGAATTGATTACTGAAGAATCACAATGATTGGATCAGCTGAATCACTGAGTTGTTACTGAGGACTCTATGTAAAATAATCATTTGAATGAGCAAGCTGTTACCTGCACCGCAAAAAAGTCAGTGTACATTTAACTCAATTTGATTTTAACTTAACACTCCTTGGGTGTACATATGGACTCCCTCCGTTTTGGAGTTAAAATCTCACTTTCTAGAGTGTGAAATTTGTACATTAGAGTTCATTTTAACACAGTAAGAGTTTATTCTTACATCGAACTGGAGTGTGTGTTACCCTTCGAAGTGTTAATATATTACCTGTTTCCTATATTATCAATTAGTGTGTGACATAACAGTGATCAAATATGTTGAAAAAGTTTTAATTTATTAAATGTTCATTAATCTTTTCAGAAATAATTTCAATGCATTCAACTCTTTGCATTTTAAAATGCAACAAGACATGTTTCAAGTTTAAGTAAAACATACTGGTTTGATCACTGTTTGTCTGAAAGAACCGGTTAGAGTAAAAAAAACTGGACTTCCCCATCACTAGTGGGAAATACACTGCACATTGGGTTAAAGTTTAACACTGAAAAAAACTTTCACACTCGTGGATTAAAATGTACTCTGGTTTTAACACTGAACAACACCAAAAAATTCACACTGTATATTCAACACTGGAATTTTTGCTGTGTGAAGACTCACTCTGACTGAATCATTTGAATCAGTCAAATAAATCGAATTCACAAATGATTTGTTAAGTGCAAAATGTGAACCGATTCAACAAGTTAAATTAAACAAAAGAGCTCATTAACAAATCAAGCTCCTCAATTGATTCTTCATTTAGGAAATGCAGTGGAGTAGAAAAAACAATATTTTGTTCTGGACTGTAGTAAAGTAAATTAAAAAGATTCCTAAAATAAAAATACCCTGATAATGTAAAGACTTACAGAAGTGAAGTAACAACACTCAGTTACTGTCCATCAGTGTTGACGACATCAGTAAGCAATAGAAAAAACCTCAAACAAACTAGCTCAAGTTCCTCAGAAAAATCCCCAGGGGTTTTTCAGAGTGGTGGTTTTCAAGTTTTTTTTTAATGGTATAAGAGATTATAAGTCTGATAAATCGTTCCCAGTGGCTTTTTAAAATCCACGTCTGAGGTCTGACTGTGTGTAATTCACACCGCAGACGTCAGTGTCTTCCAGTAATGCTGACCACAGAGAGGATCTTACTCATAAAACACAAACAGATATTATAAAAAACCATAGGAACTTCCCCAAAGAATGGAGCATTAGGCCATGGGAAGACTTTTACCAAACAAACCATTGAGCAGCTCCTGAATACACTTATGGCTCATTCACACCGAATACGTCTTTGCATCTACAACCTCAAATCAGAAAAAGTTAAGACGGTATGGGAAACGCAAAAAAAAATGAAGGTAGTGATTTCCAAATTTACTTTGGCTTGTATTTCATTGCAGACAATACAACAAACATTATTTAATATGTTCCTCATCTGATTTAGTTATTTATTTTTTTCAAAATAAACACGTATTACAGTTTTGGTTCCTGCAACACACTCCAGAAAAGTAGTGACAGGAGCATTTTAGGGCAGTAATCAGGTAAACTGGTGAAATAATGATGTGATGTGAAGCAGGTTGATGTCAACTGTGATTATGATCTGGTTACAAAGCAGCATCAGGAAAGGTCTAGTCCTTCAGGAGCAAAGATGGGCCGAGGATCACCAGTTTGCCAACAAATATAGTGAGAAAATGACTGAAATGTTTAAACACCAATGTTCCTCAGAGAAAGAGAGGAAGACATTTAAAATTTCAGCTTCAACCGTGCAGAAACATCATTAAAGATCAAGGAATCTGGAGGAGTTTTAGTGTTTAAAGGATGAGAGTTGCAAGCCTAGGCTGAAAAACCGTGATCTCCGATCCCTCAGGGGGCGCTGCATCAAGAATCCTCATTCATCTATCAGCCAGATCAGCCACATGGGCTCAGGACTACTGCGGTAAACCTTTGACAAGTACCACAATACGGAGTTACATCCACAAATGCCAATCAAAACTGTCCTGTGCCAAAAGGAAGCCCTATGTTAACAGTGTCCAGAAGCGCGTTGACTTCTCTGGGCTCGGAGGCATATGGGATGGACCATCACACAGTGGAAACGTGTACTGGGGTCAGACGAATCAGTATTTCAGGATTTTTTTGGGAGAAATGGACGCCGTGTGCTCCACACCAAAGAGAAAAGGATCATCCAGACTGTTTCCAGCAACAAGTCCCAAAGCCAGTGTGTCATCGGGTTGTGTCAGTGCCCTTGGCAAAAGTAACCTGCCATTTCTGTTGATGCTCCATTAATGCTAAAGTACATAGAGATTTTGGAGCACAATATGCTGCCTTCTTTTCCAGGGATTGCCACATTCTGCAACACATTACAGAGTCCTGCTGCGGAGGAAAAGGGATACAGGTACTGGACTGGCCTGCCCTCATATCCCGACCTGTCGCCGATAGAGAATTGTAGCGCATTTTGCAGCACAAATGCAACAACAAAAAAACCCTGCACTGTTGCCCACCTTAAAACTTGTTTGCAGGAAGAATGGGACAAAATTACACCTGAAACACTTCATCAAGTGTTGTGAACAGAAATGGCAACATTACAAAGTGGTAAATGCTTTACTGATCCAAAATTGGAATAGCGTTTATTTAAAAACAACAATAATAAAACTGACGAGGAGCACATTAATAATGTTTGTTGTATTGTCGGTAATGAAATATAAGTCAAAGTCAATTTAGAAATCCCTACTTCGTTTTTATTTGCGGTTTTATTTGAACTTTTCTAATTGTGGTTTGTAAAAACGCAAGAAAGGATTTTAAAAATAGCGTATTTAGTGTATTGCGAGGGTCCAATGTGATGTGATTTTATGAAGGTTGATGTAATAACAACAATAATGGAGCATTAGAAATAGAGAAACAAGATGTTAAGGTAAGCTCATCATATATCAAGATACATCGTTTCAGTATATCTGGACAACGCCACAATTACACCCCTCCACCATGGCATAATGGTAAATAAAACAGTCGTCCTGCCACCATCTACTAGAAACAGAAGTTTGCAACCAGTTGCCCCGCCTCCGAGCCTTTTCTGATTGGTCCACTGCTATGGGACTAACAGTAATGAGTGAGTTGGGAAAGTTGGAGATCTTTTTTTAACTTGACACGGCATTTAAAAATGCTTCAACGATACGAAAAAGATGTTGAGGGTAAGCGGGTCCCACCACCAGATGCACGCTCAGCGCCGCAACACGGCGTGCACATGACAGTTGGTAGTATTGCCAAACACGCACATTCGCATGATATTTAAAATTAAACTATTCAGATGGCGCTTTATGGCATGTCAGAAATATGAATAGTGTTCTGAGTTGTGGCTGGGCGCCGTGGATAGCGCCGACTTGCAGTGCCGGTGTGCGTACCCTGATAGAAATCTATGTTTAGAATTCTAAAATGCGTGGCGCTGTGTGGCGCATCGTCGAGTGGCGCATCTGGGGCCTCATGTATCAAAAACTTTGCGTAAGCCAGGTTTCACGCTCACGTTTGGATTTACTAACGATGAAATTAACGTGAGAATGTGCGTTCAACTTCATGTCTGGCGTACGTGCATTTCTTGTGTGTGTTTGTTTTATTTCTATTGGCGACTCCTAGAGGCAATTATGTTTAAATTGCACACTACAAAGTATCGCACCAACACATGTGAAAAACATTGTTATTCGTTTATAATTGATAAAATGGGTTAATTGACACAATATTTTTACCAATTATGTGATTTAGAACATATAAAAGCATTTGCAAATGTATATAATATTGTGGTAAGGTGGCCTTTGTCAACCCATGATTCATTCATCCTCACAAACGCACGATGGGCGGCTTCTAGGTGAGTGATGTATTTAAAGATATTAATCCAGCTAAGCTTTTTTTTATTTTATTGAGCGTAATTATTATCAGGAGACCGCGGTTATCCATTAAAGGCGTGGCTGTTAACCCCCCTCAACAACCCACAAACTGACCAAGAGCGCAGATACAGTGATGCCCATTCTCGCACTCGTTCAGTTGTTGAGCGGGCGATTGGGCAGCTGAAATGCCGGTGGCGCTGCCTTGATAAGACCGGAGGGGTGCTGCTATACCGCCCTAACAAAGTGTTCCTCTAATACACATGTGTCAAAGCCAGTTCCTGGAGGGCCGGCGCTCTGCACAGTTTAGTTCCAACCCCAATTAAACACACCTGATCAAACTAATTGAGTGCTTTAGGCTTGTTTGATACCTACAGATAGGTGTGTTGAAGCAGGGCTGGAACTAAACTCTGCAGGGCTCCGGCCCTCCAGAAATTGACTTTGACACCCCCTGCTCTAATACATCTGTGTCTCTCACAGACACGGATTACTACTCCAGACAGTAAAGTGTCGCTCACAATTGAGCAACTCTCTCTCAAAGGGTGTTAGTTCAGCATCCCCCTGTTCCCCCGCCTGTTCGGTCCACACTTTGACGTCTGCGCCGCTGTTCTCTCTTAACCTGCACATTTACATCGGACCATTTCTTTTTTAATTCACTCACAGTGCGATGTTCAGACCCCACTGCGTTAACCGCGTCAGCTAAACTCTATCGCTCTATTTTTTTCTTTTGTTATTAATTCTGGAGGACAAACTTGCAAATAACCCAGTTTTTCTCCGGTCTACCTCTGATAGGAGCACCTCCAATTCACATTCTGTGAAGTTTCTCCTCTTGCTTGCTTTTGCCATTGCTTTTTCCTTTGGTTTTCCAAAAGTGGAGTCATTACCATATTCATACGGGGGAGGAGGCAGGGAGGGGTTTTGCGCTCGTGCACGTGCGCTCAAATTCACGTTAATTCGGATGTACAAAGAGAATATGCGAGGGATTCCACGTACGCAGTGTTTCATACATCTGATTTTTTTACTGTGTATGCACATTTTACGTCGCCACTGGCTTGCATGGTTCAGGATCTGTAGAGCTGCGCATCGCTGGATTTGCTTCTTCAGTGTTTGGACTCTCAGTAGTGATTATTAACCCCACATGAACTGAGCTAAACTGAACTGAACTTAAACACTGACAACTGAACTGACACTGTTTCAATTTACTACAATCTCTATGTGAAGCTGCTTTGACACAATCTACATTGTATAAGCGCTATACAAATAAAGGTGAATTTAATTGAATTTACAGCTTTGTCCGTACGCAATGTTTTAGTATTAATTCAGCGCAAGTCTTTTTACATGAGGCCCCTGGTGTGCAACTCCCTAAATAGTCAAACACGTTCATCAAGAGTATGTTACATTGAAAAACAATAGTAGTGCGTTGGAGAGGAAAAACACATTCCTTGTGAACAGCCCCTTAGAGTGTTTGAGCTGCTAAAGATAATGTCAGCATAGACTAAGAGGAGTATAAATGTGGAGTTTTAAATGAAGCTCAAATGATGTTGAACAGATTCAGGAATTTTTCACAGTATTTCCTCTAATATTTTTTCTTCTGGAGAAAGTCTTATTTGTTTTATTTCGGCTAGAATAAAAGCAGTTTTTAATTGTTTTAAACCCATATTAAGGTTAATATTATTAGCCCCTTATGCAATATTAGTTTTGGATTGTCTCCAGAACAAACCACTGTTATATAATGACTTTACCCTAACTTTACCTAGTAAATACTAAAATACTAGTGTCTTGAAGAATATCTAGTCAAATATTATGTGCTGTTATCATGGCAAAGAGAAAAGAAATCAGTTATCAAAACTATTATGATCAGAAATGTGTTGAACAAATCTGCTCTCCATTGGGGGAAGAAATATACAGGGTGACAGCAATTCATTCTGACTTCAACTAATTAAAAATCACAGAAGCCAATGAATAAATACATCATTGCACAGTTTGTTATGGTATAGTTATTGCTCTAGTTATGATGTAAGTAACAGACCAGACAATTACGTCTTTGAACGATGTACAAATAGAAAGAGTTAGCTCCTACAAATATCTAGGTATTTGGATTGACGTGAGATCAGCCTTTGATGTACACATCGACAAGTTATTGAAAAAGCTTAGGCCAAAATTAGGATTCTTATAACAGTCAAAAAAAATTTTCCCTACAAGGTCCGTAAGAAATTAGTAGAGAGTACATTTCTGTCTGTAATTGATTATGGTGATCATCTATATATGCATGCTGCTGCTACTCTACTCAGAAAACTAGATTCTGTTTATTATGCAGCAATACTCTTCATCACAGGTGCAGACTCACGGACGCATCACTGTATTTTGTATGATTCTTAGATTGGTTATCTTTATATCAAAGGAGCAAATTACATTTGTACATATTTATTTTAATGGAGTTAGCTTGTTAATAAAGGTTCAGTGGTGGAACCACGCCTCACTTTGTCTCTAACCAATCACCTACTCCCTTAAACTTATTTAAGGAAGACCATCCCTCTAGCACCGTTCTTCTCTTTCTTTTGAACCCACTCTTCCTCCCCATATTTCCTTGTATCCCTTTCACAATCCTATAACCCTCTTCACTCCTACATGTAGGTTGAATCGGGGGGTCCAACTACTCTGCCAAAATACTACAGAGACAGTACCCCCACTCCGGGCATAGTAGGACGCCCGATCAACCTACCCACCTATTCACCAGTCATCCTCTTACTCCCCTTCCCCTTCATCCCACTGTTCTCCTACTATCCCCTTCATCCCTACAGTAAAGTCTAGCTTAAAGTGTGGTGTGGTCCATGATGGTGAAAACTCTTAGGTAAATTACCATCCTATCTTTCTAATTTGTTAACATTTCACATAAATAACCAACACACTAGATCTGGTTTCTGTATTGGTTTAACAGTCCCAAGGGTATTGTCAGAGCTTGGCAAGCGTGCTTTTTCCTTTTGGAATGACCTGCAAAATCTTCTGTACAACTTCTTAAAGGATACTTGTAAGTGTTTTTATGATCTGATCTCTTATGCATGATGATTTTGTAATTTTGTGGTATTCTTTTGTGATTTTTATGTGAAACTTTATGTACTGCCGGTCATCTTGACCAGGCATCACTGAAAGGAGAGACAGTGCTGTCTCAATGTGATCTCCTGGCCAAATAAAGGAAAATAATACTTATCTCACTATTAAAGAACTTTTTAGCATGTACTGGCTATCTGTAGTATTTTAAACAATGGCGGCTGGTCAATAGAGGGCGCTGGGGCGCCGCCCCCTTCAAGTTAGACCCCTTTAATATGTTAATATTTATTATCACAAATATTAACAAAATAAATTGATTTAATTATAACATTCTAACATTTATTGTAGTCATACTAACATTATTGAAAAAAATGTATGAACAATATTTTTCATATGTGTGCGGGGCGCCGGACTAATGAGTGTCTATGTAGGTACACGAACTTTTGCAATGCACGTGATATGACGATAAGCTCTAATTGGCCTGTTTTAAATTGTCTTTGGGGCGCAGCGCTCTGCGTCCCGAACCCTCCTATTTTTGTTGTTAGAACGAATCATATTTGTTTTTATATGATTGGCCTTATGTGATTGGACCATTCTCACCAAAGAGCTTAGAATGCAATTTCTCAAGATGAAGGAAAATTCCGTTGTATCTTTGCAAAGATATCCGTTCACAAGGCGTTTGGATGAAGAAAAAAAAGAATCAAGGAGCTTGGACCAGATCGACCTTCCTTGCAAATTCACCAGTAGTCAAGTGATCGCGAGCGCGCGAATATTCAGGGATTTTCCAGCACTTGTTACGACAAACGGAGTTGGCTGGCAGGTTGTGATGTAAGTCATGCCTTTCACTATTTCCGTGTTTGCTGTTTCAAACAGCACGACGCAAGAGAGGCTGAATGCATTGGCCATGCTGTCAATAGAGAAGAGACTGGTGACTGAGATGACTGACGTTAACCGAAAGGTTATTGATAAATTTTCAAGCCAGAAAAAAAGGAGAGCAAAATTTATTTTCAAGCAGTGCTACTGGCCAGTGATTAGGCAACATTTGTTTGTGTGTGTGTGTGTGTTTACTGATTATCTTGATTACTTCATTACTGATAATAAACCCAAATTAAATTAAATTGAACTGATTTGTGATGCATTTATTGTATGCTTTAGTCATATTTTAGTTTTTTGATGCATCACCTGAAAAATGGCTTTTACACTCTTACTTTACCAACAGTTAGATATTTTTCTGGTGTTTGCGCTCCTCCCCACATTTTTTAACACCAGCCGCCACTCATTTTAAAGTACGATCCAGTTCAGGTCTTCAACATTAAGAGATTAAATAATAAAACTAAATGCCATGATTGACTCGAATTTAAATAAAAAGTTGAATATCTATTGTCAATGCATTGAGATTTATAGGGATTTTGAGCAGTATGGAGTCAAGCTTTTAAATTACTTTCAGACATAGTAATCAGGAAAGTAATTTAAATACAGTTTGATTGATGCAATTAGTAATTAATGGCTTTTTTTTGTAGCGTCGTACCAAACAGAGTTCTCAACAGCATCATTAACAAGCCCTTTGATTGCACTGAACTGAAGAAATATGTCGAAATGCTGAAAGATGAAAAACCCACACGAACACAGTGCCCTCCAGGCACGTTTGAGAGCAACAAACCTCCGCATTTTGTCACGTTAAACGATTCTGTAATTTAACAAATAATTCCCAGCACATGTGGAAATAATAGAGTCTGTGGGCAAAGTTCAAGCCACATGAGGTTTCGTCCTTTTAGCATGAATGGGACAGACTGAAGAAGGAGCTGAATTATTGAGAAACATAATTTAACCGTCATACTGTCACAATGATGCAGGAGACCCGAATGCAAGTTGATTTATTAAACAGGGATAACAGGAATAACAGCTGGTATAGATCTCACCAGATATCGAGAGTTAGGATAGAGCCATGATGCATCTCTCAAGGAACTCGACAACGCATAACAGCGTCAACAGTCTTTCAATGAGACAGATCCAGGGAGACCTCTCATAGAATTCCATAACTGCGGTAACAGTACTTCGGTGAATTCAACAGTGCTGACAATTCCAAAAGCAACAGTCTCTATGATCAACTCACCACCGGCGGATACAACGGGAAGAGCCTAACAGGAACAGACACAGACGTGAAACAACAACGAACTGACAACATGAAACGCGAACGCTGAACAGATAAAGGTGCCGTAATGATTGACAGCTGAGCACGGGACTTCCCAGCTGACGACATGAAAACACAGACAGCCACGCGGTGAAAGATATCCAAACAAACACACCCACAAACACACACACACACAAGAGGAACAGACAGATCCCCAACTGTGACACATACAGCACAACAAACTGTTGTACACTAAATTATTAATGGTGAACATGAATTGTGTTTGTTATAATCAGACTTGATGAATGAAACACTTTGACATACTCTCTTTGTACGTGTCATCAGAGAGGGAAAGCCCCGCCCACTAGTGCCCATCTCTCCCTCATTAGCATAAACAGCAGCCCTGAGTGAGAAGCAGCCGTCTGTCCATTAGCCATTAGAGTGTTTGAGCTGCTGAAGATAACGTCAGCATAGACTAAGAGGATTATAGATGTGGAGTTTTAGATGAAGCACAAATGAACAGCGACAGGAGTCTCCATAGGCACACATGCACACCTGACCAGCACTGACGACACACACACTGCTGTTTTTTGCACAGGTGTCTGTAGCTCCGCCCTCTTCTGAAAAGAGCACAATCTCATTTGAATCTAAAGCAGTGAGGCCAAAGTAGGGCGCGGGCCAAAGTTGGCCCATGGTAACTTCTAATTTGGCCCACCATCCCGTCTGAGAAGAGAGGGAGAATAATGGGGATGTTTTGAGATTGTCAAAACTCAAATTAAATGTAACCCTTCCTATGTTTTATAGTTAAAAGCTCACTGAAATTAAGTGTTTCAATTAAAAGGTGTAAATTAATCAGATTTTGTTTAAATGTACATACTGTCACCTGAGGTGTAGAGGACAATGCAGAGACTTTGGTGAGCAAATCAAGGCAAAGGCAGATTCTGCTTGACTAGTGTATTCAGTATTGAACTCCACTGTGTTATAGACGCGATTGTTTATGATTTTATTGCATTAAGTTATCATTTAAAAAGTTATACTGCATTATATAATACGATTTATAGTAATGCTTTATATTTATTTTGAAATATTAGGAAATAAATTAGGAAATTACCCATGGCAACTTTAATGAAATGTACTTTGCTATATTTACCTTCGGCCCATGGCTCTCAATGATATTTGGTTTTTGGCCCTTCATATGCAAAAGTTTGGGCATCCCTGATTGAAAGTGACGCTACAATAAGGACCAAACCCTAAAAGGGTCAGTTTTAGGTAGAAAACATTATCTGTGTGCTATTTACAGCTCAAACTGAAACACACACACTCTAGACATGTCAGAGACTTCTTTTAATTATTTTACAAAAGGGGCAGAATAGGTCACCTTTAAGGGGCTAATAAGGCTGAAAAAATGATGTTGCAATGTTTTGTTTTTCTGCGATTTACATTGGCGATATGAATATAAGATCACAAGATGACTTGAGTAACTCTACTTGGAAATAATTCATAATTGTACTTTGATTCGGATGAGTATCGCTGTCAACATTGCCAATTTTACATTGTCTTGTTTTTTTGTGAGTATGTTGTTGTATACTGCACTGTCTGTATTCTGCACTGTCTGTATTTTGCACTGTCTGTATTCTGCACTGTCTGTATTTTGCACTGTCTGTATTCTGCACTGTCTGTATTTTGCACTGTCTGTATTCTGCACTGTCTGTATTTCGCACTGTCTGGAGCCAGCACCTAAGCTTTTCACTCATCATAGCACACGTGCTGCTGCTGATGTGACAATAAAAGTGATTTGATTTGATTTTGATTTGTAGGTTAATTAGTGCATCTATCTACCATTACTCTCTGCATAAAATATACAAAATTATCCACAAATACATAAAATAAACAACTTAAAGAACAGATGAAAAGAATTGAACAAAGATAAAAAAAATATAATATAGTTTTTTTTTATTCTATTGTTTTCATTGTGGGGGCGTCACGGTGGTGCAGTGGGCAGCACGATCGTCTAACAGCAAGAATGCTGAAAAACATGCTGCAGCCCAGAGCTTTAGACTGCTGGATATGGAGATTTCAGCTTACATATACTGCTGAGGGATACATTCATTGACATTTTAGACCTTTTGCATGAGAAAGGACATTTTCACAGTATTAACTATAATATTTTGTTCTGGAATAAGGGCGGCACGGTGGCTCAGTGGTTAGCATTGTGGCCTCACAGCAAGGAGGTTCGAGTCCCGGCTGGGTCAGTTGGTGTTTTTGTGTGCATGTTCTCCCCATGTTGGTGTGGGTTTCCTCCGGGTGCTCCGGTGTTCCCCACAGTTCGAATAGTTCGGACTGCTAAGCGAATCATTGGTGCAACCCTCCCTACTCTCCAAGAAGTGTACTTATCCAGAGCGAGCAGAAGGGCTGCTAAAATCACTCTGGACCGCTCACACCCAGCACACTGCCTCTTTGAACTGTTACGGGGCTTCAGCGTCAACGCTTGTCAAAGGGCGTGTCTGAAGTTGGGGCTGACGCGATCGTCATAGCAGCATCAGCCAATGAAATTAGTCAGCAATAGGCCACTGTCTGAGCTGGTGTATTTGCATACAGCGATCTGATTGGCTGACACTTCCGACGGATCCACAATGCAGTTCGGCAATGCCTGACGTCACCCATTCAAAGTGAATGGGAAGCATTGACGCTGATGCCCCGTGTGAATGGGGCGTTACCTTCTGGTCGACACTACAGAGCACTGCGCACCAGAACAGCCCGACACAGAAACAGTTTCTTCCCTCAGGCAATCCATCTCATGAACACTTGATGATAATAACTGTGGAAAAAACATCACTACCTGCTATGCACTTTTATACACACATACACTTATTTAACAACACACTTTACATGCCAATTTGCACATAACAGCGGCACATATTATGTTGTATATACTGTAGTAATATAGCTGTACAAACACTCGTCAATTTGTATATTTGCATTCACTTTTTAAAATATGTTTCTATCTGTTTTTTAGTCCTGTCTCTGTAATTCTGTCGCACTGTAAAAGCTCTGTCACCAAAACAAATTCCTCGTATGTGTGTGTGCACATACCTGGCAATAATGCTCTTTCTGATTCTGATTTAAACACATGCGCTATAGGGGAATTGGATAGGCTAAATTGTCTGTAGTGTATGTGTGTGAATGAGTGTGTATGGATGTTTCCCAGTGATGGATTGCAGCTGGAAGGGCATCCGCTGCGCAAAACATATGCTGGATAAGTTGGTGGTTCATTCCGCTGTGGCAACCCCTAATTAATAAGAGACTAAGCCGAAAAAAAGAAATGATTGTTTTCATTGTGCTTTAATTTAAGTCACTTTATGTTTTTTAGTGGAGTTGACCAGTATTGAGATACAGAAACTCAATAATCAAATATACAATAACCCTGAATAAAGTCTTCTTTGCATAAATAAACATCATTGTTTGTTAAAGTTCAAACTTTATAATTACTTGTGCCAAAATGGTTAAAATTTTCTTGAAATCTTATAATCACACACTGCAAAAAAAATCCCTCTCCAGTCCAAATATCAACAAATTATTAAATCACGAAGCATTTTTTAGACAAGCAAAGATTATTGTCTTGTTTTAATAATAAGTCAAAATTAAATGAGTTTTTCCATTAAACAAGCAAAATAATCTGCTCCTTGGGTAAGCAAACTATAGTTGTTTCTGCTTTGGACATTAGTTAGTTGTTATATAGTTGTACATAACTGTAAGTTAAAATTGGTAAAGCTTCAATATTTCTCAAACAAATGCTGTGCATGAACATTTCTGTTCATAAAATGATAGAAAATATGGTTTCAGTTGGGGATGGGATGATGGCTCAGTGATTAGCACTGTGGCCTCACAGCAAGAAGGTTGCTGGTTCGAGCCTCGGCTGGGTCAGTTGGCTTTCTGTGTGGAGTTTGCATGTTCTCCCCGTGTTGGCGTGGGTTTCCCCCGGGTGCTCCGGTTTCCCCCACAGTCCAAACACATGCACTATAGGACAGAGTGTTTGGATGAACTAAATTGGCAGAGTGTGTGTGTGAATGTGTGTGTATGGGTGTTTATCAGTACTGGGTTGCAGCTGGAAGGGCATCCGCTGCGTAAAACATGTGCTGGATAAGTTGGCGCTTCATTCCGCTGTGGCGGCTCCTTATAAATAAAGGGACAAAGCCGAGTATCCACACAAATATCAATCAGCGTAACGGTTTGAGACCTAAAATGATTCAAATGAGTGGTATTAAAATCACTGCACAATATTATAATATTAAACACATTTTCTGAGAACATTACAATGTTTTCCGACATTAAATGTATTTCAAACAGTGGTTGAGGGACTTCAGCACAATATTAGGACACTAAAATAATATAAGACCTGCTCTTTAATCATGATAACACCATACACTAATAAAATATGATGTGACTTTTGCACATTCCTGCCACTACACCCTGGCTACACTTAATTTTACTGCAAAAATCCAGAGTAAATGTTGGTGAGTGGATATTTAACACACATGAGCTCAACAATGTATTCAGCTCACCCCATTGGCAGATTATTTTGTTTGTTTTAAGGAAAAACTCACTTAATTTTGACATATTATTTCTGAAAACAATGAAAATGCTACTTGATTTAAGAGATTTTAGATATCTGGACTAGGTGACGCGGTGGCGCAGTGGGTAGCACTGTCGCCTCACAGCAAGAAGGTTGCTGGTTCGAGCCTCAGCTGGGTCAGTTGGTGTTTCTGTGTGGAGTTTGCATGTTCTCCCCATGTTGGCGTGGGTTTCCTCCGGGTGCTCCGGTTTCCCCCACAGTCCAAACACATGCACAGGAATTGATGAACTAAATTGACCGTAGTGTATGTATGTGTGTGAATGTGTGTGTATGGGTGTTTATCATCCCACGCCTTCGTGTGCTTTCACCCACTGAAGGAGTGGGCGGGTCTGTGACCAGCGCTTTTCAGCTGCAGGTCGGATGGCTGCCCGCCCTTGGCGGACTATATCCACACCCCCTTTCCCATCCCCTGTTGCGATGTTCTGTCTTGTCTATGTATGTGCTTGGTTGCCAAGGCTGGTTTTATCCTTGATCTGACTCTGCCCTAATCTTAGAGCTGAGTGAGAAGGACTTTTTTTTAGCCTATCTTTCCTTATGTATCTTACTTCCCTTTTCTAAATAATACCTCCCCTTGACTTGTCTTCCCCTGAAATGTTTGTGTATGGTCGGGGGGGTTCCAATTTCGCTATATGTCAATGTATGTGAATACATGGAAGTATATGTGACAATAAACAGCATATCATCATCATATCATCAGTACTGGGTTGCAGCTGGAAGGGCATCCGCTGCGTAAAACATGTGCTGGATAAGTTGGCGGTTCATTCCGCTGTGTCGACTTGACATTATTTTTGAAAACAATGAAAATGCTTCTTGATTTAATTTTTTTTTTTTTTTGATATTTGGACTAGAAACAAGACAAAAAATCTAAGTAAGAAAGGCTTTTTTTGCAGTGCAGGCTTTGAAAACATCAAAATAAAACAAATCTTTCACACTACTATATTATATTAGGGTTAAAATACTGTATGCACAAATCATGTTTTCTGTGGTTCCTGGTTATTATAAGCCGCTTTTATTCCAGACATTCACTCATTCATACATTTTTCCTCAGCTTATTTCCTTATTTATCAGAGGTCACCACAGCGGAATGAACCGCCAACTGTTCCAGCATATGTTTTACGCAGCGGATGACCTACCAGCCGCAACCCAGTACTGGGAAACACCCATACACACTCATTCACACATAAATACACTACGAACAATTTAGTTTACCCAATTACCCTATAGTGCATGTGTTTGGACTGTGGGGGAAACTGGAGCACCCGGAGGAAACCCACGCTAACACGGGGAGAACATGCAAACTCCACACAGAAACGCCAACTGACCCAGCTGGGGCTCGAACCAGCGACCTTCTTGCTGTAAGGCCACAGTGCTAACCACTGAGCCACCGTGCCGCCCTTATTCCAGAACAAAATATTAGTAAATACTGTGAAAATGTCATTTCTCTGTTAAACAGCACGTGGGAAAAACATGCAAACGGTCTAAAATGTCAATTAATGTATCCTTCAGCAGTATATGTAAGCTGAAATCTCCATATCCAGCAGTCTAAAGCTCTGGGCCGCAGCATTAATACAGCTCTCTGGATGTGTTCCAGATGTCCTCAAACAGCACCGTATCATAAAAACCTGTATTTCCAGATCCCATACTTTACCCTGAAACCTGGAGGCTTTTACAACCCTAATTACATCCACTTGATGGTGTTGATAACAAAGTCAGCCAATGATATCCTGTAATGGACTGCAGTTTTATTATACATGCGGGACTTGTGCTTGAAAAATTCCAGCGTTTGCTTTAAGAGCTAAATATTCCCAGAGTGATGGAGAGCAGTTCATGCAATTCCTGAAAAGAAAAGCCCCGCTGCTTTTGCTCTGAGAGGCAAAATATTTCACATTTACATTAATGCATTCGCTTCAGACGTTATCCAAAGCGCCCGCTGTGCATTTTAAACCTTAAATGTTTTATCAGTACATGCGATATTTCCAGGAAGTCAAACACACACATCAGCGTGGCATTGTGGCTTCATATTTTTGTGGTTCACTGTTATTCAAAAGCTTGTGGTATATTCAAAGGTTTTGTTGTTTCAAAGGATTGATTCACAGTGACAATGTAAGATATTATTACATCGCTCTCTGGAATACTTGATTCTGATTGGTCAGTCACAGCATTCAAAGGTATGTAATTCACAGATAACAACATTTGCTGTTTAGCACCATCTTGCTAAAAATAAATAAATGGATGGATGGATGGATGGATGGATGGATGGATGGATGGATGGATGGATGGGTAGATGGATGGACAGACGAACGGATGGATGGATGGACAAATGTGTTGATGGATGGATGGATGGATGGATGGATGGAAAATGATGAATGGATAGTTGAGTGGACGGATAAATGGACAGATGTGTTGATGGATGGATGGATGGATGGATGGATGGATGGAACATGATGGATGGATAGGTGAATGAGTTTAAGGATGGATGGATGGATGTGTTGATGGATGGATGGTTGGATGGATGAATGGACGGATGGATTGATGGATGAATGGATGGATGGTTGGATGCGTTGAAGGGTGGATGGAAATTAATGGATGGATGGACGGACGGACAGATGTATGGATGGACGAATGTGTTGATGGATAGATTGATGGAAAGTGATGGATGTATAGATGAGTGGACGGAAAGATGGACAGATGTGTTGATGGATGGATGGAAAGTGATGGATGAATAGATGAGTGGACGGATAGATGGACAGCTGTGTTGATGGATGGATGGAAAATGATGGATGAATAGATGAATGAGTTTAAGGATGGATGGACGGATGTGTTAATGAATGGATGGATGGATAAATGGACGGATGGATTGATGGATGAATGGATAGATGGTTGGATGTTTTGAAGGATGGATGGATGGATGGATGGAAGGACAGACAGATGGACGGACAGACGGATAGACGGACAGGTCGATGGATGGATGAAAGGACGGACAGATGGGTGGATGAATGGATGCACAAATGGGTGGATGATGGATGGACGGATGTGTTGATGGATGGATAATGGAAAATGATGGATGGATAAATGAATGGATGGACAGATGAGTTGATGAATAGATGGAAAATTATGGATTGATAGATGAATGAGGTTATGGATGGATGGATGGATGGATGTGTTGATGGATGGATGGATTGAGGAATAGATGGATGGAAAATGATAGATGGATAAATTAATGGATGGATAGATGGAAAGATGTGTTGATGGATGGATGGATGGAAAATGATGGATGGATAGATGAATGAGTTTATGGATGGATGGATGGATTGATGAATGAATGGATGGTTGGACAGATGGATTGATGGATGAATGGACGGATGGACGGATGGATTGATGGATGGTTGGATGTGTTGAAGGATGGAAATTGATGGATGGACGGAAAAACGGACGGATGGACAGGTCGATGGATGGATGAAAGAACGGACAGATGGGTGGATGAATGGATGCACAAATCAGTGGATGGATGGACGGATGTGTTGATGGATGGATGGAAAATCAAGGATGGAAAGATGGATGGATGGATGAACGAATGGATGGATTGATGGATGGACGGTTGAATGTGTTGATGGATGGATTGATGGATGTATAGATGGATGAATGGATGAATGGATGGATGGATGGATGGATGGATGGACGGACAGGTGGTCAATGGATGGATGAAAGGACAGACGGATGGGTGGATGGATGGACGGATAGGTGGGTGGATAGATAGATGGATGGATGGAGGAACGGACAAATGGGTGGATGTATGGATAGACGGATGGGTGGATGGATGGAAAGATGGATGGGTAGATGGATGGATGGAGAGATGGATGGATGGATGGGTAGATGGATGGATGGAGAGATGGATGGACAGATGTGTTGATGAATGGATGGATGGAAAATTATGCATGGATGGATGGTGGAACGGACGGATGGATTGATGGATGGATGCGTGGACGGTGGAATGTGTTGAAGGATGGATGGAAGGATGGATGGATGGATGGGTGGCAGGACGGACAGACAGACAGACGGATGGGCGGATGGATGGACGAATGGGTGGATGGATGGACTGGTGGAAAGATGGATGTATGGATGGGTGGATGGATGGATGGACGGAGGGACGGGTGGATGGATGGACTAGTGGAAAGATGGATGTATGGATGGACGGATGGGTGGGTGGACGGATGGATGGGGGGATAGATGGATGGATGGATGGATGGGTGGATGTATAGGTGGATGGACGGATGGACAGACAGACAACGGACGGGCGGGTGGGCAGACAGGCAGGCAGGCAGGCAGGCAGACAGACAGATAGACAGACAGACAGATCTTGGGTACATACAAACACTCTTCAATGAGCATTTCATTTCAGACACAGAAAGACCAATCAAAACACACTTGGCCAGCTGACCAATCAGAGCAGAGTTGGCTTATGAAAAGGGGAGGGGCAGACAAATCAAATAATTGCAAAATTCTTATAATTTTTGAAACGCATATTCTCATAAAATTACAATGTTTTCTGAACTTTTTTTAAGCTGTTGTAGGAGACTCACCACAATATTACCACACTTTAAATTACCATATGACGTGCTCTTTGAGGACAATAATATGATTTGAATATCCAACATTTATGTACACCACCATGGTTTTATGGGAGGGGCTTACAGACTCGAAGCCTTGATTTGATTCAAACGAACCATATTAAAATTAAGCGCATATTCTGATAAAATTACAATGATTTCTGACCTCAGATGCATTTAAAGATGTTGTATATTACCACACTTTAAATTACCGTAATACTTGTGTTTTCAGGTCTCCAAAGGACTGCTATTGTGTAAAGCGCACCCAGTTTTACTTTTCGATGTTTAGTAGGAATTGATGTTGTGTAAACACAGCCTACAAATCTGAATGCATGTTGTGTTGAAGTTTTCTCAAGCATTCAGAGCATGCGGTTAGTGAGCAAATAAAAAAGCGCCAAGACGCAGACCAATAACAGATTTACGAAGCGTACAGTCCAAAAAATGTGTTGATCATGAAAGCCTTTTCTTGTCCTACATCCCACCCTGCTTTAGAGAGCGTATAAGAATTCACACCGAACAGTAATTATGGGCCTGCGTGTTATTTATTACTATCATTATTTCAGCTCATATTTATTACAGGAACAACAACCAAACGATAGCGCTCGTTCTTTGACGCTCTTTCAAGCGTTTTCTCGCACGGCCAGAAACCGTTTGTGGTTTCACAGAAGTGGTAAATCCTCAACGAAGACAAGTTCTTGTACTTGAATGTTTCATTCCCCACATCTACAGAATCGATGTGGGAAAAAAACGTGAATTTTGAAGGCTTAAAAGTCACACAGTGATAGAAAAGCTGAGCCCCCTAATACCGCAGAACTAAAAAAAAAAAGGCCTCAATCCCAGAGGCGATCGTAAATCAGTCTTCAAAACACAAGGAGAACATCATAAAAACACATCGTGAAAATGGGTAATGTATATGCTTTGACATGCGCAAATTTTGAAACGCGCCACCCAGAGCTGCGATTTATCAAACAGCGTGTCCTCGCTTCACCGTCTCTGGAAAACTGTTTTCAAAATACACGGGGAAAAAAAAGAAAGAACAGTTGATAGGGCTTTTAACAAGATTTCATCCGAAGCGTCTGGTGAGGTCCTGGATTTGTATCCCACAAATTAATGACACCAGCCTCAATAAATCAAGAACGCACACCAGCAGAACCTTTTTTTTCTACAACAATTGTTTGTAAGGCAACACAAACAAAGCAGCAAAGACGGCACACATGGTAATATTTAAGAGCTCTGATGTACGTCAGTCTAGATATTAATCCTAACGTGTTGAAATGCTTTCTGTCGGTTGATTATGCCTCTCTAATAAAAACGGCGTATGATGTTTGGGTGTGTGTGAATGAACTGCTCGTTTTCTACTCTGGCTTTGGCCACACGTGCGACTCTTTAAACGCCAGAACGTACACCAGTCCTGCATGTTGTTCTGCTGTTAAATGCATGGGCGCACCATTCATGATGTATTGCAATGAATGTGCGTGCACCTGCAATGCATTGACGGAGCTTTCATGTTGGAGGTTGCGTACTTTTAAAACGCTCCCTTAGGCCTGAAACACACACACACACACACACACACACACACACACACACACACATACAGATGCATTCCTGAGTAAAAAAAACAGCTCAATGAGGCACATCCAAACTCCTACAAGGTTGCAACGAAACGTTTTAAAGTCAGCATGAAGTCAACTTTTACAATGTTTACTTTGCTAGCACATATTTTTAGTCTTAAAATGAACAATTAATCAGTAATTCACTGAAAAACAAAACTGTTTGTTTCGGCAATCTTTAGTTAAAATCTGACCATCTGCTTCCACTCTCTCTGATTGGGTGAAATATGCTTAGCCACGCCCCTCTCACTCAATATTCTGTTCCAGTTGCAAATACATCAAAATACTGAAAGAGGAAAGGCGGAGCTAAAAAAAAAACACCCACTACTCAGTATTCTGGGCACAAAAATAAAACCCCGCCCCCTACTTAATATTCAGAGCATATACATAAACCCACCTCCCATATTCAATATTCCGAGCACATAAATAAACCCCACTCCCTACTCATTATTCAGAGTACATAAATAAAACCCCACACCTAGTCAATTTTTTGAGCACATAAACAAAAACACCACCCAATACTCAATATTCAGAACACATAAAATAAAAACCCAGCCCCTTCATAAAATTCCAAGCACATAAAAAAACTCTGCCCCTACTCAATATTCAGAGCATATACATAAACCCACCCCTATTTAATATTGCGATCATATACATAAAACCCCGCCCCTACTCATTATTCTGAGCACATAAATAAAACCCCACACCTAGTCATTTATCTGAGCACATAAACAAAAACTCCACCCACTAATCAATATTCAGAGCACAAAAATAAAAACCCTGCCCCTTACTTAATATTCAGAACATATACAAAACCCACCGCCTACTCAATATTCAGAACACAAAAATAAAAACCCTGCCCCTTACTTAATATTTCGAGCACATAAATAAAACCTCATCCCTACTCAATATTCTGAGCACAAAAATAAAAACCCCACCTCTACTTAATATTTCGAGCACATTAATAAAACCTTGCCCTTACTCAATATTCAGAGCATATACATAAACCCACCCCTATTTAATATTCCGAGCATATACATAAAACCCCACCCCTACTCATTATTCCAAGCATATAAATAAACCCCACACCTAGTCAATTATCTAAGCACATAAACAAAAACTCCACCCCCTAATCAATATTCAGAGAACAAAAATAAAATCCTGCCCCTACTCCATTATCAGAGCTCAAAATAAACCATGCCTCTATTCAATATTCAGATCACAAAAATAAAAACCCAGCCTTTTATTCAATATTCACAAAATATACATAAACCCACCGCCTACTCAATATTCAGAACACAAAAATAAAAACCCTGCCCCTACTTAATATTTCGAGCACAGTAATAAAACCTGCCCCTACTCAATATTCTGAGCACAAAAATAAAAACCCTGCCCCTTACTTAATATTCAGAACATATACATAAACCCACCCCTATTTAATATTACGAGCATATACATAAAACCCCGCCCCTACTCATTATTCCGAGCACATAAATAAAACCCCACACCTAGTCAATTATCTAAGCACATAAACAAAAACTCCACCCCTTAATCAATATTCAGAGGACAAAAATAAAAACCCAGTCCCTTACTAAATATTCAGAGCACATAAATAAAAAACTTGCCCTTACTTAATATTCTGAGCATATAAATAAACCTCACCCCAATTGATATTCTGAACACACAAAACCCCACCCCGACTTAATATTTTGAGCATATAAATAAACCTCGCCCCTAATCGATATTCTGAACACACAAAACCCCGCCCCTACTTAATAATCTGAGCACAAATATTAACCACGCCCCTACTTAATATTCAAATCACATAAACAAAACTCCTCTACTCAACACTCCGAGCACATAAATAAAAAAATCAATCCCCTACTCAATATTCTGAGTACTAAAAAGAAACCCCGCCCCTACTTAGTAATCTGAGCACATTTAAAACCCCACCCCTACAAGTAAAACCCTGCCCCCTACTCAATACACCATTTCAATTGGGGTTAGAATGTTAGATTTGGGGCTAGTTGGGTTTGAGTTAGGCTAGTTATGTAATTATGCATAATTCATTGCAATTACTATAATAACTGCATGGAACATTCACTACGTCGCCTTAAATTAAATTGTTAACTGACATTTTATTTTTTTAAAAAGTCCAAAATTTCCATCTGGAATTTACACACTGCCTTCAAAACTTTCCTCCATCATAAAACAACAACAACAACAACAATTGGATGGGGTTGGATTTTATGCATCCATAACAATAGTTTGAGAGGTGTTTTGACAATTCAGAGCCACTGTACAATTTAGAATATTAAATAAATAAATAATTAAACTAAAAAAACTACTCTAACGCTAGACCTGAATATTCCACATTTCTGGTTGAACTGCTAAATCCATAATAAATGCTGTTGACTGGTGGATCTAAAAGCCTGCTAATGGCTCACTGTAGTTTCTGCTGTTTTCCGCATCAGTGCTGTTGAATGGCAGTGCTGTTTCATCTGGCTTTAAAAGCGTATAAATCACCGAGACCACATTATGATTTGTGGTTAGTATTGGAGAATGCTGCGCCGAAAGCTTCTCACTGTGATCGAGATAGGTCAGCAAGTAAAAGTCTTTTGTGCCGACTTAATAAACGGTTTGTGCAGCTCACAAATAGGCCCATTTCTTACCCACATAAAAAATACTATAATCATTTATAGTAAATAGTGTAGTGTTTTTTGAACCATACTACCACTGTATAGTAAATTACTTCAATTAATTCTACAGTGGCTATGTTAAAATAACTGCCACTACGTTATCAATGTCAAAACAGCAATTGTTATTGATCTGTTGCGGTGATTCTACAGTTGCTATGGTAACACAAACACTATAGTAATCAATCTGTTGTAGTGAGTCTACAGTTGCTATGGTAACAACAGCTGTAGTAATGAATCTGTTGTAGTGATTCTTCAGTTACTATGGTAACAACAGCTGTAGTAATTGATCTGTTGTGATGATTCTACAGTTGCTATGGTAACACAAACACTATAGTAATTAATCTGTTGTGGTAATTTGACAGTTGCTATGGTAGCACAACAACTATAGTCACTGATCTGTTGGGGTGGTTCTACAGTTGCTATGGTAACACGAACACTATAGTAATTAATGTTTTGTGATAAATCTACAGTTGCTATGGTAACACAACAACTATTGTAATTGATCTGTTGTGGTTATTATACAGTTGTTATGGTAACACAACAGCTGTAGTAATTAATCTGTTGTGGTAATTCTACAGTTGCTATGGTAACACAACAACTATAGTCACTGATCTGTTGGGGTGATTCACCAGTTGCTATGGTAACAACTGTATTAATTGATCTGTTGTGATTCTACAATTGCTATGGTAACACAACAACTATTGTAATTAATCTGTTGTAATGATTCTACAGTTGCTATCATAACACAATAACTATTGTAATTAATCTGTTGTGATTCTACAGTTGATATGGTAACAACACATAACACAACAACTGTAGTAATTAATCTGTTGTGGTAATTCTACGGTTGCTATGGTAACAACAACTATTGTAATTGATCTGTTGTGATGAATCTATAGTTGTTATGGTAACACAACAATTAACACAACAACTGTACTAATTGATCTGTTGTAGTGATTCTACAGTCAGTTATGGTAACAACTACAGAAATTCATACGTTGTAGTTATTCTACAGTTGCTATGGTAACACAACAGCTGTAGTAATTAATCTGTTGTGGTAATTCTACAGTTGCTATGGTAACACAACAGCTGTAGTAATTAATCTGTTGTGGTAATTCTACAGTTGCTATGGTAACACAAAAACTATTGTAATTGATCTGTTGTGATGAATCTATAGTTGTTATGGTAACACAACAATTGTACTAATTGATCTGTTGTGGTGATTCTACAGTTGCTATAGTAACACAACTATTGTTATTGATATGCTGTGATGAATTTACAGTTGCTATGGTAACACAACAGCTGTTGTAATTAATCTGTTGTAGTGATTCTACTGTTGCTATGGTAACAACAACTACAGTATTTATTCTGTTGTGGTGATTCTACAGTTGCTATGGTAACAACAACTATAGTAATTGATGTGTTGCTGTGATTCTACAGTTGCTATGGTAACACAACAACAATAATCATTGATCTATTACGGTGATTCTACAGTTGCTATGGTAACAATTATAGTGTTTAATCTGTTGTGGTGATTCTACAGTTGCTATGGTAACACAACAGCTGTTGTAATTAATCTGTTGTGGTGATTATACTGTTGCTATGGTAACAACAACTATAGTATTTAATCTGTTGTGGTGATTCTACAGTTGCTATGGTAACAACAACTATAGTAATTAATGTGTTGCTGTGATTCTACAGTTGCTATGGTAACAACAACTATAGTAATTAATGTGTTGCTGTGATTCTACAGTTGCTATGGTAACACAACAACAATAGTCATTGATCTATTACGGTGATTCTACAGTTGCTATGGTAACAATTATAGTATTTAATCTGTTGTGGTGATTCTACAATTGCTATGGTAACAACAACTATAGTGATAAATGTGTTGCGATGATTCTACAGTTGTTATGGTAACACAACAACTATACGCTTATTTCACGCGACCGCCATTTTAGAACACGAAAGCGAGGCTGCGGTGGGAAGAAAGCCGGAAGTATAGGATCAGCACTGTAAACATTGCAACAATATGCTGTGTGCTATAAACCTCCAGCTGTTGCTGTGACTTCAAAATGCAGAAATGGTGTAAACATCACTTTAATATCATTCCGTTCAGTTTAATATAAACAATTAAAAGCATATTAGGCGTCAAACAACATCACAATCTCTTTAAGAGTGATACACTTAAGTGTCCTCCTAGACTTCAGTTCATGGCAGCAGGTAAACACCGTGGGGACGCTTCCCTGCTTCAGCCTGTAACCCGGTGAGTGATAAAACACTGCAGTCCTCTGTAGCACATCTTCGTGTTGTCTTTAACAGTGTTGTCTCGGTACTAGGGATGTTAATGATTACTCGATCATCGATTAATTGTCGATAAGCCTTTAATCGATAGAGCTTATCGATGACCGATTAAACATGGACATATAAAGGATAAGATATGCGTTGCACTGCGAGACACTTATTCACGACTTTACATAATCAAGTGTGTGCAGTTTACATGACCATGGAGTCACTCTCTTGACTGCATATTGGGCTGCATAAAACCCGCGGGGATCTCGGTTATATTTACAGGTGCTGCCGTTAATCTGCGGGTCAGGTAATCAAAAAATAGGTCACATGATATTTAAGTATGGGTGGGTCACGCACGAGTGGATGAGATCATTGGTCATGCAAACTTTATTTTCTCTAAAATATGAAGGTGTTTTAAGCAATCTTGACAGACTGGCACAAATATGCTTTCATTTAAAAAATCGCTCATCACGGCCAGACATGCGGTGAACATCTCTGTTCTCACAGGTTTCTGCTCTCTCGTCATCAATCACTCTCAGTCTGGGAACATGTTTAGTGCTGCGAATTTTGTTAAGCCTGTCCTGCCTCATTGTGGTCAAATTAAATAATTTAATGGAGAATATTGTGTATTGAGGAATCGGATTTGGGCAAATATATCGCGGAGAGCTGAGACCTGCATGACGACTTTAAAGACGATATAGCTTGTTTCGGATGATCTATTACATGTTTTAATTACATTATTATATAAAATGAACAGCATTATTTTAATCATCATCATTAATAATAAACTACAAATAATTTGACAGCTTCAGCTGTTCACATCAACATCACTAGGCTGGCACTTTCGGACTTCAGCACCACGCATCTTTAGCATGAATTGAAATAGACTTTTCTTCCTAAAGGGAAAAATACAATAATTTTTAAAATTGCAAGTCGATTATAGACATGTATTCGCAATTCAGCACATCAGCATGTGAAAAATTAATTTCCATTGCACGCTCTCTCTCTCTCTCTCTCTCTCTCTCTCTCGCAGCAGCTGACGCGCGCTGCACATGAGGTCTCTACCATACACAGCCCCATCTCATAACAAATTAATTTGTAACGTTGTTGCATAAAAATAAAAGGCTAAATTTAATTAACAAACAAAATAAATAAAATTATTTGTAAAAATGAAACTACAGAAAAAAGAAAGTGAAAAGAACTGAAACCATCTCAAATGATCTGTTCTGGAATAACAGGTGCTGCAATCGAATTAATTCGATGAAATGATAAAAACAGACAGGCGCATATTTCAGAAAATAGCCTATTTTATTTAATAAAAAAATATGTTAGGCCTATATTTATTTATATAGGCTATATAAATTATATATATGTAAAAATTATATATACACTTTTTATATAGTCTATAATAAATTACCATTCGCTTTGGCTTTAACGAATTATTGAACAGGTTATTAATAACTTATCAAAGAACATTTTACTGAGCTCAGTGAAATGTTTTGTATGTAGGCTAATATTAGAGCCATGGCTGCGACGCATCGGCAATAGTCTAAACGAAACTGTTTCTATTATCAGACAAACGATAAACACATGTCCCAAGCGCAACATTGTGTTAGATTTTAGCAAATACAGAGGTGACACTGTTAATGACTACTTCTGTGATGATGATCAGACCTGAAGCCGCGGCGCGCTCAGCTGAAAAAACAAAACATGGATAAACGCACCGCATAGAAACACGCGCAGGCGGTGAGACCTCCGTCTGCCTACCGTCTGAAAGGACTTTAATGCATGCATCCTTGTTTCTTCTGTGCGAAGATAAATATAATTTCATTTGCTTTCATCCATTTATATTATATGCATTTTGCAGCAGTCCCGCTGATAACGGCATGGAGCCATCGAACCACCCAAAATCACCATCAAAATCTGTCCCGCGGACCCGCGCCGCACTGTTGCAGAGTTTTTTAGCTGATTTTAGGTGATTTGCATTGGTTTGAATTATTTTCAGAGATAAAACATAATGCAAATGAAGTAGATTATTAAATAAGTTTTAAAAAAGCAGCCATAAGTTTAGGCCTATTCAATACGTTTACAAACGGTTAAATAAATAAGCAAATTAGAAACATAACACTGCCGCGCCCATATATCTCACAGGGGGACTATATGGCAATCTGAAAATGTCTTATATTGCCCAACACTAGCCGTGAGATAGCATTGGTCTGTCATCATAGCCTAAATGGTTTGTTCTTCACTGAAGCTTTAACAGAAGCGTGTGCCGCATGTTCACCTTTGACGCATTCAGCCTGTAACCTAGTTTGGGTTTTTTACATATAATGTTGATTACTTAAAATGTCTTATCTTTTATTTTTATATCTATAAAATGAATGCTTAGCTTATTTCGTTGTGATGATTAAGCAAGAATCATAATGCATTGCATATTCGGCTCATTCTTCAGTAGCCTAGATTCGTATGTATTTTATAAACATATGGTTTATAAGGATTAACGATTAATCGATTAATTGATCATTAATTTAAATGATCATCGATCACGGGATTTTGTAGAAACTGACATCCCTACTCGGTACTGAAGTTTTAAAAACGTCAATTTCCCGCTAACATTTACGCGCTGCTGAGCGTGCTCATAAACAGCTGATTTGCCGTAGTATTCACCAGTGCTCAACAGAATGGTTGTGAAGGTTATTAGCTTCCTGCTCTTCACAGATTGAAAACACACATAGACGGATATTGGAGCGTTTTAAAGCCGTGAAGATCAGCGGATTCATCAGCGGATCGCTCGTCTGTGTTTGCACTCAGTAAACAGCGGTGAGGTGAACTGATGACCTTCGCGGCCAATCAGAGTGATTTCTGTTGAGCACGTGAACACAATGGCCAATCAGCGCTGTTTAAGAACTCCGTGAACAGTGTCTTAAATGTTAACGAGAAATTGGCGTTTTTTTATATTTCATTACGGAAATTTTGTATCGTGACAAGTCAGAATCAGTTCATTAACTTGAGTTTGATGAATGTCATCTAAAATGTGTGTTTGGGAAAGAAAACGTTAGCTAAGTAGTGCCATTTCCCTTAACTTAGCTGAAAATGAGGTCAGATATCCCTTTTTATTTTCACTATTCATTCAGAACGGACCTTCGGGTCACTCGGAAGGCGCTGAAATCATAAATTTGTGTCACTTTCTCTTCGCTGATAAGATATACAGGCATGTACACAATATTCCTGTGTGACTCAGGTGATACTTCCGGGTTTCTTCCCACCGCAGCCTCGATTTCGCTGTTAATAATGGCGGCCGCGTGAAATCAGTCTATAGTAATATAAACAAAAGCACCCAATACTGCAGTTTTCCACAGTATATTACAATACACCACAGTTTACTTTGGTAAAATCTAAAGTATACTGCAGTATTTATTACAGTTTATACTATAGTTAATAATACAGTATCCTGCATTCATTAACTGTGTTGTAAATACTATAATATACTTTACTATAATATGGTTCAAAAACACCACAGTATTTACTATAAATTACTATAGTATTTTTATTTCATGAGGGAACCACAGTGCAACGCATCTCTTACACAATATAAAATCTGCAATTGGTCGTGGCACCAGTGAAGCACTAACAAAATTAAGACGCAAAATGCAACTCTTTAGTCACAGTCTGGAGCCCTGCAAAACCCAAACTAATTTTAATGAAATTTAAAATCGCAGTGATCATTTCTGAGGAAAAACAAATCATCATGTGGCACGTGTGCACATACAGCAACCTTTAAGGAGTCTTGCACGAACAGGATTAAATTAAATCTCCAATTACAACTGCATGCAATTCCCAGAAGTGAAACATTCGTCTTTTGGGTCAAGTCTTGAAGAGCACCTAGCAAAAGAGTGTTTCATAAAGCTAAATCAAATTACAAAAGAACATTCTGTAACACTCAGATCTTTTAGCATGTTGTTCAATTATTATATTGTTGTTTTATCAGATTGTGTGCGGTAATTTGACCCTCCTGTTATTCAGTGATGCTTAAACTATGCTTATTTAATTTTTGGATGAGATTGCTGGGTTTAATTTTAGTATTTTGAAATAAATATGTTCTGAATCCCTCTGTCGTGCATTTACCGTTTCCCTTTAGAATAAACAAGCCTTTAATTGTCATTTATAAGGGATTTACAGCATAAATAGTCCTCACTTTAGATGAGCTCACAAAACGGCAAAGCATTTATTAACCTCCAGAGTAACTATTACTGTATGCCTGAATAATAGGATGTTTAAATGTTCATTTGAGTAGTTTGTTAATCATTTACTTACTCATTCTAAATGATCTTAGAAACGACTTTTAAACAACAGTTTGTAAACGCATTCAGTGATTCGACAACAAGAGGCAATATACAAAAAAAGTGCTGATTATAGACTGATTTCACGCGGCCGCCATTTTAAACAGCGAAATCGAGGGTGCGGTGAGAAGCAAGGTTATTATAGTTAACGAAAATGAATAAAAAAACGAAACTAAAATGTAAAATAATTGTCGTTAACTGAAATAAAAATAAAAATAAGTTTTTAAAAAACTACAACTGACTGAAACTGTATTGTGTACATACAAAACTAACTGAATCTAACTAAAATTATAGTAAAAAGCTCCTTCGTTTTGGTATTTGTGAATGTATTTATTACATAATCTTACTGTACGCCGTTTAGAAGTAATTATAATTCACGCTGCAGCTGTTTGAGCCTTTCGCACCTCAGAGTCTGTAGTCCTGCTGCCATTGGCCAGATCGAGCCGGTTCTCCTCCAGTCAGTTCTCACTGTTGCTCCCCCGACAAAAACAACGAGTGGACATGACAGCAGCACGGTGACAGCATTACAGGCACTTAAAACTATCACTTTAACACATTTGTGCCCAATAATGGGTTTAATTTCTGTATCGCGAACGAATCTTTTTAACCGGATCTTCTAAGTGAACCGGTTGAACTAGTTCACCAAAACGAACTGAATCATTTGAAACGATTCGCGTCTCCAGTAAGCACTTATCCACAAACTACTTACTTCTTAACAAGCCTAATATCCACCTCTGACTCGAAATAATCCAATATATACTCTCATTCAGTTACTAGAACAGTAACGTTACACTGAGATCAAATTTGAGAAGTGGTGAACCGATAATACTGCGCATGCGTGATTCAGTGAACCAAACACAAACAGCACATGACAGCCTGCTGTGACTGAACTAAACTTGAACAACAGCACCGCGGGTAAACCGAGGGCTTAATGAGAGGATCTGGAGAAAAAACGTAAGCTTATTTCATCACAGAACATCGTAACGGAATTTAAATAAGTGAATCATGATGCAGTTGGGTTGCAAAACTTTACTGTAAGACATTTTTCAGATCATGGTGATGTTTAACTGACTGAAATTACTATTGCTGACTACATAATTTTGGTATGTTGAGTCCAAACATCCGCACTAAATATCTGAACTTCCCAACACTACTGTGTATCTAACCTCAGAGCAGCCTTGCACACATATTGTACTTAAGGCTGCTGTCTTGCTGTATTTATTCAGTTGATTTTGAATCTTGCACCTAATAAATATCCTTATTTAGAAAAAAACTAAAACTAATACTGAAACTAATAAAAACTCTCTCTCTCTGTCTCAGCAGCAGCAATGGAAATATAAGAGCGCGATGGAAATAATTCATTTTGTCCGAAAGTGTCGGTCAAGTGATGTTGATGTGAACAGTTGAAGCGGTCAAATTAATTGTAGTTCATTTATTATTAATGATGATGATTAAAAATAAAAATACTATTCATTTTATTTAATAATGCAATTAAAACATGTAATATATCTACATTAATGCGAAACGAGCTAAATATCGTCTTTAAAATCGTCATAGGTCTCAGCTCTTGGCGATATCCTTGCCTATCGTCGATACAGGATACTATCATCTATCGGCACAACCCTTTTGTAAACCGTTGGTTGGTTTAGGGAAGAACGTGGGTGGGCGGGTCAATCGGAAAATTTGGTTGGGTTTAGGGAAGGAGCGTGGGTCAGTCGATTGGCCGGTCGGCCTGTCAATCATTCAGTCAGACAGACAGAGACGAACGGTCGACAGCGGCCTCTGGTGGGTTTACGCGAGCACAGCGCGGGCGCGAACGGCACTCGCGAGAGACATTTGAGATACGAAAAAGCGCACACTGCGGCCTCTCACGGATTCACAAAAACTGCAAAAATACATACCTCCCGGGACGTATTTTATGGTCTCCAGAAACGTCCAAGGGACTACGTTTTCAGAATGAGCCTGGGTTGGTCATTTCTGTTGAGCACTGGTGAATACTATGGCAAATCAGCGCTGTTTAAGAACACACTGAACAGTGCGGGAAATGAACGTTTTTTAAATTTCAGTACCAGGACAACACTATTACAGACAACACGAGGGTGTGCTGCAGAGGACTGCATTGTTTTATCACTCACCGGGTTGCATAGGCTGAAGAAGGAAAGCCCCTACGGTGTTTACCTGGTGCCATGAACTGAAGCCCAGGAGGACACTTAAAGATATTACATTGTGACATTGTTTGATGCCTTATATGCTTTTAGATGTTTAAATTAAACTGAACTGAATGATATTAAAGTGATGTTTACACCACATCTGCGATTTAAAATCGGGGCAACAGCTGGAGGTTTTCATCATGTATCATGTTGATGCAAGTGCTGATCCTATATTTCTGGGTTTCTTCCCACCACATGCAGCCTCGCGTTTTAAAATGGTGACCACGTGAAATAAGTGTATACAAAGGACCTGTTATTGCTGAGAGAATTAAGAGCGTAAGAGTAGGAGAGGGGTGTTTGTTTATTATTTCATTTTTTAGAGAAGATTCTTTTCTACAGGTGGTTTGTCAAGCCCACTCACCTGTACCTGTACTTCATAAATGCACAGTGTTTTTTTTTTATTTATTGTATAGATATTCATTCATTCTTTTTCTTTTTGGCTTAGTCCCTTTAATAATCCGAGGTCGCCACAGCGGAATGAACCACCAACTTATCCAGCACCTTTTTTACACAGCGGATGCCCTTCCAGCTGCAACTCATTTCTGGGAAACATCCATACACACTCATTCACACACATACACATACACAATTTAGCCTACCCAATTCACCTGTACCGCATGTCTTCGGACTGAGGGGGAAACCGGAGCACCTGGAGGAAACCCACGCGAACGCAGGGAGAACATGCAAACTCCACACAAAAACACCAACTGACCCAGCCAAGACTCGAACCAGCAACCTTCTTGCTGTGAAGTGACAGCACTACCTACTGCGCCACTGCGTCACCCATTTTATAGACATATAAACGTGATTTTATATATCTATAAAATATTTTTAAAAAATGTCTGGTGCAAATGTGTAAAACTGGTGGAAGTGTTGGTTAAAGCATCAGAGAGATGAATGAGTGTGTTTTCTACAGGTGGTTTGTCAAGCCCACTCACCTGTATGACGCACACGTCATAAATGCAGTGTTTTTAAAAGATAAGGAGTGATTGTAAGAAAGTGTTTGGTGCAAAACTGGTGCAAGCATCCGCTGAAGTGTCAGAGAGATTCACGTGTCAGATTCAATTTCAAATCCTCTTTAAACAATATTCCAAATAT
The DNA here is from genome assembly GCA_903798195.1 of Danio kyathit. NCBI lineage: Eukaryota > Metazoa > Chordata > Actinopteri > Cypriniformes > Danionidae > Danio > Danio kyathit. Next base: position 62,610,042 of record LR812538.1, read on the forward strand.
AGCACTTTTACAATGTAGATTGTGTCGCAGCAGCTGAACACTGAAGTTCTAGTAAACTGAAACTATGACGGTCCAGTTTTCAGAGTGTGTTTAGCTCAGTTCAGTGTGGTTTAATATTCACTGCTGAAAGTCCAAACACTGAAGAGCAAATCCATCCATGCGCAGCTGCACAAGTGCCAAACCAAGCAAGCCAGTGGCGACAGTGGAGGAACAAACTTCAGCAATTGACCTAAGTGAAGGAAAACAACCTGGAGAGAAACCAGGCTCAGTTGGGCATGCATGACCATTTCTCCTCTGGACAAACGGCTTGTGCAAAACTGCAGTCTAGGCGCCGGAGGCAGGAGAACGCTGGACGTCCATCATGGAGAAGCTGCAGGTGTGAGTAGGTCACCGGCGAGTGTTCAGGCTGGCACACGGGATTGACTCATGTGTCACTGGGGTCTTACAGGAATTAGTCTCATGCTCTCCACTCCTCCATGACCACCACAGCAGCTGCTCAGGATACGGCCTGGTCCAGGATTATGGAGACCTCTGAATAATAAAAACAGACTAACATAAGCACAGATGCTGTTCAAATTATAATGTCTTTTGGGAAGTGTTCCTGGATCCAGTTGCCCTAATTAATGCAGCCTAACAATCCTTTAGAGGATTTAGATTTCAGAAGCATTTGTGTTTTATGTGTATGCTAATTAATGGTGGGCCGTTATCGGTGTTAACGTGCTGCGTTAACGCGAGACTCTTATCGCGCGATAAAAAAAATATCGGCATTAATCTATTCTCAAAGTTGGGTGAGAGCTGGGTCTATTCTACGCAAGCTATGATGACTTTCACCTTGATAGTTTAGCGCAGATGTATACCTGACCGGTGAGCCGTCTGGGAAAGAAGTGCCCTTCTGAATCAAATCAGCAGGATGCCTGACTCTAACTGCAGTTGAGCAGTTTCACTTTAACTCACGAACATTTTATTCATGCCTTCGTGACAAACTGGGGTATTAGACGCAAATAAATGAGTAAGGACAGGGGAGAGTGTTATGGAGTTTAATAACGCACGCCAAATGAGAAGATAAAAAACTTCCGCATTTCGTGATGTGTGTGTGTGTGTGTGTTTGTGTGTGTGCGTCTGTGTGTCTGTGCGGTCCTTTACTGACAGCCGCCTGTGTGGATCTTGTCGGAAAATATGGCGAAATGTCCTACATGACGGGAATAGTTTGTCAGTAATGCCACTAATATCTGCATACTCCACGTCTCAATTCCATTTCTGTTTAGTTCAGTTATGACTTTAGTCGCATTAAGTAATCTAAAATCGCTGTTTACATGGTAGACTCTTAATCAGAGTATTGTTTTAATCATATTAAAATCGTATTAAAGTATTGTTGCGCATGTAAACATACTCAATGTTTCACACCGTCAGGGCTCTGTGAACTTGCCTTTGTGAAGCAGCATTTTCTGTATGTGCGTACATCAAAAGCAAGTATGAAATCACTGTTTGGAGCTTATGTAGGCCTACAGCTCAACATTCATGATTAACTGAATAAACAGTGAGTAAACACAAGTACATCTTATTGAGCATCATTTATTTTCATCACCAATTATCATAGTAGAACAGTTTCTCAAGCAGTTTGTGATGCATTTTGGAAACAGGAGATGAGCCCCTGGTCTAATGCATCACCCGGCTTGAGAAACCCGTTCTCAAAGACTTATTATTTGGGTAGCACACATATTCTGAATGCCTTCGGCAGAATTCAAATGAGCCATTTTAATCTAGATTAATCTAGATTAAAAAAAATTAATCTATGGCCACCTATAATGCTAATGCAAAGAGATAAACGAGTGTGTTTTCCACAGGTGGTTTGTCAAGCCCACTCACCTGTGTCGATGAATTGTATAATGTTTTGAGTTTGTCATTAATTGAATGAATGTGTAATACTCCCTGTTTTGTTCAGTTCCATGTTTTCATTTGTCACACACTGTCATTTGAGTTTTCACTTACTTTAATGACCTTAATTATTTACTCTCCACCCTCTCATCATATGGCTTAACCTCATAGTTTGCACTATATACTGTATATCCCTTTGTTGCCATTTGTTGTCGAGTTGTTGACCCAGAAAGACTTATTTAGATCCTCACGTTTGTTTCACTCCTTGAACCACACGTCACACGGGACAGAATGAATGAAATGGAATGAAATGAATAATAAATGATTCATAGTGTGCAGTTAGTGTAGTTATCTTTTATAATGAACATAAAATATGCACACACAAAAACAACAACTTTCAAGATGCATTCCTCTGATGCATGCACAAAGCTGTCCGCAGCATTGAAATACAATCAGCACAAAGAAGCACATGCGGCGCAGCGCTGGCAAAACATGCGCTCCATTCCTAGAAAGAGGGAGCAAGGTCGTAAAACGCAGGGAAGCTCTGGGAAATCAGTCAAAAAGAAAGACGCAATTAAGGGTCCTGCCGTGATCCTGGGATCCAGCCATCTTGTGAAAGCACTGGGAAAATCAAGGGCCGTATATTTCAATCAGATGACATGTAGTACAAAACAATAAATATTTTTCACAACAAAGTGCGTCCTGGAGTCCGCCAGGGCAGAAATTCACACACAGAAGCCAAAATGGCAGCAAACGACGCCGCATGCACATACTTCTATTCATCTGGGGCTTTTCCAACTTCTGTCAACATATTTTCCACAACAAGACTTTTACGGCGTAATTTACTGCACAGCGTTTCCCTTTGCGTTTGCATTTACAACGAGCCTCACCTCTGACCTACTTGAACACGACAAGCATAATAAAACTCAACAAGGTTGAATTTGGGGCTTTTTCACCGTTCTCCATCTTCTTACACACGGCCTGCAGTGATTCTTGATTTATCTCAGCTCAAGAAAAACCATTACATTGAGAGATAATAGGGATTATACACACTAAGGATTCCTGATTTATGAATTAGTGATTAATAAGGCATCGTACAAAACATTGTGATGGACAAAAGCTGTTTATATCCACCTATTTTATGTGCATTTTGGAATATTGTTTAAAGCTGACCTATTATGCGCCTTTTTACAAGATGTAAAATGCATCTCTGATGTCTCTAGAGTATGTAATGAAGTTTGAGCTCAAAATAGCACACAGATAATGTTTTCTAGCTCTCTGAAACTGACCCTTTGAGGCTTTGATCCTAACTGTGGCATTTTGGTGACTGTCGCTTTCAATTCAAATGAGGCTGTGCTCTTTTCAAAAGAGGGCGGAGCTACAAACGCCTGTGTGTTAGCGTAGTGGCAGATTCAAAAACAAGACTAATGTCTTATGCTAATGAGGGAGAGATGGTCACTAGTGGACGGGGCTATTCCTCACTGATGACACGTACAAAGAGAGAATGTCAATCAAAGTGCTTTTAAAAATACATTTATTTAAATAAGCAAAATTAATACATTTTGTACCATTAAAAGCTGGTTATATTCACACACCATTCACCCTATAAAAGTCAACCCCTTTTCAGGGTTTCTGCGGGTTCTTAAAAAGCCTTAAAAAGTCTAAAATTTAAAAATCAAATTTTAAGGTCTTAAAAAGTCTTAAATTGGCTGTTCGAGGTCTTAAATATTTGTGCACAGATCTTATTTTTCTGACGTCTATGTAACGCTACATCTAATGCTCATTTAAATAATTTTTGTTGTTGTTGCTTGGTGTTCGTGGTGTTGTAGTCCTTAACTTCACTAGTCCTAATGTAATTTGCGGTATTACAACTACAAATGAGACCAGCATGCAATAGCCAATCAGCTTTCTGTTATTGAGCCCAGTGCAGGTGGCGAATGTGACGTCATCGCTGTGTTTGCGGAGGTTCGCTTTCGGTGCGCGCGACATGATTTCGGCTGGCAGTGTGAACAGATTTCGGGTGAACAGTTCACGCGGCGCCGCGTTTGATTTGAGTTGAATATGAAACACTTTGAAGAGATTTTGTCTGAAGCAGGTACAGCTGTACACACATCTTTATGATCCGTCCATGCGTGATCATCATAGAGATAACTAGATGTTCAATAATTCTTGGCTAGAAATTGCAACAGCCGTGGAAAAGGAGGAAAGTTTTTGTAAAAGTTTGGAAAAATCTGAGGGATGAGTTTGTTAAAACAAAAAAAAAGATGCCATGCAAAAGTGGAGACCCGTGTGGTTAATAGCTACAAACTAAAATGAAGTGATGAATTCTGTCTTTGATAACTGGAAAAGAACAAATGAAGCTATCAGTTTACAGTATACTTATGGCCAAATTCTGGGCTTTACTGGTGATAATGGACAGGAATGTTGGACCATTATTGCCTTTTAGCCTTTATAGGACAGAAATTAGCCAGACAGTAATGTGTGAATCGTTAAGTAGGCAAAATAAAAAAGTCAGTATTTTTAGTAAGTTTTTTTTTTGCTTTTATTTTTACCATAATAAAAAATATAATTGTAGAGCAACCCATTTTCTCTTGTCATTGATATTTAACTTTAATAGGCAGAACTGTCCGAGATATGAACAAAAGCAAGTGATGCATCAAAGTTTGATTTAAAAAATCTTGAACGGTTATAAAAATCTTTATAATCATTATAATAAATTATAAAATTATTAAAAATTAGTAGTTTTAAAATCTTGAATAATATTAAAGATATGACGTAGTTCCGGAAACTTCCTACTTCTCTGTTTATCCGTTTGACTTTGCGGTGGGTTTCTTTTGACCGGCCCCTGTTGTTTTACAGAATATCACAACGGTGAACGCATCAAGTATAAAAACCTCGTCTGTTTCGTGAGGTGCGCATGCACAGTCAGCGGAGGTGCGCGATGCGCCGTCAGTGAAAGTATAAATCAGCCTTAAGATGTTTTTTTTTGTAGTTCCATCTAACCTGTTTCTAGTCCAGTTCAATTTAAATAAACTTATTTTACCACTAGTTTTGTGATTTTGCATTTTCACTCGCGTGTTTTTGATATTGTGATTTAGGTCTTAAATTTAATACTTAATGGTCTTAAAAAGGTCTTAAAAAGTCTTAAATTTGACATTATGATATCTGGAGAAACCCTGCTTATAAAAGTGATTTTGCATAATAGGTCCTCTTTAGAAAAGTAATTGAAACGCCAAGATGCGCATAAACTGTGCAAAGATTGTAAAAATGCTCTTGCTGATTTTGATTGTAATGTAATAAAGTGTGCATTTAAAAAAAGCTGCTCTGGAATGATTGAATAAACTTTTCATCTTAAAATAATGCTCATAACCTCTGCTGTAAACACATTTAGTGAATAAACTGCTTTAGTTTTTCTCAAATGCTGATCAGATCTAAATGTGTGTGAGGGTCTTTGCGTCATTACTCACAGCAAGAAGGTCACTGGTTCGAGCCCCGGCTGGGTCAGCTGGCGTTTCTGTGTGGAGTTTGCATGTTCTCCCCGTGTTCACGTGGGTGTCCTCCTGGTGCTCCGGTTTGCCCCATAAGTCCAAACACATGCGGTCAACCCAGGCTCATTCTGAAAACGTAGTCCCATGGACGTCTCTGGAGACTGCGACATACAAATCCGCGAGAGGCCGCTGTGTTAGGCTTGCCACGATAGACGGTGTTGATGGTGTTACCGGTTTTAAGACGCAACACCGGTGACATCACTTTTCCACCGTGACACCGTGCCCACATTTTTTAAAATTCAATATTTAATTGAATTAAATGGAAAATATAATTCTAAATAATTTACTTAAGACGATAGCATGCACTAGGCTAGGTAGTTAAAATCTGAACATAGCTACAATGCTTCATATTTCATTTATCATGTGAGGAGAACGAGATGAGTCGAATTTACAGAAAGAGAATGGCGGACGATTTAGTGTCAAAACGCAAAGCAAAAGCGCCTCATTTAAAAAATCCCGCGACCATCATCTCACAGTGTTTAGTAATAAATAATCTTATTTTTTATTAAACTTAAAGTGATTGCCGCGCCACTGACAAGCCAACTGCAGAGAAACAAAGCAACCATCGCGGCAACCGCAGGGATCACTTTTTCCGAAGTTCATCTGTTCTTTTGTGCACTTGATTATTATGAGTTTAATGTTAAAAAAAAATCAATAATGAAGAGGCCGACAAGAGTGTATCCTGTGTGTGTGTGTGTGTCTTCACTGAAGTCTCCCTCTTCCAAAACCGAAAGTTGCTTTGTCTGTCTGGCAATATTTCGGCTTTTATTAGAATGAAAAATGAATTTAGATGAGCCAATATTAAAAACTTGCAGTAAAGTAAATGTGACGTGCGGCCACACATTGAAACTGAGGTCTGATCTCATCTCTCCGTTGCTATCATCCAGACATCGATATGTAGACGCCACACAAGTCAAGTCGCAAAACTTAGGCTGGTACAGCTGACAGAATAGCTGAAGCCTTTGCCAAATCTGTCAAAATACAGCACTGAACATAACAGGCCTAAATGTCTTTGAGCCAAAAAGTCTATCTGTAGGATATCTGTAAAAACGCAATCAGAGCCAATGTTACGTAGAATTTGTGTAGCCTAATAATTATATTAATTATAATAAAATGTTCGACCGTGTCCCTCGTGGCATTCTGTGGAGGGTGCTCGGGGAGTATGGGGTCAGAGGCGCTCTGTTAAGGGCCGTCTCGTCCCTCTATGAACAGAGTAGGAGTCTGGTTCGCATTGCCAGCAATAAGTCAGACTTGTTTCCAGTGCATGTTGGACTCCAGCAGGGCTGCCCCTTGTCTCCAATTCTGTTCATAATTTTTATGGATAGAATTTCAAGGCACAGCCTGGGGCTGGAGGGGGTCCGGTTGGGGGACCACAGAATCTCATCTCTGTTATTCGCAGATGATGTTGTTCTGTTGGCTTCATCGAACATGGACCTTCAGCATGCACTGGGGCGGTTTGCTGCCGAGTGTGACGCGGCTGGGATGAGAATCAGCACCTCCAAGTCCGAGGCCATGGTGCTCCACCGGAAAAAGGTGGTTTGCCATCTTCAGGTTGGAGGAGAGTCCTTACCCCAGGTGGAGGAGTTCAAGTATCTCGGGGTTTTGTTCACGAGTGAGGGAAGGATGGAACGTGAGATTGACAGGCGGATTGGAGCAGAGGCAGCTGTAATGCGGTCGATGTACCGGTCCGTCGTGGTGAAGAAGGAGCTAAGCCGAAAGGCAAAGCTTTCGATTTACCGGTCAATCTACGTTCCTACTCTCACCTATGGTCATGAGCTATGGGTCATGACCGAAAGGACAAGATCTCGGATACAAGCGGCTGAAATGAGTTTTCTTCGAAGGGTGGCAGGGCGCACTCTTATAGATAGGGTGAGGAGCTCTGTCACTCGAGAGGCGCTCGGAGTAGAGCCGCTGCTCCTCCACATCGAGAGAAGTCAGTTGAGGTGGCTCGGGCATCTGTTTCGGATGCCTCCTGGACGCCTTCCTAGGGAGGTGTTCCAGGCATGTCCCACCGGGAGGCGGCCTCGGGGAAGACCCAGGACACGCTGGAGGGACTATGTCTCTCGGCTGGCCTGGGAACGCCTCGGGATCCCCCCGGAGGAGCTGGAGGAAGTGTCTGGGGAGAGGGAAGTCTGGGGTTCTCTCCTAAGACTGCTACCCCCACGACCCGGCCACGGAAAAGCGGCAGAAAATGAATGAATGAATAATAAAATGAAAACCAAAATCAACAATTCATTGCATTTTTCGTTTGATAAAAAATATACGAAAATTAAAAAAATCAAAGGGTGGCTAGTTTGTATTCATGTGTTTTAATATTAATGAAAATATGCTCAGCCTATTTAAGCTAAACGGTTATATGCGCTGCCAATAGCAAGCCATTCAAATCATAATATTTTACTGTGTACTGAGTTATAATGTATACTTTACAATATAAACTAAATGTAGCATGTGTCGCTGTCATTTAAAACACGCAATTCATAACACACCAGAGCTGTAGGCCTATAGTCTATCTATGCAGTGTGTAAATTTACAGGGAGGTGTTGGCCAATAGTCATAGCTACTGCGCAGCACGTTAGTGAACTCCAATATCTCTGAGGGAGATTATGTTACCCGATAGCCAATATTGACTTGAGAGATTTAAAAAATAAAAGGCATTTTAAAAAAGGAACAACACGCAAATCAAAAAATAAAACTGGTCCCGTACGCACTTGTCATCTTGCCACTGTATGCTGTGTAGTGTGTGGGCCCGTCAACTGCCGCTGGTAGGAGAGAGAGAGAGAGAGAGAGAGAGAGAGCGCGCGTGAGAGCTTAAAGCCGGCATCAATATAACGAAAAGCAAGATCGTGTCGTTATTATTATTCCATTAACAATACTTATGGAAATATTTCTACATTTACATGGTGTTTATTGGTATTGTGTGATCTGTACAGGCTGTCTGATCTTTACAGAAGCTGTAAACAGACACGCGCTCGGTGACCGCACAGTGATGTTCAGCCCTGATGAGGCGCTTTTATTTAGCCTGTGGTCTTTAGATTTTTACATGATGTTTCATTACTTAAAATTTCTTTCATTTTTTTATTTATAGTTTATATATAAATTGAGTGCTAGCTTGTTTAGCTGTCATCATTATGCAAGGATCATATTTCATATTGGGTTTATTCTTCAGTAACCATATAGATTCGTTAATAATGTATTTTATAAACGGATTGTTTATAAGGACTAAGCTATTAATATATAATACATTAGGCTAAATAATACATAAGACATTGAAGTCAGGTAGGACAACAAAAGACAACCAAAGTAGGTTCCCCCTGTTGGCAAAGGTAACCAAAAAGTATCTTTGCGTGTGCGCAACAAGCTGCGCATCCAAGAGAGTGTTCAGCACGATGGGGAACATAGTGAGCCACCAAGATCCCAAACCCAAGGGTTTCCTGGCAAACACCATGCAGACTGCACTGTTAATAAAAAATGCAGTGTTTTTGTTTATTTTATTTTTTTTAAAGACTGCCGACCTGTCATTTTTGGTAGCCTAATGTCATTTGGAAGTTTCTTTTATATTTGTTTCTTGTTCATTCGTTTAATCTTATTTAAACTTTGTGCTATTTAATTACTTATCTTTCTATTTTATTTTCTTATTAGTTTTAAAAACATTCTAACAGAAGTAATAAACGTTCTATGGTTGTTATTTGTTTGGTTCCAATTTCCACAGTTTTTTTTCAGCCTGTAGCATTGTTGTTGTTGTTTTTTTCATTGTGTTAATAAAAGTTCTGTGTTTAATAACAGTGATTTTTTGTAGTTTGACGCCGAATTGCCAATTTCCGAAAACCTGAAAGTGAAAGTATAATACGCACGCATTTATAAGATATTTAAAAGCAGAAAAAAAGAGGAAAAGAGGAAACGCCCACCCCTACGGTGATACCGGTATTACCGGTGTTGTCACATGTTGATTAACTGGTGGGGAAATTTCCTCATCGTCACAACCCTACGCTGTGTGCGCTTTTTCGTATCTCAAATGTCTCTTGCGAGTGCCGTTTGTGCCCGCGCTGTTCTCGCATAAACCCCCCAGAGACCGCTGTTGACCAACCATCTGTCTGTCTGACTGAATGATTGACTGGGCGACCGGCCAATCGACTGACCCACCCTCCTCCTTCCCTAAACCCAACCAATTTTACCGATTGACCCGCCCACCCACATACTTCGCTAAACCCAACCAACGATTTACAAAAGCTGTCCAGAAAAAGAAAAGCCCTCGTCTGATTTTTCCACGTTTTTGGATTTTACCACATTCTCAGCCTGTTGTTCACCTGTTCATTTTATTTTTTTGGATTCTGTTTTTATCTTTCCTGCTTTCTAGAACTGCTCTTCCCCGGACTCGAACCCGGTCATCGTCGTCATCGTGGTCAACTCCTCTCTGCGTCTCAAGTCCGCCGACGTACATGACGAGTTAACGGGACAAACTGGTTGCGGCGGGAAAGGCCTCCACACGGAGGTAAGTGGTCAGCCGGTAAGCGACAAAAGGCATCATACCGCCATGTAGCGTTTGCTTAAAAAAATGAAACGCAGCCATACGTATCTCAGGCTACATAATTCACGGTCTCCAGAAACCTCCACGGGACTACGTTTTCAGAATGAGCCTGTGTTGCATGCGGTACAGGTGAATTGGGTAAGCTAAATTGCCCGTAGTGTATGTGTGTGAATGAGTGTGTGTGGGTGTTTCCTAGTGATGGGTAGCAGCTGGAAGGGCATGCACTGCATAAAACATATGCTGGATAAGTTGGCGGTTCATTCAGCTGTGGCGACCCCTGATTAATAAAGGGACTAAGCCGAAAAGAAAATGAATGAATGAATTGAATGACTTTGGCTTTCTCTTGACTGTTTGTGCAGCTCTATACAAACTTCTGGATGCTCAACAAAGCAGAGCATTTACTAAATGTCTGTGTTCAATGGATCACATCCTTCTGCTCATCGAGAAACTAGAATGTTAAGAGTTTTCTGTGTTCAAGATGCTGTTAAACATTCCTTACACAGTGACTGTAATAATACAACTTTCTGAAGAGAATATTTGAGTGCGGTTTATCTGAGCAAAACTCTCTGTTGTGTGGAGAGAGAGAGAGAGAGAGAGAGAGAGAGAGAGATGTGGGTGATCGCCAAGCCATTCCTACGCAACTTCTGCAGTGTTAACAATGATTTAAAAAAAGATTTTTAAAAAAATAAATAAATAATAACCAGATTTTCAGAAGCACAAAAATATTTGGTGGAAAAATAAAGTATTTAAATGCACCATTTCTCAAATCAATTTAAAAAATAGCAATAAAGAATAAACCCTAAAGGATGGACCTTTTTTACAAGAGTTATGACACGGTCATCAGCATCTTAAACCCTTGAAAGTTTTTAATATTTCAATTTTTTTTTTTAAATATGAACATTTACAGGGCGTCACAATGGCATTGTGGGTAGCACAATCGTCTCTCAGCAAGAAGGTCGCTGGTTTGAGCCCCAGCTGCATTTCAAAATTTCAATACCATAGCAACACACTACAACACTTAAAACACCCTAACAACTGCATAACAACACACTACAAACATTGCAATACCATAGCAACACACTACAACACTTAAAACACCCTAACAACTGCATAACAACACACTACAAACATTTCAATACCATAGCAACACACTACAACACTTAAAACACCCTAACAACTGCATAACAACACACTACAAACATTTTAATACCATAGCAACACACTACAACACTTAAAACACCCTAACAACTGCATAACAACACACTACAAACATTTCAATACCATAGCAACACACTACAACACTTAAAACACCCTAACAACTGCATAACCACACACTACAAAACATTTTTAATACCATAGCAACACACTACAACACTTAAAAACACCCTAACAACTGCACAACAACACACTACAAACATTTCAATACCATAGCAACACACTACAACACTTAAAACACCCTAACAACTGCATAACATCACACTACAAACATTTCAATACCATAGCAACACACTACAACCCTTAAAACACCCTAACAACTGCATAACAACACACTACAAACATTTCAATACCATAGCAACACACTACAACACTTAAAACACCCTAACAACTGCATAACAACACACTACAAACATTTCAATACCATAGCAACACACTACAACACTTAAAACACCCTAACAACTGCATAACAACACACTACAAACATTTCAATACCATAGCAACACACTACAACACTTAAAACACCCTAACAACTGCATAACAACACACTACATACACTTAAACCACCCTAACAACTGCATAGCAACAGACTACATACACTTAAACCACCCTAACAACTGTATAGCAACAGACTACAAACACTTAAATCACTATAACAACTGCATAGCAACAAACTCCAAACATTTCAATGCTATAGCAACACACTACAAAACTTAAAACACCCTAACAACTGCATAACAACACAGTACACACACTTAAAACACTCTAACAACTGCCTAGCAACAAACTCCAAATATTTCAATACCATAGCAACACACTACAACATTTAAAACCCTGTAACAGCTGCATAGCAACACACCTAACATTATTACATCTTAGCAACTGCATAGCAACAAACTACAAACGCTTAAATCAGTATAACAACTGCATAGCAACAAACTGCAAACATTTCAATACCATACCAACACACTACAACACTTAAAACACCCTAACAACTGCATAACAACACACTACAAACATTTCAATACCATAGCAAAACACTACAACACTTAAAACACCCTAACAACTGCATAACAACACACTACAAACATTTCAATAACATAGCAACACACTAGTACACATAAAACACCCTAACAACTGCACAACAATACACTACAAACATTTCAATACCATAGCAACACACTACAACACTTAAAACACCCTAACAACTGCATAACAACACACTACAAACATTTCAATACCATAGCAACACACTACAACACTTAAAACACCCTAACAACTGCATAACAACACACTACAAACATTTAAATACCATAGCAACACACTACAACACTTAAAACACCCTAATAACTGCATAACAACACACTACATACACTTAAACCACCCTAACAACTGCATAGTAACAGACTACATACACTTAAACCACTATAACAACTGCATAGCAACAGACTACAAACACTTAAATCACTATAACAACTGCATAGCAACAAACTCCAAACATTTCAATGCTATAGCAACACACTACAACATTTAAAACACCCTAACAACCGCATAACAACACAGTACACACACTTAAAACACCCTAACAACTGCCTAGCAACAAACTCCAAATATTTCAATACCATAGCAACACACTACAACACGTAAAACCCTGTAACAGCTGCATAGCAACACACCTAACATTATTACATCTTAGCAACTGCATAGCAACAAACTACAATCACTTAAATCAGTATAACAACTGCATAGCAACAAACTGCAAACATTTCCATACCATACCAACACACTGCAACACTTAAAACACCATAACAACTGCATAGCAACACACTACAAACACTTAAATCACTATAACAACTGCCTAGCAACACACAGCAAATATTTCAACACCATAGCAACACACCAAACACTATTACACCTTCGCAACTGCATAGCAACACATTCCAAACACCTAAATCGCTATAACAACTGCATAGCAACAAACTGCAAACATGTCAATACTATAGCAACACACTACAACACTTCAAACACCCTAACAACTGCAAAGCAACACACTACAACACTTAAAACACCAAAACAACTGGATAGCAACACACTACAAACACTTAAATCACTATAACAACTACATAGCAACACACTGCTAATTTCAATACCATAGCAACACATCAAACAGTATTAAACATTAGCAACTGCATAGCAACACACTACAAGCATTTCAATACTATAGCTACACACTACAACACTTAAAACAATTTAACAACCGCATAGCAACACACTACAAACAATTCAATACCATAGCAACACACTACAACCCTTAAAACACCATAACAACTGCATAGCAACACACTACAAACATTTCAATACCATAGCAACACACTACAACACTTAAAACACCCTAACAACTGCATAGCAACAAACTACAAGCATTTCAATACTCTAGCAACAAACTACAACACTTAAAAAACTCTAACAACTGCATAGCAACAAACTACAAACATTTCAAAACCATAGCAACCCACTACAAGCATTTCAATACCATAGCAACACACTACAACCCTTAAAACATTCTAACAACTGCATAGCAACAAACTACAAACATTTCAAACCCACAGCAACACACTACAAGCATTTCAATACCATAGCAACACACTACAACACTTAAAACACTCTAACAACTGCATAGCAACAAACTACAAACATTTCAAAACCATAGCAACACACTACAAGCATTTCAATACCATAGCAACACACTACAACACTTAAAACACCCTAACAACTGCATAGCAACAAACTACAAACATTTCAAAACCATAGCAACACACTACAAGCATTTCAATACCATAGCAACACACTACAACACTTAAAACACTCTAACAACTGCATAGCAACAAACTACAAACATTTCAATACCATAGCAACACACTACAAGCATTTCAATACCATAGCAGCACACTACAACACTTAAAACACTCTAACAACTGCATAGCAACACACTACAAACATTTCAATACCACAGCAACACATTACAACACTTAAAACACCCTAACAACTGCATAACAACACACTACAAACATTTCAATACCATAGCAACACACTACAACACTTAAAACACCCTAACAACTGCATAACAACACACTACAAACATTTCAATACCATAGCAACACACTACAAGCATTTCAATACCACAGCAACACACTACAAGCATTTCAATACCATAGCAACACACTACAACACTTAAAACACCCTAACAACTGCATAACAACACACTACAAACATTTCAATACCATAGCAACACACTACAAGCATTTCAATACCACAGCAACACACTACAAGCATTTCAATACCATAGCAACACACTACAACACTTAAAACACCCTAACAACTGCATAACAACACACTACAAACATTTCAATACCACAGCAACACACTACAAGCATTTCAATACCATAGCAACACACTACAACACTTAAAACACTCTAACAACCGCGTAGCTACACACTACAAGCATTTCAATACCACAACAACACACTACAACACTTAAAACACTCTAACAACCGCATAGCTACACACTACAAGCATTTCAATACCACAACAACACACTACAACACTTAAAACACTCTAACAACTGCATAGCAACACACTACAAACATTTCAATACCATAGCAACACACTACACTTAAAACACCCTAACAACTGCATAGCAACAAACTACAACTCTTAAAACACCCTTACAACTGCATAGCAACACACTACAAACACTTAAATCACTATAACAACTACATAGCAACACGCTGCAAATTTCAATACCATAGAAACACATCAAACAGTATTAAACCTTAGCAACTGCATAGCAACACCCTACAACACTTAAGTCACTATAACAACTGCATAACAACAAACAGCAAAAATTTCAATACCGTTTCAACACACTACAACACTTAAAACACCATAACAACTGCATAGCAACACACTACAACACTTAACACACCCTAACAACTGCATGGCAACACACCAACAACTATTACACCTTAGCAAATGCACAGCAACACACTAGAAACACTTACAATTCATAACACAATACACACTTTAATCACTATAACAACTGCCTAAAAGCAATACAACATCCTAGCAACTACATAGCAACACACTAAACCACTACAACACAATAGCAACAAACCAAAAAAATGATATTATATAAATATTCTCGTGTCTTTAAAAAAAGTTTGTCAAGGTAGCATGGGTAAATATGAACACAGCACTAATTGGCTATCTATACAATACATCAATCTCTTTACAGGGTAATTAGCTTTCTCAGAATTTAACCTAAATGACCTGATTCTCAGATCTGTTTCTTTGCAAAAACAGCTTTTCTAATTCCTGGAAGAGGCCGCCTGACTTCTTGGACCCTCGCTTCTGTGATGTCTTTGTAATCCAGTCATTGTGTAATTGGTAACTGGTGAAAGAGCTACTCATCTGAAGAGTAAAAACGGTACAGGACTGACAGCCGGAAAACACTGTTGGCAGGCACTTTAAAGAAGGATGATAACTGGGTTTTCTTGTTAGGAAGAGCTCTGTGACAGCACAGCAAGATTGTGCAGATGAGTTTCTGCTGAGTTTTTCTGTGCACAGCTCCAGAGTACATCAGCCTTTTACAACGTCAGAAATTCAGAGCTCCTACGCATTTCTCAAAGGCAAATTTAAGCACTTTTCGAGCACTTTCCAGATGTGTTTTCAACTGTGGCTAATTACATATTTACACACACATAAATACGTCATACTGCATACAGTTGAAAGCAGAAGTTTCCATCCACTGTATAAAGGCACATAACCATTTAAAAAAATGTCAGCTGTTAATGTGACTGAACTTTTCCAAGTTAGGATGATCACATTTGTTTCTGTTCTGCTTATTAGCAGAATAATGAGAGAGATTTTTGGAGAAATTGTTATAAGTTTTCTTAAAAGTCAAGTTTACATACAATAAGATTATTCTGCCTCTGGAAAAGCTCAGATGATGGTGTCGAGGTTTTGGACGTTTCTGATTGGCTAATTGACAACATTTGAGTTAATTGGAGGCACAACTGTAGAATAGTATTTAAGGAAAACCTCAAACACACTGCTTCCTTGTGGGACAACATGGGAAAATCAACAAGCCAGAATCAATACAAAAGCCAGATTACAATTAGCTAAATTACACTGGGAAAAAGACTAATGTTTGGAGACATGTCCTGTGGTCTGATGGAGCTAAGATTGAACTGTTTGGCCATAATGACCAGTGTTACATCTGGAGGACAAAGAGGAAAGCTTACAAGTCTAGGAACACCATCCCAACTGTGAAGAATGGGGGCGGCAGCATCATGTTGTGGGGCTGTTTTGCTGCAGGAGGGACTGGTCCACTTCACATCATAGATGGCATCATGAAGAAAGAACATTATGTAGAAATACTGAAGCAACATCTCAAGACATCAGCCAGGAAATTAAAACTTGGCCACAAATGGGTCTTCCAAACAGCCCATGACCCTAAGCATACTGCCAAATTAGTTCAAATGTGCTTTAAGGACAACAGAGTGAATGTTTTGGAGTGGCCATCACAAAGCCCTGAGCTCAATCCTATAGAAATTTTGTGGGCAGAGTTGAAAAAGCTTGTGCGAGCAAGACCGCCTACAAATCTGACTCAGTTACACCAATTCTGTCAGGAGGAATGGGCCAAAATTCCTGCAAACTATTGTGAGAAGCTTGTGGAAGGTTATACAGTTTAAAAGCAAAGCTAAAAAATACAAAGGAAATGTGTGTAAACTTTTGACTGTGTCTAGAAATTAATAAAAAATTCTCAAAAAAATTATCTCATTAATCTAGCAAATGTAAATGATTTAGGTAATCCTAACGGACCTAAAATAGTAACTACAGCACCTTAGGAACTGCCTACCAACATACTAGAAACACTTAAATATAACATACACAAAAACACTTAAAACACCTTAGCAACTGCCTGACAACACATTGTGGACACTTAAATACATAACACACTACAACAATTAAAAACCCTAACAACTGCATAGCAACACACTAAACAGTACAACACCCTAGCAACTGCAGAGAAACACACTGCAAACACTTAAATACATAACACACGACAACAACCTAACAACTGCATAGCAACACACTAAACACTACAACACCTTAGCAACTGCCAAGCAACACACTAAAACACCCTAACAACTGCATAGCAACACACTAAACACTACAACACCTTAGCAACTGCATAGCAACACACTAAACACTACAACACCTTAGCAACTGCATAGCAACACACTAAACACTACAACACCTTAGCAACTGCCAAGCAACAAACTAAAACACCATAACAACTGAATAGCAACAAACTAAAACACCCTAACAACTGAATAGCAACACACTAAACACTATAACACCTTAGCAACTGCCAAACAACACACTAAAACACCATAACAACTACCAAGCAACACACTAAAACACCCTAACAACTGCCAAGCAACTCACTAAAACACCCTAACAACTGCATAGCAACACACTAAATACTACAACACCTTAGCAACTGCATAGCAACACACTAAACACTACAACACCTTAGCAACTGCATAGCAACACACTAAACACTACAGCACCCTAGCAACTGCATAGCAACACACTAAACACTACAACACCTTAGCAACTGCCAAGCAACAAACTAAAACACCATAACAACTGAATAGCAACAAACTAAAACACCCTAACAACTGAATAGCAACACACTAAACACTATAACACCTTAGCAACTGCCAAACAACACACTAAAACACCATAACAACTACCAAGCAACACACTAAAACACCCTAACAACTGCCAAGCAACTCACTAAAACACCCTAACAACTGCATAGCAACACACTAAATACTACAACACCTTAGCAACTGCATAGCAACACACTAAACACTACAACACCCTAGCAACTGCATAGCAACACACTAAACACTACAACACCTTAGCAACTGCCAAGCAACAAACTAAAACACCATAACAACTGAATAGCAACAAACTAAAACACCCTAACAACTGAATAGCAACAAACTAAACACTATAACACCTTAGCAACTGCCAAACAACACACTAAAACACCATAACAACTACCAAGCAACACACTAAAACACCCTAACAACTGCATAGCAACACACTAAATACTACAACACCTTAGCAACTGCATAGCAACACACTAAACACTACAACACCTTAGCAACTGCCAAGCAACAAACTAAAACACCATAACAACTGAATAGCAACAAACTAAAACACCCTAACAACTGAATAGCAACACACTAAACACTACAACACCTTAGCAACTGCATAGCAACACACTAAACACTACAACACCTTAGAAACTGCCTAGCAACACACTAAAACACCCCTAACAACTAAATAGCAACACACTAAACACAACAACACCTTAGCAACTGCCTAGCAACACACTGCGGACACTTAAATACATAACACACTACAACAATTAAAAACCCTAACAACTGCATAGAGACACATTAAACACTATAACACCTTAGCAACTGCATAGCAACACACTAAACACTATAACACACTAGCAACCGCATAAAAACTCTACAAATACTTACATTCTATTTAAAACAAAAACAACTACATTTCTTTAGATTACACTACAGGCATATGCACAGACTCCAGACGTTACATGTTATGCAAAAGCAACATATTTATTCATTTTAATTAAACAGTTGATTATTATTACCCACTTAGTAGCAAAATATTATGAAATCAACGCTATTATATTTTTAAGCACTTCTTATTTCAAAAGTTGAAGCCCTTTTCGAGACCTTGAAAACCCTAGATCAAAGTTCAAGCGTTTTCAAGGATTTCCACTACCCGTAAGAGCACTGTAAATCGCCCCTATAAATACTGCACCACATTTTGGCGGACTCCAGCCCAGGATCTGTCTTTTAAAACTATTCAAAATCTCTTAACAGGGCGACTGTCTGACCTTACATAACCTGATTTTTGCACTGCGAGGAGCGCCGCGCAGCACAGCTCTACCTCGTTTTCTGCAGCGCAGGGGTGAATTTAGGTCGTTCTGTGTCAAATAAAAACGCTGCTTGGTTCCTAGCGTCAGCTCTTTGATATTACGTAATCAACCTTGACTGAGGACAGCTTCACAGCCACTGGTGGAGCAGAAACCCTGTTGCGAGCGTGTCTGAAGAGAAAGGGATGGGGGGTTTTTGCGTAGCAGATCTGAGCGCAGGAGGATCTTTTTGCCAGAACACTGCCTGTGTAAACAGCATAACAAAGAAAAAAGGCAACTGCACAAAAGAAAAAAAGCCCTGATGGGACTGTAAAATGTTTGCAACACTGTGTCCTAGATTGCACTCAGAATCACACTCCAGTTGTCACAGGAAAAGCAGTCACGACTTTACTCTCGGAGACATCTAAACGTCTGACTTACGTCTGACTTTTGCCGAATGTTAAAGCTAACAAAAAGTGAACTGTGAAGCAGTGTGCATTTCATTTGTAGGGAAGTCCTTATTTCTAATGTTTAAAATGAATGTAAATGAAACAATTGCACAGACTTGCACCGAAGCAGGAACACAAGACATATTCAGAGATTTTCAGAAAACCCTGACAACCAGACATCTAAACACCATAACAAAGAACAACATCTAAAACATCCTGACAACCAGACATCTAAATACCCTAACAATGAACAACACCTAAAACACCCTGACAACCAGACATCTAAATACCATTACAACAAACAGCACCTAAAACACCCTGACAACCAGACATCTAAACACCATAACAAAGAACAACATCTAAAACATCCTGACAACCAGACATCTAAATATCATAACAAAGAACAACACCTAAAACACCCTGACAACCAGACATCTAAACACCATAACAATGAACAACACCTAAAACACCCCGACAACCAGACATCAAATACCATAACAATGATCAACACCTAAAACACCCTGACAACCAGACATCTAAATACCATAACAATGAACAACACCTAAAACACCCTGACAACCAGACATCTAAATATCATAACAATGAACAACACCTAAAACACCCTGACAACCAGACATCTAAACACCATAACAATGAACAACACCTAAAACACCCTGATAAACCAGACATCTAAATACCATAACAAAGAACACATAAAACACCCTGACAACCAGACATCTAAATATCATAACAATGAACAACACCTAAAACACCCTGACAACCAGACATCTAAATACCATAACAATGAACAACACCTAAAACACCCTGACAACCAGACATCTAAATATCATAACAATGAACAACACCTAAAACACCCTGATAACCAGACATCTAAACACCATAACAATGAACAAAACCTAAAACACCCTGACAACCAGACATCTAAACACCATAACAATGAACAACACCTAAAACACCCTGATAAACCAGACATCTAAATACCATAACAATGAACAACACCTAAAACACCCTGACAACCAGAAATCTTAATACCCTAACAATGAACAACACCTAAAACACCCTGACAACCAGACATCTAAATACCATAACAATGAACAACACCTAAAACACCCTGACAACCAGACATCTAAATACCCTAACAATGAACAACACCTAAAACACCCTGACAACCAGACATCTAAACACCATAACAATGAACAACACCTAAAACACCCTGACAACCAGACATCTAAACACCATAACAATGAACAACAGCTAAAACACCCTGACAACCAGACATCTAAATACCATAACAATGAACAACACCTAAAACACCCTGACAACCAGACATCTAAATATCATAACAATGAACAACACCTAAAACACCCTGATAAACCAGACATCTAAATACCATAACAATGAACAACACCTAAAACACCCTGACAACCAGACATCTAAATACCATAACAATGAACAACACCTAAAACACCCTGATAAACCAGACATCTAAATACCCTAACAATGAACAACACCTAAAACACCCTGACAACCAGACATCTAAACACCATAACAATGAACAAAACCTAAAACACCCTGACAACCAGACATCTAAACACCATAACAATGAACAACACCTAAAACACCCTGATAAACCAGACATCTAAATACCATAACAATGAACAACACCTAAAACACCCTGACAACCAGAAATCTTAATACCCTAACAATGAACAACACCTAAAACACCCTGACAACCAGACATCTAAATACCATAACAATGAACAACACCTAAAACACCCTGACAACAAAACATCTAAACACCATAACAATGAACAACAGCTAAAACACCCTGACAACCAGACATCTAAACACCATAACAATGAACAACACCTAAAACACCCTGATAAACCAGACATCTAAATACCCTAACAATGAACAACACCTAAAACGCCCTGACAACCAGACATCTAAATATCATAACAATGAACACCTAAAACACCCTGACAACCAGACATCTAAACACCATAACAAAGAACAACATCTAAAACATCCTGACAACCAGACATCTAAATATCATAACAATGAACAACACCTAAAACACCCTGACAACCAGACATCTAAATACCCTAACAATGAACAACACCTAAAACACCCTGACAACAAACATCTAAACACCATAACAATGAACAACAGCTAAAACACCCTGACAACAAACATCTAAACACCATAACAATGAACAACACCTAAAACACCCTGACAACCAGACATCTAAATACCCTAACAATGAACAACACCTAAAACACCCTGACAACCAGACATCTAAATACCCTAACAATGAACAACACCTAAAACACCCTGACAACCAGACATCTAAATATCATAACAATGAACAACACCTAAAACACCCTGACAACCAGACATCTAAACACCATAACAATGAACAACACCTAAAACACCCTGATAAACCAGACATCTAAATACCATAACAAAGAACACATAAAACACCCTGACAACCAGACATCTAAATATCATAACAATGAACAACACCTAAAACACCCTGACAACCAGACATCTAAACACCATAACAATGAACAACACCTAAAACACCCTAACAACCAGACATCTAAACACCATAACAATGAACAACACCTAAAACACCCTGATAAACCAGACATCTAAATACCATAACAATGAACAACACCTAAAACACCCTGACAACCAGAAATCTTAATACCCTAACAATGAACAACACCTAAAACACCCTGACAACCAGACATCTAAATACCATAACAAAGAACACATAAAACACCCTGACAACCAGACATCTAAATATCATAACAATGAACAACACCTAAAACACCCTGACAACCAGACATCTAAACACCATAACAATGAACAACACCTAAAACACCCTGACAACCAGACATCTAAACACCATAACAATGAACAACACCTAAAACACCCTGATAAACCAGACATCTAAATACCATAACAATGAACAACACCTAAAACACCCTGACAACCAGAAATCTTAATACCCTAACAATGAACAACACCTAAAACACCCTGACAACCAGACATCTAAATACCCTAACAATGAACAACACCTAAAACACCCTGACAACAAAACATCTAAATATCATAACAATGAACAACACCTAAAACACCCTGACAACCAGACATCTAAACACCATAACAATGAACAACACCTAAAACACCCTGACAACCAGACATCTAAATACCCTAACAATGAACAACACCTAAAACACCCTGATAAACCAGACATCTAAATACCATAACAATGAACAACACCTAAAACACCCTGACAACCAGACATCTAAATATCATAACAATGAACACCTAAAACACCCTGACAACCAGACATTTAAACACTATAACAAAGAACAACATCTAAAACATCCTGACAACCAGACATCTAAATATCATAACAATGAACAACACCTAAAACACCCTGACAACCAGGCATCTAAATACCCTAACAATGAACAACACCTAAAACACCCTGACAACCAGACATCTAAATACCATAACAATGAACAACACCTAAAACACCCTGACAACCAGAAATCTTAATACCCTAACAATGAACAACACCTAAAACACCCTGACAACCAGACATCTAAATACCATAACAATGAACAACACCTAAAACACCCTGACAACCAGATATCTAAATACCATAACAAAGAACACATAAAACACCCTGACAACCATACATCTAAATATCATAACAATGAACAACACCTAAAACACCCTGACAACCAGACATCTAAACACCATAACAATGAACAACACCTAAAACACCCTGACAACCAGACATCTAAACACCATAACAATGAACAACACCTAAAACACCCTGATAAACCAGACATCTAAATACCATAACAATGAACAACACCTAAAACACCCTGACAACTAGAAATCTTAATACCCTAACAATGAACAACACCTAAAACACCCTGACAACCAGACATCTAAATACCATAACGATGAACAACACCTAAAACACCCTGACAACCAGACATCTAAATACCCTAACAATGAACAACACCTAAAACACCCTGACAACAAAACATCTAAATATCATAACAATGAACAACACCTAAAACACCCTGACAACCAGACATCTAAACACCATAACAATGAACAACACCTAAAACACCCTGACAACCAGACATCTAAACACCATAACAATGAACAACACCTAAAACACCCTGATAAACCAGACATCTAAATACCATAACAATGAACAACACCTAAAACACCCTGACAACCAGACATCTAAACACCATAACAAAGAACAACACCTAAAACACCCTGATAAACCAGACATCTAAATACAATAACAATGAACAACACCTAAAACACCCTTACAACCAGACATCTAAACACCATAACAAAGAACAACACCTAAAACACCCTGATAAACCAGACATCTAAATACCATAACAAAGAACACATAAAACACCCTGACAACCAGACATCTAAATACCATAACAATGAACAACACCTAAAACACCCTGATAAACCAGACATCTAAATACCCTAACAATGAACAACACCTAAAACACCCTGACAACAAAACATCTAAATATCATAACAATGAACAACACCTAAAACACCCTGACAACCAGACATCTAAACACCATAACAATGAACAACACCTAAAACACCCTGATAAACCAGACATCTAAATACCCTAACAATGAACAACACCTAAAACACCCTGACAACAAAACATCTAAATATCATAACAATGAACAACACCTAAAACATCCTGACAACCAGACATCTAAACACCATAACAATGAACAACACCTAAAACACCCTGACAACCAGACATCTAAATACCCTAACAATGAACAACACCTAAAACTCCCTGACAACCAGACATCTAAATATCATAACAATGAACAACACCTAAAACACCCTGACAACCAGACATCTAAATACCCTAACAATGAACAACACCTAAAACACCCTGACAACCAGACATCTAAATACCCTAACAATGAACAACACCTAAAACACCCTGACAACCAGACATCTAAATACCCTAACAATGAACAACACCTAAAACTCCCTGACAACCAGACATCTAAATATCATAACAATGAACAACACCCTAAAACACCCTGACAACCAGACATCTAAATACCCTAACAATGAACAACACCTAAAACACCCTGACAACCAGACATCTAAATACCCTAACAATGAACAACACCTAAAACACCCTGACAACAAAACATCTAAACACCATAACAATGAACAACAGCTAAAACACCCTGACAACCAGACATCTAAATATCATAACAATGAACAACACCTAAAACACCCTGACAACCAGACATCTAAATACCCTAACAATGAACAACACCTAAAACACCCTGACAACAAACATCTAAACACCATAACAATGAACAACAGCTAAAACACCCTGACAACAAACATCTAAACACCATACCAATGAACAACACCTAAAACACCCTGACAACCAGACATCTAAATACCCTAACAATGAACAACACCTAAAACACCCTGACAACCAGACATCTAAACACCATAACAATGAACAACACCTAAAACACCCTGACAACCAGACATCTAAATACCCTAACAATGAACAACACCTAAAACACCCTGACAAATAGACATCTAAATACACTAACAATGAACACCTAAAACACCCTGACAACCAGACATCTAAATATCATAACAATGAACAACACCTAAAACACCCTGACAACCAGACATCTAAACACCATAACAACAAACAACACCTAAAACCCCCCTGACAACCAGACACTAAAATCTCTATAAAAACACATAGCAACACACTAGAAACATTATTACAACTGCATAGCAACACACTGAATACACTAAAACACCATAGCAAATGTATAGCAACACACCAACAGCGCTATTACACTCTGGCAATTGCACAGCTACACTAGAAACACTGTACCACCATCACAACTGCATAGCAATGCAGTGAAAAAGCTGCAACACCCTAAAAACTGCATAGTAACACACTTCAAACACTGAAACACTCTTGCCCTTGTTAACAACAGCATATCCATAAAACTTTTGCTATTTTTGAGCATGTGAACAAGATCACAAAACCACCAGGATTCTCTCCCCTTGTTTGATCTGCCGTGACTCTGTCTAAATCTCTACATTAGCGTGAATGCGACAGCGTTATTGGATTACCTAAACGAGCTTAAAGGAATAATCAAGAGCCAGTCTTGGTAAACGGTGCCAGTTGTTTGTTATGTGTAGCACAGTCCTAATACAATTACCAGCATACTGAACACATATGATATCGTTTGACCCAAAATATATACTTTAAAATAAAAGAAAATATATTATTTATTATTTTAGTTTGATTGTAAATTGTTTGACTGATAGTTTGAACACAGGGGGCAGTAAGTAAGTATTGTGTATTTAAATAGCACATTTATCATGTATGGCCATACACCCAAAGCGCTTCACAATCATGAGGGGGGTCTCTCCACACCACCTCCAGTGTGCAGCATTCACTTGGATGATGCGACAGCAGCCACAGGACAACGGCACCAGTGCTTCACCACACACCAGCTATAGGTGGAGTGGAGAGACAGTGATCGCGCCAATTCAGTGGATGGGGATGATTGGGAGGCCATGATGAGTACAGGCCAATGGAGGGAATTTGGCCAGGACACTACTGAGGTTACACCCCAAATCTTAACCAGAAGTGCCATGGGATTAATTACCACAGAGAATCAGGACCTCAGTTTAACGTCTCATTCAAAAGACGGCACTCACTGACAGTATAGCGTGGCCCTTTACTTACAGTATAGCGTCCCCTTCACTAACAGTATAGTGTCCCCTTCGCTGACAGTATAGTGTCCCCTTCGCTGACTTTATAATGTCCCCTTCGCTGACAGTATAGTGTCCCCTTCGCTGACAGTATAGTGTCCCCTTCGCTGACAGTATAGCGTCCCCTTCGCTGACTTTATAATGTCCCCTTCGCTGACAGTATAGTGTCCCCTTCGCTGACAGTATAGTGTCCCCTTCGCTGACAGTATAGCATCCCCTTCGCTGACAGTATAGTGTCCCCTTCGCTGACAGTATAGCGTCCCCTTCGCTGACAGTAATGTCCCCTTTGCTGACAGTATAGCGTCCCCTTCGCTGACTTTATAATGTCCCCTTCGCTGACAGTATAGTGTCCCCTTCGCTGACAGTATAGCGTCCCCTTCGCTGACAGTAATGTCCCCTTCGCTGACAGTATAGCGTCCCCTTCACTGACAGTATAGTGTCCCCTTCGCTGACAGTATAGCGTCCCCTTCACTGACAGTATAGTGTCCCCTTTGCTGACAGTATAGTGTCTCCTTCGCTCACAGTGTAGTGTCCCCTTCGCTGACAGTATATCGTCCCCTTCGCTGACAGTATAGTGTCCCCTTCGCTCACAGTATAGTGTCCCCTTCGCTGACAGTATAGCGTCCCCTTCGCTCACAGTATAGTGTCCCCTTCGCTGACAGTATAGTGTCCCCTTCGCTCACAGTATAGTGTCCCCTTCGCTGACAGTATAGCGTCCCCTTCGCTCACAGTATAGTGTCCCCTTCGCTGACAGTATAGCGTCCCCTTCGCTGACAGTATAGCGTCCCCTTCACTGACAGTATAGCGTCCCCTTCGCTCACAGTATAGTGTCCCCTTCGCTGACAGTATAGCGTCCCCTTCGCTGACTTTATAGAGTGCCCTTCACTGACAGTATAGCGTCCCCTTTACTGACAGTATAGTGTCACTGATAATATTTTTTCTTCTGGAGAAAGTCTTATTTGTTTTTATTTCGGCTAGAATAAAAGCAGTTTTTAATTTTTTAAAACCATTTTAAGGTCAAAATTTTTGATCCCTTAAACTATAGTTTTTCTCTCAATAGTCTACAGAACAAACCATCGTTATACAATAACTTGCCTAATTACCCTAACCTGCCTAGTTATCCTAATTAACCTAGTTAAGCCTTTAAATGTCACTTTAAGCTGTATAGAAGTGTCTTGAAGAATATCTAGTCTAATATTATTTACTGTCATCATGACAAACAGAAAATAAATCAGTTATTAGAGATGAGTTATTAAAACTATTATGATTAGAAATGTGTTGAAGAAATCTGCTCTCTGTTAAAGAGAAATTGGGAGAAAAAATAAACAGGGGGGCTAATAATTTAGGGGAGCTAATAATTCGGACTTCAACTGTATATATATATGCATATCAGCCATATCGCACTGCTATTCATGTGATATTGCATTTATAGAACAATTTGATGGCATAATCATATATATAAAATAGAAAAATCCTACACAGAGTCTCAAAAATCTTTTTGTATCTTTCTTCCACCATTCATTCACATCTGCAGCTGATTTCAGAACAGCAGAAACCACTGCTACTTCACCAACGTCACTGTAGAGCTAGTGTTTGAATGATTCTCTAGCGTAATGTCTAAAGTGAAGACAAAACAGCAGATTTTGCTCACATTTTAAGATTATAAGGCTGAACAGCATGAAATGTCATCAGTCTACAGAGATTTCCCAGTATTTCTCTGTTGTAGACATCACAATAATTAACCCCAAAAAAGCCAAAGCAAACACTAGCAGATTACTATGGTATAAATACAGCACTACAACATACAAAACAGAGAGATCGACTTAGAGTGTCACTTACCTGTTCTGTAATGATTTGATCATCTGTAGATAGAAATATAAAAAGAAAACGCTGGGTTTTCTCCCCTAAGAGCTTACTGTGCGGTTTCTGTTTCCACCTTGTGGCAAACCCGTTTTTGCTCTGCTCAGTATGACAGGCTGATGGATGCAGACACGCTGTATCTCTGAAATGAAAAAATATTTAAAATAGGCACTATCCTTATAAATAAACTGCATAGTTGCAATCTAAATAACTATATTCTTGACTAAGAGTGCTTTCACACTAGCACTTTTGGTCCGCACCCGGGTTCGTTTGACGTCATAGTACGGTACGTTTAGCTAGTGTGAACGTGTCTTCTGAACTCGGGTGCGCACTCGTGAACCGTACCCGAGTCCGCCTGAAAGAGGTGGTCTGGGGTACGGTTCATGCGAACTTTGGTACGGTTCACTTCTGTGCAACAAACTATCGTTTTCATAACGTTCATTCGTGTGTGTGTGTGTGTGTGTGTGTGTGTGTATGTGCGCCACGTATTGTACCTTTAGCGGGACTGAGCCAAGCACAGTGATACACAGTGATGTCTGCTTGTCTCCTCCAGAAACAGCTTCTGCAGTCACTGTGTGATGTTCTGAATGTTTATAATTTTTTGCAGCGGACAGACACGAGTCGCTTTCTGTATGTCCAAAACTTATGATTCAGTAAAAGCAAATCGACCGCGATGTGCGGAAGTCTCCATTTTGGCGCTTTGCTTTCGTGACTGTCACCTAGCAACAGCCGTAAACAAAACAGCAGCTCTATGACGCAAGCGTACCGGGGTTCAGAAGGAAAAAAGACAGTGTGAACACAAACCAACCGAGAAGGTGGCAAGGGGGGACAATCGAACTTGGGTACGGTCCAGGCAATTGAACCAAGTGTGAAAGCACCCTAAAAAACCCTCAAAACTACATGATGTTGTCCAAGAGCTGCAATATTTGTCAAACAGTAGTGAGTTTATTGATCTGCTTGTCATCTTGTCATGTGGGCTGAGTTATACACAAGGGTGAAGAAGCTGTACGAGTTCTGGTATTGCAGAATAGCCATTCAGATTCGAGAAACAGACAAAACTGTTGTATATATATATATATATATATATATATATATATATATATATATATATATATATATATATATGTGTGTGTGTGTGTGTATATACATATATATATTCATTCATTCATTTATATTCTTTGCAGCTTAGTCCCTTTATTAATCGGGGGTCGCCACAGCGGAATGAACCGCCAACTTATCCAGCACATGTTTTATGCAGCGGATGCCCTTCCAGCTGCAACCCATGTCTGGGAAACATCTATACACACTCATTCACACTCATACACTCATACATTCATACAGAAATGGCAACTGACCCAGCTGAGGCTATATATATATTGTGATATATATATATTGAGTGCATGAAGATAGAACTAATTGCTTCTTTGATAACAATTTAATGTATGATTCACACTATTGACAAACTATCAACTAAGACTTTTAGATCAATAAACTAACTGCTGCTTATTAATAGTTAGTAAAGTAGCAATTGGGTTTAGGCATAAGGGATGTGATATCTTTCTATATAAGTGCTAATAAACAGTTGATTTCTTAATAATCGGTGGGTAAAATATGCCAGTAGTAAACGGTGTAAAATGTTACTTAAACTAAAGTGCTGTTGCTTTAATTAGCTTTTATTTTCATATAAACTGTAAGATATATTTCTAGCAGAAAATATTCTGTCAAATTAAGATGAAAATAACCTTAATTTATGTAAACGCTGTCGGGGGAAAGAGTTAAGATCTGTAATAAAGCTGAGAGGTTAATAAATCAATTTCCTAACACAAACAACATCCCTGTTGACCTGTGACACTCCTGGTATTTCTGCTCAGAGGTTTGCAAATATTTGTTGAAAGTTGAGCAGTAACTTTTTCAAAAAAATGTTCTCAATTGATCCTCTAAGCAATAAACAGGACCCTTGACTCGAGAATGACCCTGAAACATAAAATATACAGCGCTTCTGCTGATCCTGAACATAACATAGCTGACCAGAACATTGAGTAAGAGGCCAGAGATAACTCTTAAGTTAAATATCAGTCTTTACGACCCCAGGAGGCATATCGCACTATTATCTGCACCGCTTCATCACACGATAATAAATTGCACTGTGCAAATATCCATAAATTAGCAGTTCTCCATATTTTTAAAATTCATGTTTTGTTTAACTTATTTATGCTTTTGAAATGCATTAAGGGATCTTAATTTTTCTTCCAAAAGATTTTGATGTTGCTTTTGTGAGCATGTGTAATAGTTTACAGTGCTATACTGTACTGTATTGTCTAAGTTGGTGTTGTATATTACTCTACAAAACCTTGTGATAAACTGCAGCACATTTTCTGTTATTTTACAGACCTAATTCTCTAGATATTATTTCTTATACATTATATTATGGGTGGCATGATGGCTCAGTGGTTAGCACTGTGGCCTCACAGTAAGAAGGTCGCGGGTTCAAGTCCCGGCTGGACTTCCACTGGGTTTCCTCCGGGTGCTCCGGTTTCCCCTCACACTCCAAACACATGCGCTATAAAGGATTTGATGAACTAGATTGGCCATAGTCAATGTGTGTGAATGAGTGTGTATGGGTTGTGAGTACTGGGTTGTGGCCGGAACAGCATCCGCTGTGTAAAACATATGCTGGATAAGTTGTTGGTTCATTCTGCTGTGTTGACCCCTGATAAATAAGGAACTAAGCTGAAGGAAAATGAATGAATGAATACATTATATTATTTCACAGTACTAAAATGTCAATAAAAGTCACTTTGTTAAACTACAGAGTTGAATTTTCAACATCAGAAGTGAACTGAGCAGAGATCAACATTTCATAAAGCAATTCACCACAACAAATAAACAGAAAACACCATGTCAACCAGGAAATACGGAAACTGTTAATTATCAAATATATATTTTTTACAATGTATGATAACAAAAAAAACTATTTAAAAATAGAGTTTACTCATATATATATATATATAAATATAACATTTAATCAGTTTATATTTTTTATGTTTCTCTAGATTTTTTTATGTTTATTAAATTGTATGTAATATTGTTCATTACATTTTAATTTGTGTGTAGTCATTTCTGGACTGTGATCTTCAGTGTTGTTGTTAGATTAGTTCATCAGTTTTGTCTTTGGTACTGAATAATCTAATGTATATGCACAAATATATTGCTGTAAAGCATCCTGGGAAAATATTTTAATTTAAAAAAGAGATCTGAGAGGGAGGGTACTCATTTATAGTACTGCATATGCTTCATCACATAATGCTCACATAGATGCTATTTGTAGAATTAGTAAACTATTGTAAGAAAAAATTTAAGATGCCACTGAATGTCTGTCATTTACTCACATCTTTAATCTTAAATTGATATTTTCTTTAATTTCATGAATCCCCATGCCTGTTGTCTACTTTGTCTATTTAAGCAAAAAATAAATAAAATAAATAAATAAAATAAAATTAAATAAAATAAAATAAAATAAAATAAAGGGCAGTACGGTGGCTAAGTGGTTAGCATTGTCACCTCACAGCAAGAAGGTCGCTGGTTATATAAAATACATAAAACAAAAATAAAAAATAAAAATAAATAAAGACAGGCAGATCATGCTACAGGCACACTTTATATCATTTCATTTAAAATGATATAATCATTTCATTTAAAGTAGTTATTTACTATCACTACAACATTATTATGAAAGCAACACAAAATCTAAGCTCTTTTGGAACCACAAAAACACTAGATTAATCCGATTTATGGGTCAAAACTGACCTGGGGTCGATTCTTTGTACCTCTTTTAAATGATCTAAGATAATTTGACAGATCCTGGATATTTCAATCCTGATAACTGATCTCTGGCTAATTTGGTTCTTCAAACAAGTTCGCGAATCAGATTAAATGATAATCAGATTACATGTCAATCAGATTAAATGATAATCAGATTAAATGACAGATTAAATGATAATCAGATTAAATGACAATCAGATTAAATGACAATCAGATTAAATGACAATCAGATTAAATGATAATCAGATTAAATGACAATCAGATTAAATGATAATCAGATTAAATGACAATCAGGATAAATGATAATCAGATTAATCGACAATCAGATTAAATGACAATCAGATTAAATGACAATCAGATTAAATGACAATCAGATTAAATGATAATCAGATTAAATGGCAATCAGATTAAATGACAATCAGATTAAATGACAATCAGATTAAATGATAATCAGATTAAATGACAGATTAAATGATAATCAGATTAATCGACAATCAGATTAAATGACAATCAGATTAAATGATAATCAGACTAAATGACAATCAGATTAAATGACAATCAGATTAAATGACAATCAGATTAAATGATAATCAGATTAAATGACAATCAGATTAAATGATAATCAGATTAAATGACAATTAGATTAAATGATGATCAGATTAAATGATAATCAGATTAAATGATGATCAGATTAAATGATAATCAGATTAAATGACAATTAGATTAAATGATGATCAGATTAAATGATAATCAGATTAAATGATGATCAGATTAAATGATAATCAGATTAAATGACGATCAGATTAAATGACAATCAGATTAAATGACAATCAGATTAAATGATAATCAGATTAAATGACAGATTAAATGATAATCAGATTAATCGACAATCAGATTAAATGACAATCAGATTAAATGATAATCAGACTAAATGACAATCAGATTAAATGACAATCAGATTAAATGACAATCAGATTAAATGACAATCAGCTTAAATGATAATCAGATTAAATGACAATCAGATTAAATGACAATCAGATTAAATGACAATCAGATTAAATGATAATCAGATTAAATGACAGATTAAATGATAATCAGATTAATCGACAATCAGATTAAATGACAATCAGATTAAATGATAATCAGACTAAATGACAATCAGATTAAATGACAATCAGATTAAATGACAATCAGATTAAATGATAATCAGATTAAATGATAATCAGATTAAATGACAATCAGATTAAATGATAATCAGATTAAATGACAGATTAAATGATAATCAGATTAAATGACAATCAGATTAAATGACAATCAGATTAAATGACAATCAGATTAAATGATAATCAGATTAAATGACAGATTAAATGACAATCAGATTAAATGACAATCAGATTAAATGATAATCAGATTAAATGATAATCAGATTAAATGACAATCAGATTAAATGACAATCAGATTAAATGACAATCAGATTAAATGATAATCAGATTAAATGATAATCAGATTAAATGACAATCAGATTAAATGATAATCAGATTAAATGACAATTAGATTAAATGATGATCAGATTAAATGATAATCAGATTAAATGATGATCAGATTAAATGATAATCAGATTAAATGACGATCAGATTAAATGACAATCAGATTAAATGATAATCAGATTAAATGACAATTAGATTAAATGACAATCAGACTAAATGATAATCGGATTAAATGATAATTGAATTGATCGCTGCGTGTGTTGTGAAGGACTGATCTATCGATCCTCCAAATCATGATCAGCAATGTAGCAATTGGCTGATGGCACAGCAGTGTGATGACATCATCTGATTAATATTCAATTATCCATGTGAGCAAAATTACATAAAATTGGTAGTAAATGGTTTGATAAATACGATACACAATAACTTTCCACATTTGTTGTGGGCTGCATGCTTTACACTTTCATGTGTCAAGAGTATTTAGCAATTTATTTAGTTTTACAGTTAGAGCGGACTTTCTTTATTATAGTAGGCCTATTAATCGGCGTAAGGAATAACAATAACTGGCAGCTTAAATTAATTTTGCATCAAAAAATCATTTTGATATTGGTAAAGGTGTCTGTAACTTCTGCAAAGCATCAAATCCCCTTTATTTATCTGTCAAAGCATGTGCATGACTGCATAAATTATTATTCCTTTAAAAAAACAACCGAATATTGTGCATGTCTGTTATCATACACAAATTGTACAGGTTGGCATCTTAAAATAGTACGCGTTTGTATCTAAAAAGTCCATATTAATAAATGTTCTCTTTGAACCCCTTGGGGAGGACCACCCCGTGACAGTCTTTGTACTTCGGAGTGCAGATTGCATGTTTAATTTGCATATTTTTTGTTCACTTTTAATTACTACTATTGACCTTATTCTTCAATGCGGAAGTGCGCTCGTTTTTGCGATTGTTTTAGAACTTCCGATTCAGTTGCCTATGGGAGAAATGACTAGGAATAATAAACGGCTAAAAAACGGTCAAATTACTCGCTCTACAAACAAGTGTTTGCATGATTATACAGACAAAATAGAATAACATAATAAGAAAACCTCAGTTTGCAACATCAAGCAGCAGAACGAGCTGTTTTTAACGTCTAAAAATGAATAGAAGTGATTGAGACCGGAAGTCTCGTGCCAAAATTATTCAAATGGCTGCGCCCGCTCCTACGCGGAGAATTAGGTGAATAAGAAAATATCAGCATTTGGTCATTCGGTACATACATTCACTATTGCCTTTGCTTGAAATGGCCCGATCTAATCCTGTTAATATGAAATAAGATGGTGCTCCTAAGCAGGTTTGAGCTACCAGACAACAACTACTATGACAACAATTATGACAACAATAATTCTCGGATGAGTTTTGAAGAACGAAACAATCCTGGATCATGTCAAATCCTCAATAACCAAATCCAGCTAATACGAAGAACAGAGCCCAGGACACCATTTTAACAGTAAAAAAAACTAAACAGCGTCTTTTCATCTTGAAGTTTGGTGACTTTTTCTAAAATGACCCCAACATTATAAATAATGAATAATTTTGTATTTTCATATTTACACTCTCAGAAATAAAGGTACGAGAGCTGTCACTGGGGTGGTTCCTTTTCAAAAGGTACACATTTGTACTTGAAGGGTCCATATTGGTACCTCAAAAGTATATATTAGTACCTAAAAAATTTAAGAGGAACACCTTTGTACTTTTTAGGTACTAATATGTACCCTTGAGGTATTAATATGGACCTTTAAGGTACAAATTTGTACCTTTTGAAAAGGAAGCCACCCCGGTGACAGCTCACGTACCTTTACTGTATTTCTGAGAGTGTACTGACACTACTGACACACACACTACAAATGATGAGACGTTAAACCGAGGTCCTGACTCTCTGTGGTCATTAATAATCCCATGACACTTCTGGTAAAGAGTAGGGGTGTAACCCCGGTGTCCTGGCCAAAGTCCCTCAATCGGCACTTACCCATCATGGCCTCCTAATCATCCCCATCCACCGAATTGACTCTATCACTGTCTCTTCACTCCACCTATAGCTGGTGTGTGGTAAAGAATTGGCGCCGTTGTCCTGTGGCTGCCGTCGCATCATCCAAGTGGATGCTACACACTGGTGGTGGTGTGGAGAGACCCCCTCCCTCATGATTGTGAAGCGCTTTGGGTGTATGGCCATACACAATAAATGCACTATATAAATACACATTACATTACATTACAACTTGATGCTTTAACTTTTATGAATACTGTCTTGCTGAACACTTTATCATAAACCTTTACTAGTGAGAGTCGAGTGTTGTCCACTGAGTGAATACTGCTGAAATAGTGCACACTGATAAGGGAAAACCCAAACATTCAGAGTATGTGATGAAGACAATGTATTCAACATTTCATTTACATACTTGTTTCTTCATGCTAAATACATTTGAGGATTGAAATTAATGTACTGTTTTATTTTAGAGGATTAGTGAAGGCGGCTCATTTCTGACCCTGAAAAACAAATGGTGTATGGAGAAATATAGGAAAACCTGAGGGTTCAAACTCAAGCATTTCCTAGTATTTCCAGCAGCCGTATATGAACCCTGCATGCCAGAAAGGTGTCCTGAGGTGAGGTGAGGTCAGGCCTTCACGTGAAGATGTACAGCTAGAGGACATTACTCATTCGCAGGGGTTGAAAGCGCAGCGGTTTAATGATTTAGGACGTTATCTGCCTCTCCTGAATGAGTTGAACCCCAGCGCTGTCCTAGCTTGACTCCTCAAACTTTCACCACACACACACACACACACACACACACACACACACACACACACACACACACACACACACACACACACACACACACACACACACACATACATACACACTGAAGCAGATCTGGACTTTGCTTTGCATAGACAAACACAATTCTTTCCCCTTCTCTTTACCTCAGGACAACGTGGCCTTTCCGTTTTAAAAAGCTGTTGTCGTAATGGCTTGACCTTTATTTACGGTCATGCATGACTCTGAAAACGATGACCTCTCGCTTTCACATTAACCCGATGCCGTGCATTGCTGTTATGCAAAGCAGTGTTTGCATTATTGATGATTGATCACATGCAATGGTGCGAAAGCAAAGTCAGTGCGTGTCAACAGATTCATCTGCTATTAAACTGAACAACAACACACACCGATGTTCTGACGCTAGAATATAACAAATGCTCTAACAGTAGAGATGACACACTGTCCCTCTTAATCCCAACAGGGAAAACCACCAGCAATCAAGAATGCATGATTATAAGCTGTCATGGCTTTACAATCAATAAATGTGGTTATAATGGAAGTCAACGGGGCAAAAACAGCACCAACACAACCAAAGAGGAGTCGATCTGCCCAGAGTGTATTGAGTTTTTGAATATTTTAAAATTATTTTCTCAAAATATGTGTCAAAATAAGATTTGCCACCAAAAATCATCACACAGAGAAAGCTGTGGCCAAATTAAGACTCAAAATCAGCCCAGAGTGGATGAAAACATGTGAAATGCAAAACTTTATTGAGCGACTGAGCTACTACAGTATCTAGAGTTAACTGATATACACACAAATCAACAAGCTGAACTGAATCCCGTTCACTACAATCTTCCCCGTGTATTTACTGGATCATATGAAGATTTACTGGGATCAACATGATCAATAGATCAAGTTTTGGAACAGGGCTGTGAACTTGATGTACACTTAAAGCATTTCATAATTTGTGTTTACACTGTCAACACGTGCACACTTACTATTAAACAGACAAGTAAACAATTGTCACACACAATTATCATGGCATTCTTTTAAAGTTTTCAGGATTTATCACATACAATCAGCTGAGAAAGTAAACAGATTAAATTATATTTAACCATTAAGATCTCGGATCAAGACAATACAGGTTACATCAGATTTTGGGGGTTTGTTCACTTACAGTATTGCTTTTTGACCAAGCTACTGGAGAGAAACAACTGAAATACAATTTAAGGATTTATTTTATTGCACTTTTCTATCTATTTACATTTGTAGATTTCAAAGAAAACACTTATTTTAAGGCAACATTCTTTGAAAAACATTTTATTACAAGAAATCAGCAACAAGACATCAGCAGTATATTTCAAACTTACTACCATTATAAATATAAATACCATATAAATGGATTTACTACCATTTATATTCTGATCACACACACCAAACTTTACACTTTTATTCTGTCTATATTCTGATCACACACACCAAACTTTACACTTTTATTCTGTCTATATTCTGATCACACACACCAAACTTTACACTTTTATTCTGTCTATATTCTGAACACACACACCAAACTTTACACTTTTATTCTGTCTATATTCTGATCCCACACACCAAACTTTACACTTTTATTCTGTCTATATTCTGAACACACACACCAAACTTTACACTTTTATTCTGTCTATATTCTGATCACACACACACACTAAACTTTACACTTTTATTCTGTCTATATTCTGATCACACACACCAAACTTTACACTTTTATTCTGTCTATATTCTGATCACACACACCAAACTTTACACTTTATTCTGTCTATATTCTGAACACACACACCAAACTTTACACATTTATTCTGTCTATATTCTGAACACACACAGTAAACTTTACACTTTTATTCTGTCTATTTTCTGATCACACACACCAAACTTTACACTTTTATTCTGTCTATATTCTGAACACACACAGGAAACTTTACACTTTTATTCTGTCTATATTCTGATCACACACACCAAACTTTACACTTTTATTCTGTCTATATTCTGATCACACACACCAAACTTTACACTTTTATTCTGTCTATATTCTGATCACACACACCAAACTTTACACTTTTATTCTGTCTATATTCTGAACACACACACCAAACTTTACACTTTTATTCTGTCTATATTCTGAACACACACAGTAAACTTTACACTTTTATTCTGTCTATATTCTGAACACACACACCAAACTTTACACTTTTATTCTGTCTATATTCTGAACACACACACCAAACTTTACTCTTTTATTCTGTCTATATTCTGATCACACACACCAAACTTTACACTTTTATTCTGTCTATATTCTGATCACACACACCAAACTTTACACTTTTATTCTGTCTATATTCTGATCACACACACCAAACTTTACACTTTTATTCTGTCTATATTCTGATCACACACACCAAACTTTACACTTTTATTCTGTCTATATTCTGATCACACACACCAAACTTTACACTTTATTCTGTCTATATTCTGATCACACACACCAAACTTTACACTTTTATTCTGTCTATATTCTGATCACACACACCAAACTTTACACTTTTATTCTGTCTATATTCTGATCACACACACCAAACTTTACACTTTTATTCTGTCTATATTCTGATCACACACACCAAACTTTACACTTTTATTCTGTCTATATTCTGATCAACACCACCAAACTTTACACTTTTATTCTGTCTATATTCTGACTACACACACCAAACTTTACACTTTTATTCTGTCTATATTCTGATCACACACACCAAACTTTACACTTTTATTCTGTCTATATTCTGACTACACACACCAAACTTTACACTTTTATTCTGTCTATATTCTGATCACACACACCAAACTTTACACTTTTATTCTGTCTATATTCTGACTACACACACCAAACTTTACACTTTTATTCTGTCTATATTCTGATCACACACACCAAACTTTACACTTTTATTCTGTCTATATTCTGAACACACACACCAAACTTTACACTTTTATTCTGTCTATATTCTGAACACACACACCAAACTTTACACTTTTATTCTGTCTATATTCTGACACACACACCAAACTTTACACTTTTATTCTGTCTACATTCTGATCACACACAGGAAACTTTACACTTTTATTCTGTCTACATTCTGATCACACACACCAAACTTTACACTTTTATTCTGTCTATATTCTGAACACACACACCAAACTTTACACTTTTATTCTGTCTATATTCTGATCACACCACACCAAACTTTACACTTTTATTCTGTCTATATTCTGATCACACACACCAAACTTTACACTTTTATTCTGTCTATATTCTGAATCACACACACCAACTTTACACTTTTATTCTGTCTATTTCTGAACACACACACCAAACTTTACACTTTATTCTGTCTATATTCTGATCACACACACCAAACTTTACACTTTTATTCTGTCTATATTCTGATCACACACACCAAACTTTACACTTTTATTCTGTCTATATTCTGATCACACACACCAAACTTTACACTTTTATTCTGTCTATATTCTGAACACACACACCAAACTTTACACTTTTATTCTGTCTATATTCTGATCACACACACCAAACTTTACACTTTTATTCTGTCTATATTCTGACTACACACACCAAACTTTACACTTTTATTCTGTCTATATTCTGATCACACACACCAAACTTTACACTTTTATTCTGTCTATATTCTGACACACACACACCAAACTTTACACTTTTATTCTGTCTATATTCTGATCACACACACCAAACTTTACACTTTTATTCTGTCTATATTCTGATCACACACACCAAACTTTACACTTTTATTCTGTCTATATTCTGATCACACACACCAAACTTTACACTTTACCAGGGCTATTCAACTGGCAGCTCGCGGGCCGAACCCGGCCTGATCACACACACCAAGAAAGTGTATATACTGATTATACACACACATTACATTTCATTTTATAACAAATGTTGAACCCGGCTTTATCCAGTGTTCAGATTTTGGTTCTAGAAATGTAAATAAACAGACAAATATTAAAATTAGACAAAGCCTCATTTGCATATGATACAACATTTCCAGAGAATTGCGGTAAGTCCATTACTCCATTCGCATGCATCATCATGTTTCTCAAAAGTCTGCTAGAGAAACACACACACTTGCACAGATCAACAACACGTTTTGAAACAGGACTATCAACTGGATGTACCTTCGAAATGTTTCGTCAACTGTGTCAACATGTACATGTGCTACCCAATGACCAGCATCAACAATAACAATTCACCTGCTCGTATCTTAGTGTTATCAGTGCCGGAGATAAGACTTACAGAGGGTCAGAAAACAAACCCTCACGCACAAATACATCTCACAACCGCATAACTACACAAAAACAGCATGTACCTAGAGATCCACATGACGCAGGATGATGGATTTGCACGTACGCTCCGGCTGCTGA
The DNA here is from genome assembly GCA_903798195.1 of Danio kyathit. Classification (NCBI taxonomy): domain Eukaryota; kingdom Metazoa; phylum Chordata; class Actinopteri; order Cypriniformes; family Danionidae; genus Danio; species Danio kyathit. The sequence continues at coordinate 62,651,053 of LR812538.1, forward strand.
TAGAGGTGGATGGAGGAGGATGGGGAAGAGCATGTTGTTTATTGAACTGTTATGCTTTAACAATGAAATATATAAGATTTTTACCTAAGGAAATGTTGCTAACAGAGAAAATGATAAAAAAATATATAATAATAATAATAAAGGTGACGCGGTAGTGCTGACGCCTCACAGCAAGAAGGTCACTGGTTCGAGTCTCGGCTGGGTCAGTGACGTTTCTGTGTGAGTTTGCAATGTTCTCCCTGCCGTTCGCGTGGGTTTCCTCCGGGTGCTCGGTTTCCCCCACAGTCCAAACACATGCAGTACAGGTGAATTGGGTAGACTAAATTGTCCGTAGTGTATGTGTGTGTGTGAATGGCGTGTCGTATGGACGTTTACCAGAGATGGGTTGCAGCTGGAAAGGCATTCACTGCGTATAACATTTGCTGGATAAGTAGCTGGTTCATTCCGCTGTGGCGACCCTGGATTAATAAAGGGACTAAGCCGAAAAGAAAATTATTGAATGAATGAATAATAATAATAATAATCAGAATTATTCGCCCTCCTGTGAATTTGTCTTTTCATATATTTTCCAAATGATGTTGAACAGATTCAGGAATTTTTCACAGTATTTCCTATAATATTTTTTCTTCTGGAGAAAGTCTTATTTGTTTTATTTCGGCTAGAATAAAAGCCGTTTTTAATTGTTTTAAAGCCATTTTAAGGTCAATATTATTAGCCCCCTTAAGCAATATTAGTTTTGGATTGTCTCCAGAACAAACCACTGTTATACAATGACTTGCCTAATTACCCTAACTTTACCCTGATTACCCTAGTTAAGCCTTTAAATGTCACTTTAAGCTGTATAGAAGTGTCTTGAAGAATATCTAGTCAAATATTATGTCCTGTCATCATGGCAAAGAGAAAAGAAATGAATCAGAAATGAGTTATTAAAACTATTATGTTTAGAAATGTGTTGAAGAAATTGGTAACACTTTATTTTGATGGTCCATTTGAGTATTAGTAGACTGTCTGCTTAATATCTGTTGATACTGACATTTAACAGTACTTCAACAGTCATTTAACTGACTAAAGGAAACTTTGCAAGTACATGTCAACATACACTAACCCCAACCCCAACCTAACAGTCTACTTATAATCTAATGAGAATTAATTGACATGTAGATGCAATGTAACTTATATTCAACAAACGCACCATCAAAATAAAGTGTGACCAAGAAATCTTCTCTCCGTTAAACAGAAATTGGGGGACAAATATAGAGGGGGGCTAATAATTCTGACTTCAACTGCATATAGTATATAAAAAATATCTGATTAAGCAAAAACACTTCTAAATTATGATTTTCTTTTCCATTTAAAAGTGCCATATCATGAAACTCTGGACATACCAAGGCAAAGTAAATAATAAGGGCCCTATCACACACCCGGCGCAACAAGGCACAAGATGTGCGATTTGTTGCTATTTTCAGACCAGTACAACAGTAATTTTCACGTTTTGCGCCACGTTGGTTAAATAGCAAATCTATTTGCACCATTTTGTGGACTCATGGGTGTGCTGGTCTATAAAGGAGGTGTGTTAAGACCATAGACTGTAAAAGATATGGACGTAGTATCCGTGACGTCACCCATAGGTTTATGAAAAACCCAAAAGAAGCTACCAGAAGGCGTGGCCAACCGTCACCATTTTGTTCGCGCGCATCGCACCAACCCCGGGCATACCATACAAGGGCAAAGAGGCGGAGCTACAGACGCATGCAGGCATTCTGCTTAGACGGGCTTTCCAATAGGAGAAACGCTTAATACTTCATCACCTGCGACTCGTTTGTGTTCTGACCACATGTGCTTGGTTGTACACTTTATCAATAAAAAGTTTAGACTTTTAAAAACACTGTTTCATAAGCAACGTCATAATCGCAATGCTTAGTGGCTCAATGCATTACACATTGAGTCAATAAGCATTGCGCTTATGACGTTTTTCAACAGGAGGAAAGTGCGAAATACTTTCAAACACTTCAGATATAGTCTGTGTTAGTAAATGCAAGGCTAATAAGTCCAGGCAGAACACTGTATGACAACGCTTCAGAGGACTGTTCTAGAGCCTACAGCTAATAATCTGTCAGATTCTGGAGTGCATTACAGCTCTAAAGAACATTATAAATGATAAATGATCTTAAATAAAACAAATACATTCATAGAGATGGTATAAAATTTCACTCACCTGGCAAATGGAGGCCACGTGAATGGTTTGTGAGCACAATTAAGTGCACACAGCATGCCATATCATCTGATAATTGTAGGAAATAATTCCAAAAGGCAGCTGACTGTGTATAGTCACATAAAACAACACAAAAATACGATGAATATGCCGAGATCAGCGGCTAATCAGCCGTAATCAGCTGAGGTGAAGTGACGGCGACCAGCGAGACCTAGCTGTCACTCAAGTGGCCACGCCCTTAATTATGCAAACTTAATATAAGCTAATATAAAGGAAACAGATGAGTTATAAAAAAATTCACCCCCTCACAGTTGTCACGAAGGGTAATATTAGCTATATGAACCAAAATCGTTCTTTGTACCAGGCTGTAAACACCTTTTTTTCTGCTGTAAAGTTGGCCATTCTAACAGTGGGCTCAATAGAAATTTGCTCTATTATGGAGCCAGGACTAGCGGAATTTCGATGAATTGCAGTTTCAGTTACTTCCGTATTGGCTTCCCGAGGGAGAGGGGGAGGTTGCCGCTTGGTTAAGGCTCATTGTTGGTGTGTTGCTATTTTGAGGAACTGAAATAGACCGCACCATTGACCAACTAAAAGCTGCTCTAAAATCTAGCAGAGCGTGTTAGTTACGCGTCTATGCTGGTCCAAACCAACGCAATCTCACGGCAATTCGTAACTTTTTGATTAGTGGCTAATTCGTATGAATTCGTACGATCTAATTAGTACATATTAGTACGATTTGCCCATCACCCAATGACGGTTGGGGTTAGGGGTGGGGTTAGGTGCCACGCCTCCTTTTTAAAATCGTACATTTTCGTATGACTGAACTCGTACGAATTAGCCACTAAACTGACAAAACGTAAAATACTTACCTTTCCTCGTGAGACCAGGCTGTCCAAACTCTTACACATTGCTGAATACACACAGAATGTACAGCAGGGGTCTCAAACTGCCGGCTCATGGGCCATTTACTGCCCAACCTCCTCCTTACTCTGGCCTGCAACTGACGTCAAACATATAACGAGATTCGGCCCGCCAAAACATTTACTTTTGAACCTCTATCATTGCTGTGCAGTTGTGTCTAGCCACTTGTGGTTTTGACTCACCACCTAGTGGACATTTAAAGTACTGCATTCAGATTCAGTTTTACTTTTATTTTCTTTCAGTGTGTGGTCAAGAGTAACACACACACAGATTATTTCTGGGGCTGATTTAAAAGTTAAAATATATGTCCGTAAGTGCTCTATTTTTACTAAACTCTACTTTTGTAATTATTTAAGGGTCTTTTGATTATTATCAGTTTTATACCACTTGTATTGTGTTGTACAAACACTTCTTCATGGCTTACACGTTATGCTGGTGGTGTAACAAATATGATAATTTAGCTAAAATTAGATTCAAATTGTGTCTCAATTAAAGAGCCCCTATTACACATTAAAAAGGGTCATATTTCAGTTTTATGGGTGTCCAACAACAGGCTGATCTGCATGCAGAGTCTTATAAGTTTCATGGTCTTATAATGTGCATTTATTTTTATCTAATTATCTCAGTGACTCCCATACCAATCGTTCAGCGATTCATTTGTTCCCAAACCCCTCCTTAGCGCGAAGCTAATCTGTGCTGATTGGACCGATGACAGCCTGTTGCGATTGGTCGACTGCGTTCAGCGCGAGACAGTAAAATGCCCAGCGCGGTTTATCAAGCCCCCAGGTCGCCAACATTGGTATTGGATCCGATCGCAGCGGCAAGCGACCGAAACACGCTTCATGGTAAACTTACTAACACCACAGTAAACAGTACCCGGTTCTCAACAGTGTTATTCAGACACCTCAGCGCTAAAAGCAGTGCAGTTAAACACGAGCATATTGCTCTATTCTTAACTATGACACACATTCAGTATTAATCCACACAGCAGCACAAGCTGAACTATTCTGAACCTTGACCGCTGCACGTGTGTAGGATCAGCTAACAGTGGTCATAGCAACGACAAACAGCAGTAAATCGCGAGCTCACACATGCATTCAAATCCGTAAACAAAGCAGCACGCGTTACGTTTACAACGTGGCATTAGACGCAATATGAGAATATAAAGAGTTAACCTGATACAGTACAAGCGCTTACAAGTAACAAAACATGTAGATCATTTCTATTTGCACTCATTGCTGTGGCACCTCTTACCTGAAGTGTTATATGTTCTCAGGGCTTACCTGTACTCTGCTTTGCCCAACAATTACATCCCCAGCCGGGGGGTTGTATCGCTCACCAGCGCTCCTCCTCTGTCCTCTGACAAGCTATCTCTGCGGGCTCCCATCGCGCTTACCCTGAGCCTTCGCAAGCCTTTCCAGTGCTGCGCACCAACCCGAAGCCCAGTGTGCAGCAGCCTGCCTTTGTTTGACGGTGTGCCTAATAAACTGTCCTTATTTTGCCCGCACCCCTGATGTATTGTCTGTCCATTACAAGATGGAGGAAGAAACTAATCCATGAGCTGTGTACTGATAGATCGCCCATTGTAAGCGTGCAGATTGCTGAAGCACTCCTTTCCCTCACACTTCCAATAATATCCAGGAGCGCACAGTGTCTTCATGATTTACGACTTCAGGATCTGTTTGTCTTTGCTGCTGTGTTAGTGGGCGGGGCTGCAGGTTTAAATTTGCGCAAGCAACAATTATGTTTCATATCCACGTCACGCCGAAACGGCTAAAGACTCTTTATCAAGACGATTCATTTAAACCACTATGAGTCGACTCTTTTATAGATGAATCAATAGTTTTAAACACTGTCCACTTTCAGATTTAAGCTTTAGCTGGATATTTCACTTCACTTAGAGCTGTGTTACACACTACATGAAGATCATTCTCAAAAACCCATAATAGGGGCTCTTTAATAGATTCTCCTCATATGCGTATTAATATTTGCATAAAAACTATGTACATTAGTAAAATTGCACTGCTAGTTGAATTGAACATGTTAAAGTTAATGTTAATATGTACACACTTTCCCCACTTTGTTGTAGTTTTACAAAAAAAGAAAGATATTGAGAAGAACAATCGCAGTAAAACCACTAAAGTTACCCAGCCTGCTTTCTGCTGTTATACGCTATTGGGACAATACAATTGGTTGGGACAGAATAATTTATTATTTGTAGTATTTTCATAGCAATTTAAACTCTCCCTTTAATATGTACAACCAGAAACAAAAAGCTGGAGTTTTGACTGCATATACTCTGTGGAAGAATGACTGAGTGTGTGTCTAACGCTCGGCCATACACACAACAACCACAGATATATTTCAGCAGCTGATGTGTGACACGATAAACATGCCAATTGGCATAATCACTGGTGACAGGTAATGCTTGAGATATAACTGTCATGTCTGTTGTCATAAGATGGATCAATTATGTCAGGTTTCCGCTTTTTCTTGTTCTTGAATGCTAAAACGGCCCTTCTATGAATTATCAGTCACTGAAATGGCCCCCCGCCCATTTGAATTTGGGACCCCTGATGAAGAGCAACACACAAATATCTTTACAGATGAAAACAATTAAAAGATTAAAATGATACAAACATATAAACATATAAACACCACTGCCTCCATGCCTTCTTCACCTCGGGGGGCTTTTTCAGTTTATTCATGACGATCTGCATCTGTATAATGTTATTATTATTAGCAGTATTATTTATTATCTGCAGATTTATATTAGTTTTGATAAACACAAGTGTAGATTTGTCCAGCTGTGGGGTTTTGGAGACGTCTGCATCACCATATGGGGCATAAGAACAGGACGTGTGTTTGGATATAACTCAGTTGTTTGACCACACTTCATTATTATTGTTCATTTATTCCTCTGCTGGAGATTAGAACTGAATTTAGAAATAGTTTAGACACAAATCTTTGCGCTTAACAAAGGAGATTAAATATGTGGGCTAATGGATGTGTTCAGTGGAGAGAGTTTCCACCGTTTCCTTACTCCACCAAAGTAAAGGAGTAAAGAGTAAAAGTAAAGTAAAGAGGCTGAATGGAGGAGGCTCGTTCTTTATCCTCGCGCTGCAGATGCTCTGTTTAACTGTTTTCTCGCTAGTGAAGCGTTCAGTTTTTACACTTACAAAGTCGCCATGTAAACAGCAAATGCACCATGGAGCGACGCAACTGACTCTTAAAGGGAATGAGAGACGAAACTCTGATTGGTTTAAAGCTGGTTATGCTCAAAACACACCCAGAACTCATTATGAGAATAAGCACAGCCCTGTTAGACCATGCGCCGGGACGCAGAACGTATTTATCTGTAGCAAAAGTGGATTCAGACACGCCCTAAATGCTTTTGCGCCATGAGCTTTAGACTTTGCGCCTAGATCGTCAAAATAGAGCCCAAAGTAACTAATTGCTTTTTACAGTGTAAATAACAAGAAAGCATGCAGTGTTTCCTCTAGGATTTTTTCCAGCAGTGGCGGCAGGACTTTTTTTTTTACACAGATCTGCCAACTATTTCAAAGACAAATATTACACGCAGTATTACAAGTCGAGATAGCATTTATGTAATATGAGCATGCGAATCTCTTTGCTTGCGCGCCGATTTCCTCTGTTCGAGCACAAAACTTCTTGCACACACTTAAATTTACACGTTCAAGTGCAGATCTTCTCGTGCGCTCTCCAGTAAGCGCTACTGAAGCGCGATTTAGTGCGTTTTTGTGCGTTTTCCGACATTAACGCGTCCTGAAGTAAAGTGAAATGGCATTAAACTCCAGCAAGATAAAGTCATTGTATGCAAAGCCATATAAAGTATACTTATGGAAACTGTGTTCATCTTAACTGAAAGCTACGCGGTGTTTGCTAGACTCACGCACCTGTCAGTCAGTCTGTCAGAGAGTCAGTCAGCATGTCACCTTGAACAAACATGTTCTACGTGTACAGAAAAGTTTGCGCGGTTTACCTCTAATATGTTTTGGTGCGATTATAATCCGCTATAAAAAACACGACTAAATGTTTTAAATAAGAAGCTGTAATGTAGCCGTGGCGGGATGAATTTCGGCGTGGCGGCCCGCCACGAATGAATGAATGTAGCGGAAACCTTGGTATGGTAGTTAATAGTTGCTTAACACTGTAAAAAATATCCAATAACGAACAGTTTGTGTATTTTGTGTTTATTTGTGGTGGGTAATTGCATTATGGCATGTTGATCTCTGCTCTGTCCACTTTTGTTGTTGGAAATTCAACTCTACAGTTTAACAAATTGACTTTAATTGACATTTTAGTCGTTTTAAATAATAAGATAATAATGAATATGAAATAATATCTAGAGAAATAATAACAGAAAATGTGCTGCAGTTTATTACAAGGTTTCTGTAGCGTAATATACAACACCAACCCACACAATATAGCACTGCAGACTATTACACATGATCAGAAAAGTCACTTTTTACACACTTTTTAAGATTAAATGTTGAAAGACCAACATCCCATAATGCAATTCAAATGCAGAAACAAACTAAAATAAAAACATGAATCACAAAATACGGAAAACTGATCATTTACGGATATGTTTTACAGTGTGTGGCAGCTTCATACCACAGAGGGTTAAGGCGGATGTTTTGGCAGATTTTCAAGAGGGAACTCCAGTGGCATTGCTGGGCTTGATGCCCACTGGGGAAACACTATCACTGGCGCTGATATCAGGAGTATCTGTAATCACACATTCACCTTCACCTCCACAACCATAAAAACAAATCCAGCTGAAGATCTGAGATGACCTCCGACTCGCAATTAAAAACAGATTCCTGACAACGTAAGCCAGAGGATCCCAAAGCCTCAATTCAATATGAATTTTCATCACTGACATAATGTAAAATTAATTATAACAAAAGGCACATGACATCAGCACTTTTATTATTGTCTACACACACCAAACTTTACACTTTTATTCTGTCTATATTCTGATCACACACACCAAACTTTACACTTTTATTCTGTCTATATTCTGATCACACACACCAAACTTTACACTTTTATTCTGTCTATATTCTGATCACACACACACCAAACTTTACACTTTTATTCTGTCTATATTCTGATCACACACACCAAACTTTACACTTTTATTCTGTCTATATTCTGATCACACACACCAAACTTTACACTTTTATTCTGTCTATATTCTGAACACACACACCAAACTTTACACTTTTATTCTGTCTATATTCTGAACACACACACCAAACTTTACACTTTTATTCTGTCTATATTCTGATCACACACACCAAACTTTACACTTTTATTCTGATCACACACACCAAACTTTACACTTTTATTCTGATCACACACACCAAACTTTACACTTTTATTCTGTCTATATTCTGATCACACACACCAAACTTTACACTTTTATTCTGTCTGTACACTGATCACACACACACCAAACTTTACACTTTTATTCTGTCTATATTCTGATCACACACACCAAACTTTACACTTTTATTCTGTCTATATTCTGAACACACACACCAAACTTTACACTTTTATTCTGTCTATATTCTGAACACACACACCAAACTTTACACTTTTATTCTGTCTATATTCTGATCACACACACCAAACTTTACACTTTTATTCTGATCACACACACCAAACTTTACACTTTTATTCTGATCACACACACCAAACTTTACACTTTTATTCTGTCTATATTCTGATCACACACACCAAACTTTACACTTTTATTCTGTCTGTACACTGATCACACACACACCAAACTTTACACTTTTATTCTGTCTATATTCTGATCACACACACCAAACTTTACACTTTTATTCTGTCTATATTCTGATCACACACACCAAACTTTACACTTTTATTGTGTCTATATTCTGATCACACACACCAAACTTTACACATTTATTCTGTCTATATTCTGATCACACACACCAAACTTTACACTTTTATTCTGTCTATATTCTGAACACACACACCAAACTTTACACTTTTATTCTGTCTATATTCTGATCACACACACCAAACTTTACACTTTTATTCTGTCTATATTCTAAACACACACACCAAACTTTACACTTTTATTCGGTCTATATTCTGAACACACACACCAAACTTTACACTGTTATTCTGTCTATATTCTGATCACACACACCAAACTTTACACTTTTATTCTGTCTATATTCTGAACACACACACCAAACTTTACACGTTTATTCTGTCTATATTCATATCACACACACCAAACTTTACACTTTTATTCTGTCTATAATCTGATCACACACACCAAACTTTACACTTTTATTCTGTCTATATTCTGATCACACACACCAAACTTTACACTGTTATTCTGTCTATATTCTGATCACACACACCAAACTTTACACTTTTATTCTGTCTATATTCTGAACACACACACCAAACTTTACACTTTTATTCTGTCTATATTCTGAACACACACACCAAACTTTACACTTTTATTCTGTCTATATTCTGATCACACACACACCAAACTTTACACTTTTATTCTGTCTATATTCTGAACACACACACCAAACTTTACACTTTTATTCTGTCTATATTCTGAACACACACACCAAACTTTACACTTTTATTCTGTCTATATTCTGATCACACACACCAAACTTTACACTTTTATTCTGTCTATATTCTGATCACACACACCAAACTTTACACTTTTATTCTGTCTATATTCTGATCACACACACCAACTTTACACTTTTATTCTGTCTATATTCTGATCACACACACCAAACTTTACACTTTTATTCTGTCTATATTCTGAACACACACACCAAACTTTACACTTTTATTCTATCTATATTCTGAACACACACACCAAACTTTACACTTTTATTCTGTCTGTATTCTGATCACACACACTAAACTTTACACTTTTATTCTGTCTGTATTCTGATCACACACACTAAACTTTACACTGTTATTCTGTCTATATTCTGATCACACACACTAAACTTTACACTTTTATTCTGTCTATATTCTGAACACACACACCAAACTTTACACTTTTATTCTGTCTATATTCTGATCACACACACCAAACTTTACACTTTTATTCTGTCTATATTCTGATCACACACACCAAACTTTACACTTTTATTCTGTCTATATTCTGATCACACACACCAAACTTTACACTTTTATTCTGTCTATATTCTGATCACACGCACCAAACTTTACACTTTTATTCTGTCTATATTCTGATCACACACACTAAACTTTACACTTTTATTCTGTCTATATTCTGATCACACACACCAAACTTTACACTTTTATTCTGTCTATATTCTGAACACACACACCAAACTTTACACTTTTATTCTGTCTATATACTGAACACACACACCAAACTTTACACTTTTATTCTGTCTATATTCTGATCACACACACTAAACTTTACACTTTTATTCTATCTATATTCTGATCACACACACCAAACTTTACACTTTTATTCTGTCTATATTCTGATCACACACACCAAACTTTACACTGTTATTCTGTCTATATTCTGATCACACACACTAAACTTTACACTTTTATTCTGTCTATATTCTGATCACACACACTAAACTTTACACTTTTATTCTGTCTATATTCTGATCACACACACTAAACTTTACACTTTTATTCTGTCTATATTCTGATCACACACACCAAACTTTACACTTTTATTCTGTCTATATTCTGATCACACAACTGTTATCCCATCTATAATAAAGACAAACTCAGCTGAAGCTCAGAGCTGATTCTAAATTAAAACTGATGTTTTCTGACAATGTAAGTAATTTCAGTGCATGTGAGAAATCAAATTCTCCTTTTCATCTTGAGACAAAATCATCTGATGCACCATGAAAACCTCTTTACACGCAAAAAATAAAACAAACTACACTGTATCGTACTCCATGCAATGATGTATTCTTTAATAAAAATAAGTAAAAAAAAAACAAAACAAAACCTCTCAATAGTCATACTCAGACTAAACTGCAAAAACAACGATTTGTCACAGCAATAATGACTGACTGTCCCAATTTCTAAGCCTGAAACTACAAATCAGAGGCAGCTTGTCATTGGGAACAGTGGGGGAGCCGGAGCACGCTGTGATTTAACTAACAATAAAGTAAGATGTCAAGGATATTCTCCAGACACCAGCAGTGCTAACTTAGATGTTGCAGATTGTGTAACAAACCAGACACAATATGAAACAGGCCATCAATTATAATGGGGCGTTTATTAAAGGCAATTCAAAGCAACAGTTCAGAAAACAATTCTGTGTATTCGGGCTGTCAGAAAGAGAATGGTAAACGCTTATACACAAGTGAATCAGTCTACAACTAAAACATGTGCACAACAGGAAAATACACTGAACAATTATCAAAATAAGATATGGAGATGTTAAAGGGGCCCAATGATGAAAATGAACTTTTGTAAGCTGTTTGCACAGAAGAGTGTGTAGTATAGTGTGTTCACAGTCATATTGGAGTTATATAAACCCAACAAGTCTCTTTTTAATATCCTGACATTAAATTAGGGTCCAAATCCCAGTGATTTTGAGGCGCACCACAATGTGACGTAGGAGTGCGATTTCTCCGCCCACCGAATTGATTGACAGGTGCCATATTTATATAATAACATGTATAAACCAGCCTGATCTCACGAGGAAACGCAAGTATTTTATGTTTTGTCAGTTTAGTGGCTAATTCGTACGAATTCGTTCAGTTCAGAGTTCAGTCGTATGAAAATGTACGATTCTAAAAAGGAGGCGTGGCACCTAACCCCACCCCTAACCCCAACCATCATCGGGTGATGAGCAAATTGTACTAATTTGTACGAATAAGATCGCACGAATTCATATGAATTAGCCACTAAATCAAAAAGTTACAAATTGGCGTGAGATTGCGTTGGTATACTTTTGGTATGCTTTTTACAAAGAAACTGAGATTAAAATATCTGTTCAACTCTCTGTGACTAATAAGTTTTATATTTATAAAACAGAACATGTTTGTAATAAAGACTGTAAAATTGCTGTAATTCTTAACCGCTATAATCACCACGGCTGCATGACGTCAGTAAACGCACACATACAGTTGAAGAATTATTAGCCCCGCTGTTTAATTTTTTTGAGAGCAGATTTCTTCAACACATTTCTAATCATAATAGTTTTAATAACTCATCTCTAATAACTGATTTATTTTCTCTTTGTCATGATGACAGTAAATAATATTAGACTAGATATTCTTCAAGACACTTCTATACAGCTTAAAGTGACATTTAAAGGCTTAACTAGGTTAATTAGGGTAACTAGGCAGGTTAGGGGAATTAGGCAAGTCATTGTATAATGATGGTTTGTTCTGGAGACAATCGAGAAAAATATAGCTTAAAGGGGCTAATAATATTGACCTTAAAATGGTTTTAAAAAATTAAAAACTGCTTTTATTTTAGCCAAAATAAAACAAATAAAACTTTCTCCAGAAGAAAAAATATTATCAGACATACTGTGAAAATTTCCTTGCTCTGTTAAACATCATTTGGGAAATATTTAAAAAAGAAAAAAAAATTCAAAGGGGGCGAATAATTCCGACTTTAACTGTATGTGTATGTGTGTGTGTGTGTGTTCTGCAAACAGCATTTGTGTATGACTCATCATTTCAGAAAGGCTTGAATAAACTTCGCCACAAATACATCAAATAAACTTACTTGGTAATTTTAACTAATGAGCTGTATGTCAGCTTCATCCGTATCGTTTTCTATCACTGACGGCTGTTTATTGAATGTAAAGCAGGAGAAGCGGACATGCACGTGGGAGCGGTGGGCGGGAAGAAGCAGCTCATTTGCATTTAAAGCCAAAGGCTACAAAAACAGCTACCTTATAGACCTTTTTCTTGGCTGCTGCATGGAGGGCGCCATAGCGACCAGCGTCTTCCGGTGAATGGTTAGAACTTCCGTTTACAGTGTTTACAACTGGTAATTTGCGCTCCGAAAATGGGTTTCAATAGCGTTTTGAGTGGATTACGGAGTATTTTTGTGACACACAACTTTGAAAGGTGTGTGTTAAAGCCGCTATAAACCGTAAGTGTGGTTCAAGCGCGAGAGAAAAACGTTCTCCTAGTTCACGTGTCTGCCGTCAGAAATACAGTGTGTGTGTGTGTGTGTGTGTGTTTCCCCGGCCTGTCAGCTGTTAGCTCAGCGGCTCTTCAGCACACACACACACGCAATACTTCACTGCATCATAGAGCAAACCCAGATTACTGGCATGAAACGTAACAGGTGTGTAAGTCATGCAATTTACAAAAATGACCAATAAAAGTCTGTTACTGATACTCTGCTGGCTGATTTGCTGTTCATTCTAATCGCGAGCCGTTTGTGTTTCATTAGTGTGTTGTATTACCACGGTTTGTGTTTTTCTGTCATTTCAAAACGTCACTTTATTTTCACTTTGTCACAGTTATTAAATCAGTGTGTTAGTGGGACAGTACAGCAGGCTACGTGTGTGTGTCAAACATTTTGGTGAACTATATTTGTTTGGGCTGTTATATATTTTAAAGAAAGAGAAACTGTTGACTTTAGCGATGACGAGGCTCCATTTAAACTGCAGAAGATGCCATCTGACATCGAGGGGAAAATGCCTCACAGCGGCTGTTTTCCATCCTATTAGATCACATTTTTAAATGATCAGTCCAGGAGGTGGCGCTCATCGACAACAGTATTAGTTCAAAGATGATAAAAGCAGGTAAAACAGATTAAAACTATCGTTTAAAAGCTGTCCAAATGTGACTGTTTACATGCATCAGCTGCCGGAAGTTCTTAGCATTCTCCTTGCGAATACACGCAAAGCATCATGGGTAATTTTGCGTTCCAAGAAAAAGGTCTATACTCAGACACCAAAATGGGCAGATTCTGGAGCCTATAATAAATGATCTGATGGGTATTTAGAGCTGAAACTTTACAGACACATTCTGGCGATACCAAAGGCTTCTCTTACATCTTGTTAAAAGGGGAAAAAAGGTGGCCTTTAAGCTAAAATCTTCCTCAAAACATAGAAGTCACAAGAAATGCAATTCTAATGTAGGGTATTGAAAACCCACAGATCATTCATTTGTGTGCACGCATACACACACACATATATATATGGGACTCCTGTCCTGTATGTGAAACCCTGGCTAAAGTTGTTAAATCTATTTTAGAGAAAAATAGCAATGTAGTTGTATTGAACATAATTACCTTTGGAATCAAAAGACTAGCATCTAAAGCAGAGGTGGGCAAACTACGGGCCGTGGGCCATATGCGGCCCGCTGAACACTTTCATCCGGCCCGCGAGGGAGTTTTTAAAATGCTGCTTCTGAGTAACGGTTTGGTTTCAGAACTAGTAAATTAATGATGCAATACAAGTGAACGCCATTTGATGGCAGTATTGCACGCGGTACAGTTAGCGCAACCAGTAGAATAAGAACACACTCTCGGATATTAAATGCACTTTCACGCAAATTGCGCTTCTTTTTTTTTTTTTTTTTTTTAGCTCTTCTTAAACTGAAACAGAGTGATGTAATCGCGTGTTCAGACCCGAATGTAATGTGAGTGCGGGTCGTCGGGGGAGATGGGAGGGGGGACAAGCAGGCTTCGCCCCGGTTCAAGGCAACTGTACATAGTGTGAGTACGCCCTCAGATTCTTCTTCCGTTTTAACTCTTAGTTTTATGATTGATATCAGCATATTAATACAAGCTCAAATGAGAATGTTGTGAATTGGACTCAAATTGTATAATAATTGCTGGTTAAATGTGTTAATTTTTGTCATAGAATATATTTTCCATGCATACATCCACTTTAAAAAGTTCTTTTATCAAAGATTTGTGGTTTCATCAAGTTTTATGATGATTGATCTGTATATTCTAAAAGCAGTGCAAAGTAGATTATTGTACATTTGACTGAATAGTAAACTTTAAGAATTATTTTATTGTGTTAATAGGAGATTTTTTTCTATCAGACAATATCTTTTCTATTCTCCACTGTAAAAATTATTACATTATTATTATTATTAGTATTATACTTTATTGTTTTATGATGATTAATAAGTAAATATAAATAGCAGTGCAAATTAATTTGACTTGTAAATTTGACTCAATTATAACTATTATTAACATAATCTGTTTGTATTAATGTGACATGATTCTGTCCGATATTACATATTATTCCATGCATACTGCCACTATAAATAAAAGTTATATTTTGAAGGATTTGACATGTGGCCCTTCACTTGGTTTGCAAAACTTGATGTGGCCCTCAGGTCTAAAAAGTTTGCCCACCACTGATCTAAAGTCTGTGATTAACGTGACCTCTTTAGTTTCAAGCTAACCATGTCTTTTTTTAATGATGTGCTATTTAATATCAAGCCTCTTTTAGCTTTTCTAAGAGTTCTTCCTTAGATTTGGCCTCTTATTTCTCTTTCTCTCTAGGTGAATCTCATAGTAGGGACGAGGCGGTGGCGGAGTGGGTAGCATGTTCGCCTCACAGCAGGAAGCTCACTGGTTCGAGCCTCGGCTTGGTCAGTTGGCATTTCTGTGTGGAGTTTGCATGTTCTCCCCGTGATCGTGTGGATTTCCTCCGGGTGCTTCGGTTTTTCCCACAGTCCAAAGACATATGGTACAGGTGAATTGGGTATGCTAAATTTGACCATAGTGTATGAGTGTGTGTGAGAATGAGTGTGTATGGATGTTTCCCAGTTATGGGTTGCGGCTGGAAGGGCATCTGCTGCGTAAAACATATGCTGGATAAGTTGGTGGTTCATTCCCCTGTGGCGACCCCAGATTAATAAAGGGACTAAGCCTAAAAGAAAATGAATGAATTTCAAAGTACTTATAATATTGCCTATACATACTGTATATAATATTCAGGTCTGGACTCTGTGTAGGCCACTTCATGACTGTCTTTGTTTCAACAGCTGTTTTTCTCTCCAAATATGATTTCAAGAGTTCACACATAGCTGATGATTGATTATAAAGCAGTGATCATCAACTGGCGGCCCGCTGAGCCGTTCAATCCGGCCCGCGACTGGATTCCAAAATTGTGAGGATCTAAAAGAAATAGTGGTCCACACTAGGGCTGTGCAATTCATCGAAATCGAATCGCGATTGCGATTTGGAACGTTGCGATTAGCTAATCGCAAGAGGCTGCGATATGACATGTATATTATTTAACTTCCCCGCTCAGAGCAAATGCATGACTGCCGTCTGTGTGACAGTCGTCTGTGTGTGACAGCCTTACTAGGCAATCGAGTGAGCACACTTTCGTACTGCCCAATCAGAATTGCGCAACCGAACTATGCGAAACGCCCACAATAACAAACAAGAAAGCGCGAACGGCTACATGAGGAGCGTCTTGCTAAAAAAGCAGGGGCGTAGATTTAGCATGGACGAAGGGGACGCGAAGGAAAACCAACTATTGAAATATCCCCACCAATAATTTAATTCACTTAAAAAAATCACGCTGTCAATATTAACCATGACATGTTAACCTAGAGAGGCTGTGCCTTTCCCTGCTGTCATGTGAGAGGCTGTAGCTGCGTTCAGGAAAGCAGCGCCAAAACAGCAGGTGAATTCCCCATAAAAGAATGAGGTGTGTGAGGTCTGACACACACAGGTGAGGATGGCGGCAGCAAAAAAGGACAAGAGCTTTTTCAACGAAAAGTGTAAGTCACATAAACTCGAGTCACTACTGAATGAGTCCATCAGGATAATGGCGTTAATGCTCGTGTTTCGTGCTTTAACGCACAGTCTGTCGTTACAGCAGGCTGATAAAGTCTGAATAATATGCCCTGAAAACTAACTGCAGAATAAACAGCTAAATGCAAAAGTATATGATCCCTTCCTGCCAGTTCTCCTGATCTCAGAGTAACAGGTGCAATTTCGGTTTGTCAGAAAAACTCCAGCCTGTGCTCCATCTTATATTAATACTCATGAGACATGTTTCATTTGCACTACAGCTAAAATAAACGGAAGTCTTTATTAAACTTTCTCTTTATCAGGTAATAAACATTCTTTAACATTACACTGTCAGGCCTGTAGTCAGCTTATTGAATGGGTTATTTCTGCAGTTATTCGCCTGATTTTCTGTTTAATTATGAGCTATAAATATTACATTTTAGTCACATTTTAAGAACTCATTTCTGCTGCATTATCTTGTCGGATGGTTATCATAAACACACTTTTTGATGTACCAAAATATATTTTAAACCATTTTGTCAAATTGCTGATCACACTATTTTACTATATTAACTGTTTATTGACAAATGTGCATTTAAACTGTAAGTTTAATATTACAGTTTTATAAAAATAATGAAAATTTATAATAAACAAATGAAAATATACTTTTAATATACACATTTATTATCTTTCATTACACACACACACACACACACACACACACACACACACACACACACACACACACACACACGCACACACACACACACACATATATATATATATATATATATATAAGTACAATTTCAGAGATGTTTGCTAATATATTTATATTAATATAAAGTTAATATCTTTTAAGCTCTTTTTTAACTAACACACTGCATTTTAGCAGTAAGAAGCTAAAATACAGATTATTGAGTTATTCACTTGACTACAAAATCAAATCAAAATCGCAATATCTGTCCAAATAATCACAAAAGTATAAGAATTAAAAAGTATAAACGTTAAACACAATGTTAAGCCAAAATGAGATTTTTATTTGATTTTCTTCTTGGGGGTCCGGCCCCTAAGTAACCTGTCTCGTAAAATTCTGGCCCTCTGACAAATATGAGGACCCCTGTTATAAAGCATGTTTGGCATGCTTTCCTGGGAGAGAGCCCTGAGCTCATGAAATCCTTGAGCCCAGGGCTCCCTCCAGTTTGCAAGGGCAAGGGGGGCGTTTGAGCTCAGGTAGATCTCAAAAACTCTCCTGCTTGTTAAAGGCGAATGCAAATTATGAATAACTATGGAGAGAAATATTGCTGATTCAGCGCTCGTCTATGTTGTCGATTTCGTTTGGTCAATTTACTTATGTTACATGTCCCCCGGAGAGCCCGGAGGAAACTCAATCAAACACGGGGAGAACATGTAAACTCCACACAGAAATGTCAACTTGGCCAGGGAAAGACTTGAACCAGTGACATTCTTGCTGTGAACCAACAGGAATAACCGCAGGGCTGCCCTGTCAAGGAAATGGGAGGAGTAGGGGTGGAGGGGGGGATTCTTCAAGACGAAGATGGCAAGGTAAGATACTATTTAAAGCGATTTAGAAATTCTCTGATTGGTGGATCATACATTAGCTAATGCTGGACCAGCTGCAGTCAATCATAAGCACGTGCTCCTTTCGAAATTAGTTTAGAAATAAATCTAACTTCATTACATTAGCAGTGTGTCTGAGATCATTATCATGCTGATAAATAAAACTATTACAAATCAGGTGCTTTCTAGCAGGAATTACATGACGGATTAAAACCTGTCTGTGATCTTCAGCATTCACAATCCCATCAATTCAAGCAATACTGACAACAGCTCTGGCAGAAATGCAGATCAAACCAAGACAGAAAGTCCAGGATTTTTCATTCATACTTCCATCTTCTTTCCTATGTCTTAAACAATTAGACCCCAAAAATCCATCTAGAGTCTGTACTTTCTGCTTGTATATTAATAAAGAGAATGAGAAGTAATAAATAATGTCATTATACCCTCACTAAAACAACAAATATAACTGGGTGCTTTTGTACAGTACTGTATATATATTTGCTATTAAGTCTATATTTGCTATATAATAATGCTCCCACATGCCAATATTGTTTCTATGCACAGTAACTTGAGTATTTATAACTCATTATTTTACACCACCTCCAGTAACTGAAAACGTTTGATAAGTAATCCATCCAGCATTACTTCTACAGTGTTGATGAAAGTGTGCTCAAACGACCTCAGTTTACACGATTCCTCCAGGCCACCACTCATTATTGGTCACGCATGCATTTACTAGAAAAGTAGACTTCCTTACCGAGAACTGGTTAATCCCCAGCATTACCCTCATTGCTATTTTTAGAGCTTTTGAAAGGCGTTCGGATGGTCTGTGTTATGTTTAACGCTCTGATTAAGTGCAAGTTGTCAAAACAGCCAGAGATCCCTCTATCGGTTACATGAGGGACGTTTACCGGAGCACGACATGTAAGGAAAACCCACTGAAAGTGTTTAACTTACCGTGCATTTACCATAGTGCACAATAGGCCATATTTTGTTTAGACTGCCCTCAGAAACACTCTTTCCAGGAATAGAGATCTGATAGAGTGGATGTGATTGGCTGTGATTGTAAACGGAGCACTGTACCACTTTATTAAAGTTGTTTTATGAGGACGGGAGAACCGGAATAGATTTAATGGAAGCATTTATAAAAGACAACCAAGACTCTTTTTGTAAAAGGACACTGGGCAAGATTTATGATTATTTAAACGTAAAATGACATGGAAGGAAATCTATTTTTGTTCTCATAAATCCAATGTTTTCCTTTGATTTTGATTTCTGCAAATAAGAAATTCATTTAATGTGTGTGTGTTTTTGTTTTGCTTGGGAATTATTCATCAAGGGGTGGCACGGTGGCTCAGTGGTTAGCACTGTGGCCTCACAGCAAGAAGGTTGCTGGTTCGAGTCCAGGCTGGGTCAGTTGGCAATTCTGGGTGCCAAACACATGCGCTTTAGGGGAATTGATGAACTAAATTGGCCGTAGCGTATGAGTGTGTGTGTGTGTGCGTGTGTGTGTGTGTGTATGGGTGTTTCCCAGTACTGGGTTGCATCTGGAAGGACAGCTGTGTAAAACATATGCTGGAATAGTTGGTGGTTCATTCTGCTGTGGCGACCCCTGATGAATAAAGCAACTAAGCCGAAGGTGAATGAATGAATGAATGATATATTTATCAAAATATTTATCAAAATTAGGAGTTAAATAAGAGTTTATGCTTAAAACTAATGATCCTAATGGAGGTCATAAACTAAAATTAATTAAAAGGGGAAACTATTATATTTTTCATACCATTTTCATCCTGTTTTAAGTGAATTCACCCTGTCTGTGATTTGTTTTTTACTTAAAAAGTTATTTTTAAAAATTAATTTATCATTTATTTATTGGTCAGACTTTATTTTGATGGTCCGTTTGTTGAATTTAAGTTACATTGCATCTACATGCCAACTAATTCTCATTAGATTATAAGTAGACTGTTAGGTTGGAGTTAGTGTAAGTTGACATGTAATTGCAAAGTTTCTTCTAGTCAGGTAAATGTCTGTTGAAAAAGCAGAATCAGCAGATATTAAGCAGACAGTCTACTAATACTCAAATGAAACATCAAAATAAAGTGTTACTAATTTAATTGTTAATGAACTAACTTTGTTTTTGAGAGTAAAAGCAATGTTTTTTGAGGAACAACAGTTTCTTGACATACAGTTGAAGTCAGAATTATTCGCCCCTTTTGAATTTTTTTTCTTTTTTAAATATTTCCCAAATGATGTTAAACAGAGCAAGGAAATTTTCACAGTATGTCTGATAATGTTTTTTCTTCTGGAGGAAGTCTGATTTGTTTCATTTCGGCTAGAATAAAAGCAGTTTTTAATTTTTTAAACACCATTTTAAGGACATACTGTATTAGCCCATTTAGGCTATTTTTTTTCGATATTCTACAGAATAAACCATCATTATACAATAACTTGCCTAATTACCCTAACCTGCCTAGTTACCCTAATTAACCTAGTTAAGCCTTTAAATGTCACTTTAAGCTGTATAGAAGTGTCTTGAAGAATATCTAGTCTAATATTATTTACTGTCATTATGGCAAAGATAAAATAAATCAGTTATTAGAGATGAGTTATTAAAACTATTATGATTAGAAATGTGTTGAGGGAATCTGCTCTCTGTTAAACAAAAATTGGGGAAAAAAATAAACATGGGTGCTAATAATTCAGGGGGGCTAATAATTCTGACTTAAACTGTATATTCTCAATAAAAATCTTTCTGAATAAACAGCAAGGCAAAAGCAAATGCTATGTAAATCCAAAATTAAGATTAAAATTAGTCTATTAAAATATAATGAACAAGCCACAAAAGTTCAGAAAATCTAGTCTTATTGTATATATATTATATATATATATATATATATATATATATATATATATATACACACACACACACACACACACACACACACACACACACACACACACACACACACACACACACACACACATAAAATCGAAATATAATACAATTAAATTCAAGCTAAATATTGCAAGAAAAAATGGCAACCTACAACTAAATTATTTTTTTCGTCATTTTTGAATTTGTATTTAATATTTTTTTATAACATATACATTTGGGTCTACTAGTTTTTGGACCGGCGTCATGGTGGCGCACTGGGTAGCACGATTGCCTCACAGCAAGGTCGCTGGTTCGAGCCCTGGCTGGGTCAGAAGGCATTTCTGTGAGGAGTTTGCATGTTCCCTGATTAATAAAGGGACTAAGCTAAAAATAAAATGTTTTTATCGTAAGCGTAAAATCGTAAGTTATTTTGTTAGATGAGCTCCAGATTTGGCTTCAGTACTGACTTATCTAATGTATATGCACAAATATAATATTGTAGAGCTTCCTATTAAAAATATGAATTTAACAGAGAGATTTGTGAGGGGTGAACGCATATATACTGAGCACTGTATATTTATATTCTTGATATTTCCATGATGACAGCACATAATATTAGACTAGATATTCTTCAAGACACTAGTATACAGCTTAAAGTGACATTTAAAGGCTTAACTAGGTTAATTAGGGTAAAGGTAGGGTAATTAGGCAAGTCATTGTATAACAGTGGTTTGTTCTGGAGACAATCCAAAACTAATATTGCTGAAGGGGGCTAATAATATTGACCTTAAAATGACTTTAAAACAATTAAAAACTGCTTTTATTCTAGCCAAAATAAAACAAATAAGACTTTCTCCAGAAGAAAAAATATTATAGGAAATACTGTGAAAAATTCCTGAATCTGTTCAACATCACTTGGGAGATTTTTGAAAAAAGAAAAAAATAAATCAGAGGTGGGCGAATCATTCTGACTTTAACTGTATGTGCATCCACTTTGTTAAAACCTTTGGCATTATTTGTTTTAATCTTTGAGTATTGCTGAGAAAATACTCAAACTCCTTTCTTTTTATCTCAACAACCAAAATCCAGAAGGGACTGACTTTAAATAAGTATCAGTTCCCGCTCTCAGCTGAACACAACACACAGGCGTGAATGCATTAAGTGCTGTTTAAGACACATAATGCAGACGCAGAAACAGCTGGATTGACTGTCGCTTTGCATCTGCTGCTCCACATGTGCGATCGCTCTCAGCAAACGACGTGTGTAGTGATTCCAGCTGCTCGCAAAATCAGAAACATTCATTAAACATACCATCTCAGCAGGTGGTACTTAGCGGCGGGCCCCCGAAACTAAGCCCAAAAACCTGCACAGGGCCTCGAGTTTCCCGCTCGCAGTGTCTGCTTTTAGATTAAAATGCGGTTTCCTGATTGAAAGCCTCTTATTGAATGCAGTGTGTTAAAGGGATCAATATCAAGGGCACTCACCGTAAAAACGCAGGGATCCACACTATTCCTTCATGTTGTTCCAACACAAATCGATTAAGTTAAGTTTTTACAACTTTAAGTGGATTTATGGGGATTGAACATAAAACAATTGAGTTGTCCGAACTAAAAACCTTAAGAATTGTGTTGGTTCAACTCATTTTAAACAAGTAGCTAGAACCAGCAGCAAAAGTCATTTTTTTCTGTGCACTAGAAAACATGATGAATTCACTAAATGGACAGCACGGTGGCTCAGTGGTTAGCACTGTGGCCTCACAGCAAGAAGGTTGCTGGTTTGAGTCTTGAGTGTTTCGATTATGTGTGTGTGTGTATGGGTGTTTCCCAGTGCTGGGTTGGTGTAAAACATATGCTGGAATAGTTGTCGGTTCATTCCGCTGTGGCGACCCCTGACAAATAAGGGACTAAGCCGAAGGAAAATAATTGAATGAATGAATCGATTTGCTAAACATTTTTAAGGTAACTGATTGCAAACAATCTATATGACCTGAATTTAACCAGGCGACGCAGTGGCGCAGTGGGTAGCACGTTCGCCTCACAGCAAGAAGGTTGCTGGTTCAAGCCTCAGCTGTGTCAATTGGCGATTCTGTGTGGAGTTTGCATGTTCTCCCCTTGTTGGCGTGGGTTTCCTTCGGGTGCTCCGGTTTCCCCTACAAGTCCAAAGACATGCGGTACAGATGAATTGTGTATGCTAAAATTGTTCGTAGTGAATGTGTGTGTATGGATGTTTCCCAGTGATGGGTTGCAGCTGGAAGAGCATCCGCTGCGTAGAACATATGCTGGATAAGTTGGCGGTTCATTCCGCTGTGGCGACCCCGGATTAATAAAGAGACTAAGCCGAAAAGAAAATGACTAAATGAATGAATGAATTTAACCAAACAAATTAAGCTGACCATTTCTAAATGTTTTTCTTTTTTTATTTAAATTCAGCCCATATAAATTATTTACAACCACTTACTTAAAAAAGAAATTGTGCGAATCCAATGAATCGTTTCATATCAGTGAATATTCTATTAAAACATTTAAAATTAAACTCATAAATGTCAATAGACGTACATTTAGGGTACATGTTATAGCATACAATGCCCCAGTCCTCTTCTTCAATAGTTTGTCCAATATCTTACTCCCAAAACAGAATAGAACAGAATTGAATAGAAAGCCTTTTATTGTCACTGTACACATATACAACGTCAAGGTTTCCGCTACATTCATTCATTCTTGGCGGGCCGCCACGCCAAAATTCATCCCGCCACGGCTACATTACAGCTTCTTATTTAAAACATTTAGTCGTGTTTTTTATAGCGGATTATAATCGCACCAAAACATATTAGAGGTAAACAGCGCAAACGTTTCTGTAACCGTAGTAGTGCTGTGCGCTATTTGTTCAAGGTGACATGCTGACTGACTCTCTGACAGACTGACTGACAGGTGCGTGAGTCTAGCAAACACCGCGTAGCTTTCAGTTAAGATGAACACAGTTTCCATAAGTATACTTTATTGATAAAGGTCAATGGCTCTGCATACAATGACTTTATCTTGCTGGAGTTTAATGCCGTTTCACTTTACTTCAGGACGCGTTGATGTCGGAAAACGCACAAAAACGCACTTCAGCAGCGCTTACTGGAGAGCGCACGAGAAGATCTGCACTTGAACGTGTAAATTTGAGTGCGTGCAAGAAGTTCTGTGCTCGAACAGAGGAAATCGGCGCGCAAGCAAAGAGATTCGCATGCTTGTATTACATGAATGCTATCTCGACTTGTAATACTGCGTGTAATATTTGTCTTTGAAATAGTTGGCAGATCTGTGTAAAAAAAGTCCTGCCGCCACTGCTGGAAAAAATCCTAGAGGAAACACTGCACGTACATTATATACATGTGCAATGAGATTAAGTGCATCTCACTACTCAGTGCAAACATAGTCTCACAATACAAATCACACTAAACAACAAGCTACAGTAAAAATAACTGTAGATAATAAACAGTAGTGCAAAATAGGGGATCTAAAATCCAAACAAAAGTCTGAATTTAAAAAACGAATTAAATTTAGTAACATTTAATTTCATTTGTTTAAATTCAGCTTATATAAATGTCTTTTGTGAGCATGTGTGATAGTTTGCAGTGCTATATTGTCTGAGTTGATGTTGTATATTAAGCTACAGAAACCTTGTAATAAACTGCAGCACATGTTCTGTTATTCTACAGACTTGTTTCTCTAGATATTCTCAGCAGGTGCAGGACGTCAACATGATGTCAGATTGACGTTGTACCCCAACCTCGTGGGGACGTTGCATTTTGTTTGGAAATGAAAATCGGGTTGATGTCAGAACCCAACATCAGGCCGACGTCAATGTTCAACGTCTAACCTTAAACCAGCCAAATATCAACATCTAATGATGATGACGTCTATCAGATGTTGGATTTTGGTTGCCATACCTGACGAATAAATGTCAGTATTTGACGTCAATGTGATGTTGGTTTAAGATGTTGGATATCCAACACAACCTAAAACCAACCAAATATCAACGTCATTTGGCGTCGTTATTAAACATAAAAATAACATTGTCCTTTTCCGCGGACTAGACATTGAATTTTGGTCACCTGACATCAAGACCTAAGTCTAACATAATATTTCTTATGTCATATGACTTTGTGTGCCTGCTGGGTTATCACTTATATTATTTAAAACTACTCAAATATCAATAAAAGTCAATTTGTGAAACTGTAGAGTTGAATTATTAACAACAAAGGTAGACAGAGCAGAGATTAACATCCCATAATGCAATTCATAACCGCAAATAAACACAAAATACAGAAGTTGTCCATCAATGGATGTTTTTCACTTAAAAGAGTTTTCTTGATGTCTATGCAGCACTGCTTGTGATTTCATGTCATGATCACCAGCAAACTAGCCTGTGCAGATCGCTGGAGAACTAAATCTGCCAATTTAACGAACTACAGCTCCCATCATGCACCTCACACACACACCAGTTCCTGATTGCCCCTGATTACACACACAGCTGATTCCCATAATGACTGATTACCAGGACTATAAAGACACCTTACTTACACACACTCTTTGCTGAGTCTTGTTTGTCTGTCAGAGAGCATTTCAAAGTGTTCCCCTGTCCTCCCTACCGTGTTTTTGACCTTTGCTTTGTTTATTATTTATTGTTTAGTGTTGTTTTGCCTCCTGTCCAGACCATTCGCCTGCTTTTCTGACTACGCTTTGCATTACGTGTATGCTCCAGTTTTGACCATTGCCTGTCTGACTATTCTGTTTAATAAAGCTGCACGTAGATCCTCACCTCCGTTGTCCCCGACTCTTTATATTTCCTTGCGATCCTACTTGATTCCTAATGGAAAACGGTTTAAAAAACAATGCTTATTATTTTGATTTGTCATTTGGTTTTTGCTTTTTTGTATTCATTTTTTAACATCCTGTCCTTTAATTTCTATAACAATGAAAAATAAATGATTCATTGGATTTACTACATTTTTTAAGGTAAGTGGTTGCAAACAATTTATATAGGCTGAATTTAAACAAACAAGTTAATTTGAGCGTTACTAAATTTAATGTGTTTGTTTAAATACAGCCTATATAAATTATCAACCACTTACCTTAAACAAATGTAGTAAATCCAATAAAGTATTTATTTCAGTGTAGCTGTAGTTAAAACTGCTACTAATGTCTGTTAATGTAAAGTTAATGCTTCAAATGATTAATGAACTTTTTACTAATGCTTAATAAATGTTTCATAGTGTGCATAGTGTGTTTATAAAGTGTTACCCAAAGTTTATCATCTTGATTTGTCATTCTTTACACCCTGTGCTTTAATTTCTATACACTATAACATTCGTAAGTGATGTAACGCTGTTAATGTTATCTGATATTGTGGGCTAACAAATAATAATAAAAAAAGGCTGTTTCCCATCACCCCTTCCCCTCGTGTTCCCGACAGAGACCCACGCGGAGCCCAAACGCCTGCAGGACCCTTTTTTTCTTTCTTTTTTTCATGCCGTCCTGATTTTCTCCTGCTCTGGGACTGGACCAGCAAATGAATCAACCACTGATTCATTACAACGAAGATGAGCGAAACCTATTTTACCCAGATAACTTTACAATTCAATTCCTCTTCATTTGTATAGCACGTTTATAGTGTAGCTGCTTGTACAATGTCAGAGCAGCTCAACACTGAGATACGTTTACATGGACGCCAATACTCTGATTTTAATATGATTAAGACAATACTCTCATTAAGCGTCGACCATGTAAACAGCGATTTTTGATGACCTTAATTCAACTAAAGCCATAATCGAACTACACAGAAACTGAATTCAGACATGTTCCTGTTTTAGTGGCATTGCTGAAGTGCAGCACAGACATGTAAACACCGCAATCAAACGATTACGCTCATGTAGGACTTTTCACTACATTTTGTGACAGAATAAAAGCAACA
Source organism: Danio kyathit (assembly GCA_903798195.1). Lineage (NCBI taxonomy): Eukaryota > Metazoa > Chordata > Actinopteri > Cypriniformes > Danionidae > Danio > Danio kyathit. Next base: position 62,678,391 of record LR812538.1, read on the forward strand.
TTTAAAAAGCAACTCATTTAAACACCATCTTATTATTATCTAATTCAGATTAAGGCAAATAATGAGATTACTGATGTCCATTCAATTAAATTCATCTTTATTTCTCTAGCACGTTTACAATGTAGATCAGGGATAGGCAAACTCGGTCCTGGAGGGCCGGTGTCCTGCACAGTTTAGCTCCAACTCTGATCAAACACACCTGCTTATAGATAATTAGTGATCTTGGAGACACTGATTAGCATGTTCAGGTGTGTTTGATTAGAGTTAGAGCTAAACTATGCAGGACACCGGCCCTCCAGGACCGAGTTTGCCCATCCCTGATGTAGATTGTGTCAAAACAACTTAACATAAAAGATTCTAGTAGACTGAAATAGCGTCAGTGGTTTTCAGAGTTGAAGTTCAGTTTAATTCAGTTCAGTGTGCTTTAATATTCACTGCTGAAAGTCCAAACACTGAAGAGCAAATACATCCATGTGCAGCTCCACAAGTCCCAAACCAAGCAAGCAAGAGATGCAAGCAGATGCTGTGGTGGTCATGGAGGAGCGGAGAGCATGAGACTGATTCCTGAAAGACTCAGGTCACGTTAACACGGTCAGGTCTTGATGCCCAATTCTGATTTCTTGCCTATATCTGATTTTTTTGCCTGTCCGTTTACACGTTCTTTTAATTGTGACCCATATCCGATTCATGCATTTACATGCGGTATGCGTATTCATGCCATACAAGATACGACGTTGCGCATGCATAAAGGTGGGTTCTAGCATATGCGCCACACTAACTACGATGGAAGAAATTGTCTTGCTTTTAGCTCTGTGAAATATGCAAAGTTCGCCCAACTTTAAAATGATTTTGAGGCGGAGGAGGAGGGAAAGCGCCGTCATCGCAGCTTGCGCCTATTATTTATATATGGTGTCCTCCACTATTCAGAGGAATTTGTGGGTACAATAGAGATCTCAGGTCTGGTGGGAGCAAATTGTGACCACTTTCTTCCTCCATGTTTCCTTAGTTGTTGTTGTTGTTTACCGTGTCGGCGTCTCCACACTCGCTCTTCCTTCTACGTCATAAAACTGCAGAGAAGTACCACATTTTCACAAGTTTAATGACGTACAAAATGGAACGCCTCAATAAATCTGATCTGCCTGTTTACATGATAGTCGCATTGTCACATATCTGATTCATTTACACATATGAAGGAGGCCTGAAACCCATCTCTGAATATCTGAATGCATGCGTTTTTTTAGTGTTTACACAGTCATAGAACAGATCCAATCTGTGTCACATATAAGCAAAAAATAAATAAATAAATCGCAATTGGGTCACATTTAACTGGCAGTGTAAACAGGGCCTCAGTGACAGACAAGTGTCCACATTGATCTCATGGGCAGCCTGAACCTCCAACGCCTAGACTGCAGTTCTGCACAAGACGTTTGGCCAGAGGAGAAATGGTGGTGCTCAACTGAGCCTGGTTTCTCTCCAGGTTTTTTCCTTCACTTTGGTCAATCGGTGAAGTTTGTTCCTCCACTGTCGCCACTGGCTTGCATGTTTTGGGACTTGTAGAGCTGCGCATCGATGGCTTACTCTTCAGTGTTTGGACTTTCAGCAGTGAAAAATAAACCAAGCTGAACTGAACTAAACAAACTCTGAAAACTGGACTGACACAGTTTCGATCTACTAGAACATCTGTGTTCAGCTGCTTTGACACAATCTACATTGTAAAAGCGCTGGAGAAATAAAGATGAATTCTGTTATTAAAGTAACCAAATCAAATGGTCTGTACGATTAATGACTTTATAATATTCAGAACAAATATTCAGTGTGTTTTTCAGGAAGTTCTTTCAGTGACTTTGAAATTTCAGTTCTTTACCAGGGTTTCTGCAGATATCATAATGTCAAATTTAAGACTTTCTAAGACCTTTTTAAGACCATTAAGTATTAAATTTAAGACCTATATCACAATATCAAAAACACGCGAGTGAAAATGCAAAATCACAAAAGTTGTGGTAAAATAAATGTATTTAAACTGAACATTACTAAAGACAGGTTAGATGCACCATTGAACTACAAAAAAAAAAAACATCTTAAGGCTGATTTATACTTTCACTGACGGCGCATCGCGCACCTCCGCTGACTGTGCGCGCACCTCACGAAACAGACGAGGCGTTTATACTTGATGCGTTTGCCGTTATGATATTCTTTAAAACAGGGGCCGGTCAAAAGCAACCTACCGTAAAGTCAGACAGATAAACAGATGTATTAAGTTTCCGGAACTACGTCATATCTTTAATATCATTCAAGATTTTAAAACTAATTATTTTTTTATTATTTTTATAATTTATTATAATGATTATAAAGATTTTTATAACCATTCAAGATTTTGTTTAATCAAACTTTGATGCATCACTTGCTTTTGTTCATATCTCAGACAGTTCTGCCTATTAAAGTGAAATATCAATGACAAGAGAAAATGTGTTGCTCTACAATTATATTTTTTATTATGGAAAGAATAAAAGCAAAAAAAAAAACTTTTTATTTTTATTTTGCCCACTCCACAATTCACAGATTATTGTCTGGCTAGTTTCTGTCCTATACTTATGCTAAAAAGGCAATAATAGTCCAACATTTCTAACCATCATCACCAATAAAGCCCAAAATTTGGCCATCAGTATACTGTAAACTGATAGGTTCATTTGTTCTTTTCCAGTTATCAAAGACAGAATTCGTCACTTAATTTTAGTGTGTAGCTATTAACCACACAGGTCTCCATTTTTGCATGGCCTCTTTTTTTTTGTTTCAACAAACTCATGCCTCAGGTTTTTCCAAACTTTTACAAAAACTTTCCTCCTTTTCCACTGCTGTTGCAATTTCTAACCAAGAATTATTGATAATCTAGTTATCTCTATGATGATCACGCATGGACGGATCGTTAAGATGTGTGTACAGCCGTACCTGCTTCAGACCAAATCTCTAAAACTCAAATCAAACGCGGCGCCGCACGAACTGTTCATCCGAAATCTGTTCACACTGGCACCCGAAGTTGTGCGTACCGGAAGCGAACCTCCGCAAACACAGCGATGACGTCACATTCACCACGCACACTGGGCCCAATAACAGAAAGCTGATTGGCTATTGCATGCTGGTCTCATTTGTAGTTCTAATACCGCAAATTACATTAGGACTAGTGAAGTTAAGGACTACAACACCACGAAAACCAAGCAACAACAACAAAAATTATTTAAATGAGCATTAGATGTAGCGTTACATGGACATCGGAAAAATAAAACCTGTGCACAAATATTTACAGTTTTTCCCAATTGTTTACACACATTTTCTGAAAGCATGTCTCATATTGTCAGAACTCTACACACAAATCACAAAACACACACACATTGGGCAAAACCCTTTAATTCTCGTGCAAAATGAAACTTTACATTCAAAACAATGTGATTTCTTCTCAAAATGGTGTTTTGTTTTCAAATGACACACACAAACCATCACATGAATAGACATTTATAGGAACCATATGAACACTGATGTGCTTAATGTAAAACACTATGACCACTTCTTCTCCATTCATCATAATGACTTACTGTGAGCCTTTTTTTGTTCAGTGTTACATTGCAGACAGTACACAGGCCTACAGAAGTGCATTGTAAAATATTTCAGAATATTGTTTTTATACAAAACACACAAATACACAGTACCAAATATATTTTACTGTATTTTTCCCACAAAAACAGTGTACACAGTGTTCATCCCAACCATCACAAAGTTACACATAACGTGGTCTACATATGCCATCAACAGAAGTATTTACAGAATACAGTTACAGTAAAAAATAAATAAATACATTTAAAAGAAGTGTGGATTTCGTTCACACACTTTCCATCCCCAGGCAGAAAAAAATCCTCAATAGGATTGAGAAATGGAGAATATGAGATGAGCTCTGATTTCTAAATTGCCATTATGTGTGACCAGTGTTTACCTGTGTGATGAGTTAGTATGCAAAGCAGGACAACTGACTTTACAATTGTGAATGGCAGTGTGTTCCTTGTGAAAACAAGAGATTTTCTGCATGAAAATTGTGCCAAATGCAGAGAATTGTGTGTCGTGTTTTGAAAAAAGTGTGTTTTAAATCTGCAATATGAGTGTAAAGCAGGAATTGTGCTTTCAGTTTAGCAGAATTGGTTCAGGGGGTCGGTGCATCAGCTACATGTTGTAGTCATTGTGTCTGAAGTACAAGTAATTGTGTGTAAACAACTGAGAAAAACTGTAAGACCTAGGACCTTAAATTTCAATTTTTTAATTTTTAGACTTTTTAAGACCCGCGGAAACCCTGTTTACTAACCACGCGTAAACGTTTCACACCTAACAGCAAGAAGGTCGCTGGTTCGAGTCCCAGCTGGGTCAGGTGGCGTTTCTATGTGGAGTTCTCCCTGTGTTGGCGTGGGTTTGCTCCTGGTGCTCCGGTTTCCCTCACAGCCCAAACACATGCGCTATAGGGGCATTGATGAACTACATTGGCCATAGTGTATGTGTGAATGAGTGTGTATGGGTGTTTCCCAGTGTGTGTGAATGAGTGTGTATGGGTGTTTCCCAGTACTGGGTTACAGCTGGAAGGGCATCCACTGTGTAAAACATATAGCTGGCGGTTCATTCCACTGTGGCGACCCCTAATAAATAATGGCCAGTTTCCACTGAGTGGTACGGTACAGTATGGTTCGGTACGCTTTTTATGGCCCAAAAGTACAATAAGGTGGAGCTAGATGCGCAGCTGAACGCTATTGGTTTACAGAGATGCGTCACTCACAGAAGCAGGAGAATGAAAACAAAGGAAGCGCCATTTTTAACCCTATAGCCTTCAACCCGACGTGGACGTCCTGGAGCATCCTGGGGCGCTGTTTTTCCACATGTCAATGTTTATGAATAGTAATAACAACACACACACGCATTCTTTGCTGTACATCACGGTTTATTTTGAAAGGTAAGAGTCCACAGAAAAACATCCCATCAAGCACATTTAGTCCACCGACACAATAGTGTTGAATTTTGGGTGGTTATTCATTTGTTTATGTCACCATTTCTGCCCGAGTTTTGTTTTACCATGCTTTACCATATTACTTACACGCGAAAACAGCGTCTTTGTAGTAAAAGGCAACTCGATGTCATAGCTTACAGTGTTACAGATAAAATAAGACCAAAAACTGAATAAAAAGTCAAAGTTATAGTTACTAAAATCTAAACAAAGCCGCGTGTTTTGATCTGCATAGCCTGTCATCCGATTATAGTACTTCCTACTTAGTTTGACTGATAGAGAGTTTAACCAATGGCTGTATCATACACAGCTGAGACGTTACACCATAATAATATATAGATATAATAATGAGCCATGGTCGCCAGAGCTTAAACAAAGCTTGTCATTGTCTTGATGAACAGCCACAAAGCCAAGAAGAACTAAATCTGCCGTGTCCTGTTGTTGTTTTACGAGGTCGTCTAAAAGTGCGAGCGGTTTCACTTTCTCTCGCCGCGCGTCTATATTTGAAATAACAAACTTTTTGAGCTCATATTAATAACGTGCTCGAGATCATTGAAGCGCTCTGATATCCGATCCTGTCAGAAAGAGACAAACGCGAGAGTGAAGCGCAAAAAAGCAAAGGAGAAGCCGGACAAAACAGCGCAGCAAATGATGCGTCTGCAACCTAAAACATGAACACACTGCCATGATTAACTATTATCATCACCTTCTGGACTATTATGAACTCTGAATGAGGGAACTACTTTCTAACAAGAGGCTACACATGTTGATGAAGATCACAGATACAGATGAGAGGTTTGCACTGACTGTGGGCTATATTTCAAGTTGTTTTTGAATCCAAATAAGGACTAAATGCCTGCTGTGTGTAATTTTCTGTAAGTGGTAACATATTGGCAGTGTTGGGGAGTAACGGAATACATGTACCGGCGGTACGTATTTAGAATACTCTTCATGAGTAACTGTATTCCGTTACAGTTACTATTTTTAAACAGGGTATTTAGAATACAGTTACTTTCCTAATACCATTGGAATACTTCGGGCGATGCGTGTCTGGCCCATAATAATATTACTAAATTGCCGCCGAAACCATAGAAACAGAACCTACACTCCCGACTGCAATCACCAGCGTTAACTAAGTGAGACTCACGCAAATGACCCTGTTCTCACGCTCTCACGCCACACCTCCATTTTCTCACGCAGCAAAAAGGACGATCGCAAACACCGAACAACCGGACAACAACCATGATTTTCAAATAAACTGCTTTTTTTTGCCGTCATTGTTCGTGAATTTGCTGCTTGATGTTTCGTTTGCGCTTTCAGAGGTTTCATTTACGCTTCTTAAATTTACGTTCGCTTTTCTGACACAAATGTGGGCGGGGCACCAAAGTTGGCAGCCCTGGTTAACTTGAGTGTACAAATATGAAGGATTCAGACCAGGGGCTCGAGGGGTTGGAGCCGCAACCGAAGCAACTTTCTAGCAGCAGTAAAGGAAAAAAATGCATTCACGTCTTGGAAGTTCAAGCATTTTTCTCTTTAAAGAATGAGAGTGGTGAGCGAAACCTGACTGTGCAGTGCAATCTCTTTTTCTGTGCAGACTGTGAAATACATAGTGTAGGCAAAATGCATATTATATACATATACTGTATATTACAGACAGTAATGCTGTCTATGTTCAAGCACTTTTTATCTTTATTACAGAAACAGAAATTGAATTTGTTGACACTTTGATAAATAAACATTATTTAATAAACATAATTATATTGTTTTATTTATTTATCAGTCAATAATGGGCATTAGAGGCCCTCTGTTTTCCTGCAGAAATTGCTACCAACGCATAGTGTGACATTTAATAGACTTGAAGGCTGTTTTCAAGTATTCCAAGTATTTAGAATACAGTACCAGGATTAAGCAAAGTAACGGAATACATTACTAAATACATTTTAAAGCAGGTATTCTGTATTCTGTAACTAAATACATTTACAAAGTATTCTCCCCAACACTGCATATTGGAGACTGCAAGTGTCTGTATGTGTTCATATATGTTCATTTATTTATTTATTTTATATTATTGCAGACGTTACATTAGGATATTTTGCATCATTGATCTGCAGTTATAATCAAATCCTGTTCATAGTAAGGTTCGTAATGAACATCTATACAGTATTTATGTGTGTAAAGCATCTGTTTTGTGAGAAGTGCTTCTCATATGATATGTGAGCGACCCGTACAGCTTTACTGCAGACATTTCCTTGAGTAAAAATGACGTCGTCTGAAACTTTGTCCCTTTTTGGGTACCCTTTTAGCAGTGTAAACGCAAGCTTGATAAAGTTGACCCGTGCTGTACCTCTCAGTGGAAATGGGCCATAAGGGACTACGTTGAAGGAAAATAAATGAATAAATGTTGCAAGCGTGTTATTGTAGCCAGTGTGTGCCGTTTACAGTGCTATTAGACTTTAGCCACGTATATGTTGAAAAAAGGACAAATATCAGGGCACATCAGATCCTCTCCAGTCCCCCAAAACACTCTCAAACCCCAGACGATTAAATTCATTAATTCATTCATTTTCCTTCAGGTTAGTCCCTTTATTCATCAGGGGTTGCCACAGCGGAATGCTATCCAACATATGTTTTATGCAGCGGATGCCCTTCCAGCTGCAACCCAGTACTGGGAAACACCCACACACACTCATTTACACACACACACTACGGCCAATTTAGATAATCAATTCCCCTATAGCGCATGTGTTTGGACTGTGGGGGAAACCGGAGCACCCGGAGGAAACCCACACCAACACGGGGAGAATATGCAAACTCCACACAGAAACGCCAACTGACCAAGCTGGGACTCGAATCAGTGACCTTCTTGCTGTGAGGCCACAGTGCTAACCACTGAGACACCGTGTTGCACCAACAGTTAAATTCACTATGTACGATTAATAAACAAAGACTAATGCATAATGACTTTGTCGCTGCTAGTGTTAACGAATGGAGGTTTCCTGAAAGGTCTGGCCAATGCATTTTATTCCTCAATAGTCCGCGTTCAAGGTCACTTCAGCCTCCTGACGATGCAAACAGCAGTAAAAATAATACAAAGAGAAGCAGAGGGTAAAAACAGACAGATGCCAGAGTCAAAGATAGAGAAGCATGAGGCTCATCGCCATGGAAACATCCTGAACCGGTGCCGCTCGCCGTGCTTTCGGTTCATGTCATTATCTTGAAAGCGTTTTTGTTGGCAGTGTTTGTGACGAGCAGCTCTGAAGACAATTCAGCACAATAAATCAGCGCAATGATTCCCTAAAAACATCCGTACAGTTCCTGAAGTGAACATCAGCCTGCGAAATGATCAGAGCTGCAGAGAGCAGCACAGAAAACACAGGAATATAGGGACACTGTGTGATAAACGCACACTCTCAATCATTTATTAAGCATTCGCAAATAGGTTAATTAGTTTATACTACAATTATGATAACAACATGCTAACTCATGCTGGAAACATGCTAACAACATGCTAATTCATGCTGAAAACATGCTAACAACATGCTAGATCATACTGGAAACATGTTAACAACAAGGTAATTAAAAACATGCTTATTCACACTAAAACATGCTAAAAACATGCTAATTCATACAAGAAACATGCAAACAACATGCTAATTCATACTAAAACATGTTAGCATCATGTTAATTCATAGTAGAAACATTGTAACAACATGCTATCCATTCTAAAAACATGTTGTCGACATGCTAATTCTTGCTGGAAACATGTTAGCAAACAAACTAATTCATACAGGAAACATGCTAACTTATACTAGACCCATGCTAGCTACATGCTAGTTCATACTGGAAACATGCTAGCAAACATGCTAATTCATACTGGAAACATGCTAATGCATACTGGAAACATGTTCTTGTCTAATTAATATACTAATTAATATTGGAAACATGCTAGCAACAATCTGATTCATACTGTAAACATGCTACCAACATGCTAATCCATAGAAACATGACATCAACATGCTAATTTATACTGGAAACATACTAACAACATGCTAATTAATACTGGAAACATGTTAACAACATGGTAATTCACACTAAAAACATGCCAAAACATGTTAATTCATACAAGAAACATGCTAACAACATGCTAATTCTTACTAAAAACATGCTAGCAACATGCTAATTTGTGCTGGAAACATGTTAGCAAACATAATAATTCATACTGAAAACATGTTAACCTGTACTAGAAACATGCTAGCTACATGCTAATACATACTGGAAACATATTAATTCATACTGGAAATATGTTAACAACATGCTAATTTATACTGGAAACATAATAATTCATACTGGAAATATGTTAACAACATGCTAATTCATACTGGAAACATATTAATTCATACTGGAAATATGTTAACAACATGCTAATTCATACTGGAAAAATGTTAACAACCATCCATAATGAAGCATCCAAGCAACATGGTAATACTAACACTATTCCAATATGTTAATCAATATTAGAAACCTGCTAGCAACTAGCTAATCCATAACAGAAACATGTCATCAACATACTAATTTAACTGAAAACATTCTAAAAACATGCTAATCCATAATGAAGCATGCAAGCAACATGGTAATTCACACTAAAACATGTTAACAACATGCTATTTCATATTAAAACATGTTAGCAATATGCTAATCCATACTAAAAAACATGTCAACATGCTAATTTATACTGAAAACATGCTAACAACATGTTAAGCCACTATAAAACATGCAAGCAACATGGTAATTCATACTAAAAACATGTTAATTCATACTGGAAACATGCTAGCAACATCCCGATTCATACTGGAAACATGCTTGCAACATGTTAATCTATACTAGAAACATGCTAGCAACATGCTAAATTATACTAGAAACATGCTAACAACATACTAATCCACACTATAAATGTGCTAGCAACATGCTAATTCATACTGGAAACATACTAACTATATGCTAATCCATACTGGAAACATGTTAAGAACATGTTAATTCATACTGGAAACATGCTAGCAACATGCTAATTCATACTGGAAACATACTAACAACATGTATGCTAGAAACATGACATCAACACACTAATTCATAATATAAACATGTTAACAACATGCTAATTCACTCTAAAACATACTTATCCACACTAAAAACATGCTAATCCATAATAGTAACATGTTACCAACATACTAATTCACACACTAATAACATGTAATAACATAATTCATACTGGAAACACATTAACAACACGTTAATCCAGAATGAAACATGCAAGCAACATGGTAATTCATACTAAAACATGCTATCAACATGCTAATTCTAACTGGAAACATGTTAACATGTTAATTCACACTAAAACATGCTGTTAACATGCTAATTCTAACTGGAAACATGTTAACATGTTAATTCACACTAAAACATGCCATCAGCATGTTCATGTTTTACTTACAGCATGCTATTTTATACTGTAAACATGCTAAGAACATGTTTAGTCATACTATAAACATGTTATCAACATGCTAATTTATACTGGAAACATGCAAACAACATGCTGTATCATACAAGAAACAGGGGGCTACATACATCCGATTTGGCCATTGGAAAAAAAAATCTAACAAAAAAATTGGAAAAAAAAAATCTAACAAAAGTAGCACATATTTCACCACTGAGACCACTGTCAATCAATACCACACACACACACACACACACGCACAGGCACACACACTTTCTGCTGCAATACTTTGTCACTACAGACTAAAGCGGCAGCAGCTTTACTAGAAAACACAGCTCTCCCTCAGATCCAGAGTGATTTTCATAGTTAACAGAGGAAAAAGAAAGAACACGGTCCTCAATGCAATATTCATAACATGGAAAATTCTCTTGAAATATTTAATATCCTTCATATCATGTCCTTAGATGGACCTATAAGAAGTCCTTCAGTTGCACACTTTAATACGGCTAATGTCAGCTATCAATACATCTATTTTTTATTTATTTTCTATGGGGGAAGGGGGTGGGGGGTGGTTGAATATTACTGAGTAGTTATGTATGGAATTTAGGGCTATGGCCTCCATGATTTAAATCGATTTTTTCCCCCCACAAAAAATGCTTGGAGTTGAAAGCTATTAACCTTTATAACCTTATAACTGTAGGATGTAAAAATGCTAAAGAAAAAAGTTGTCATTTAAAGATCAAGGGCCCTATCTATATACAACCGGCGCTATAAAAAGCGCAACATCTGCTTTCAGACAAAAGCAACCCTAATTTTCCCTTTCTGCGCCACGTTGTTTTAATAGTAAATCCATTTGCGCTGCTTTAAGGCCTCATGGGTGTGCTGATCTATAAAGGAGGTGTGTTAGGGCGCATTGTTGACTCGCTGCTCTAAAGTCCAGCTTTTCTACATCAACATAAACACCACTGCCTCCATGCCTTCTTCACCTCGAGGGGCTTTTTCAGTTTATTCATGACGATCTGCATCTGTATAATGTTATTATTATTAGCAGTATTATTGATTATCTGCAGATTTATATTAGTTTTAATAAACACAAGTGTAGATTTGTCCAGCTGTGGGGTTTTGGAGACGTCTGCATCCCCATATGGGGCATAAGAACAGGACGTGTGTTTGGATATAACTCAGTAGTTTGACCACACTTCATTATTATTGTTCATTTATTCCTCTGCTGGAGATTAGAACTGAATTTAGAAATAGTTTAGACACAAATCTTTGCGCTTAACAAAGGAAATTAAATATGTGGGCTAATGGATGTGTTCAGTGGAGTGAGTTTCCACCGTTTCCTTACTCCACCAAAGTAAAGGAGTAAAGAGTAAAAGTAAAGTAAAGAGAAAGTAAAGAGGCTGAATGGAGGAGGCTCGTTCTTTATCCTCGCGCTGCAGATGCTCTGTTTAACTGTTTTCTCGCTAGTGAAGCGTTCAGTTTTTACACTTACAAAGTCGCCATGTAAACAGCAAATGCACCATGGAGCGACGAACCTGACTCTTAAAGGGAATGAGAGACGAGACTCTGATTGGTTTAATGCAGGTTATGCTCAAAACATACCCAGAGCTCATTCAGAGAATAAACACAGCCCTGTTAGACCATGCGCCGGGGCACAGAGCGTATTTATCTGTGCTTACAATAGCAAAAGTGGATTCACACACGCCCTAAATGCTTTTGCACTTTGCGCTGCAGACTTGACACAGTATATATAGTTTTACTTAATTATTTATATTTTAATTATATTTTTATTTTAATAAAGTGTTGGTAATTCTTTTGGTGGATGTTTTTAATTTATAAATGTATATTTTAAAAACATTTATAGTGTTTTATTGAATAATTATTTATATTTCATTTAATTATATTTTTATTTTAATGGTAATTTTTGGTGGATGCTTATAATTAATAAAAGTATATTTAATACAAATGTTTATAGTGTTTTAATTTAGTTATTATTCATTCGTTCATTTTCTTTTCAGCTTAGTCCCTTTATTAATCTGGGGTCGCCACAGCGGAATGAACCGCCAACTTTTCCAGCATTTGTTTTACGCAGCGGATGCCCTTCCAGCTGCAACCCATCACTGGAAAACATCCATACACACTCATTCACACTCATACACTACGAACTACACTACAGTCTACTCATTTCCCCTATAGCGCATGTGTTTGGACTGTGGGGGAAAGCGGAGCACACGGAGGAAACCCACGCCAACACGGGAGAACATGCAAACTCCACACAGAAATACCAGCTGACCCAGCCAAGGCTCGAACCAACGACCTTCTTGCTGTAAGGCGAACGTGCTACCCACTGAGCCACTGTGCAGCAATTATTTTAATTTAATTTTTATTTTAATAAAGTTTTAGAAATTTTCTGGTGGATGTTTATAATTTATAAATGTATTTTTTACACAGAATTTATAGTGTTTGTCGGCGCCAATAGCCTAGTGGTATTGTGCGCCGACATATAGAACAGATGTGCTCCCGGCGACCCGAGTTCGATTCCCGGCTCGAGGTCCTTTACTGATCCTTTCCCTCTCTCTGCTCCCAATACTTTCCTGACTGAAACCTCTACTGTCCTATCATAATAAAGGTGAAAACCCCTAAAAATAATTATATATATATATAAAAAAAAAAGAATTTATGGTGTTTTACTTGATTATTAATATATTATTATATTTTTATTTTAATAACATTTTTATAATTTATAAATGCATAATTTATAAAAACATTTATAGTGTTTAATTGAATAATTGTTAATGTTTAGTTTAATTATATTTTTATTTTAATGGTAATTTTTTGGTGGAAGTTTATAATTTATAAAAGTATATTTAATACAAATGTTTATAGCGTTTTAATTTAATTAATAATATCTATTTTAATTGTATTTTTATTTTAATAAAGTTTTAGTCATTTTCTGGTGGATGTTTATAATTTATAAATGTATTTTTTACACAGAATTTATAGTGTTTTACTTAATTATTAATATTTTAAATATATTTTTATTTTAATAAAGTGTTAGTAATTCTTTTGGTGGATGTTTATAATTTATAAATGCATAATTTATAAAAACGTTTATAGTGTTTAATTGAACAATTAATAATGTTTAGTTTAATTATATTTTTATTTTAATGGCAATTTTTGGTTGATGTTAATAATTTATAAAAGTATATTTAATACAAATGTTTATAGCGTTTTAATTTAGTTATTATTAATTTATTCATTCATTCATTTTCTTTTCGGCTTCCCTTTATTAATCTGGGGTCGACACTTATCCAGCATATGTTTTACGCATTCACACACATACTATGGACAATTTAGTCTACCCAATTCACCTGTACTGTATGTGTTTGGACTGTGGGGGAAACCGGAGCACCCGGAGGAAACCCACGCCAACACGGGGAGAACATGCAAACTCCACACAGAAATGCCAACTGACCCAGCCGGGACTCAAACCAGCAACCTTCTTACTGTGAGGCGAACGTGCTACCCACTGAGCCACCATGCAGCAATTATTATTAATATTTAGTTTAATAAAATTTTTATTTTGATGGTAATTTTTGGTGGATGTTTATACTTTATAAAAATATATTTAATAAAAATGTTTATAGTGTTTTAATTTAAATATTAATATTTAGTTTAATAAAATTTTTATTTTAATGGTAATTTTTGGTGGATATTTCTAATTTATAAAAATATATTTAATAAAAATGTTTATAGTGTTTTAATTTAAATATTAATATTTAGTTTAATAAAAAAAATTTAATGGTAATTTTTGGTGGATATTTCTAATTTATAACAGTATTTTTTATAAAAATGTTTATAGTGTTTTATTTTAACAATTATAAATATTTTAATTTATTTTAATAATATTTTTTTTGCTAAATGTAGCCACTTTTTGTTTTTGTAGGATGTTTCTCATTTATTTTACTGCTTAATATTTTGCTTTTTAATTATCTGACTTAATAAATCAAATTTCTGACATCAAAAATATAGATTAAATCCATTAAGTTTCTTGAAGTGTAAACCCTAAATCATCACTTCATCATAAATTGTTCTCCTGTAATCTATTTACAGGCTTGAGAAGGAAGTGTTTTCTGGTGTGCATTCAGGCAAACACATGTAATCACTTTCAGTCGCATTTACACACATCAGTTCTTGTCGCGATTTGGCACGAATAACAACCTGAGCCATTAATTTATTTTCCTGACGACTATTTTCACAGCTGTTTGGGCAACAGATGATAATTAATGTCTGC